>CM042431.1:38246246-38251246 GCA_023631565.1 Gymnocephalus cernua
CCAGACCCACGTGACGCGTTCGTCCAATCAGCTGCCGGTTTCATTTTTGGGCGACAATCCAGATCAGCGCCGACTGTTGTCATGGAGACGTGTTACGTCTCGTGCACGTGCAGAACGTGCGCTCAAGTCGGCGTCTCTTCGGCGTGTTCTGAGGAACCTTTTTGGACCGACTCGGGGAGACCGATCGGTCCGACTGGCTTTACTGCCGACCATCTGGTTGGTGGGTCAGGGGCATTAAAAAACATACAATCAAACCAACTATATTCAGTGGTGTTGATAATTGTGCAGTTAGGGCTGAGATTTGTGTATACACTTTGAGAAATATATGATTTTGAGCTATGATAAGGAAATGAAATGTTCCAGTGACCTAGTTTTAGGTGTTTTTTAGTGTAAACATTGTAAAATCTTTAGTTACATTTCTGAAAAAAATAATAAATTACAAATTTGAACAGATATGTGTGTGCTATTTAATCAAATATATTTATAACAGAAGATATTTCATTATTTTCTCTTAAAAATACATGTTTTGTTATGTGATGGAAATGACCGTTTTCTTGTACTGTCAGATAAAAATGGCAAAAAGTATATATTAGTAAATACAAATCATCACAGCCAACTTCAGGGAAGGTTTCCAGACAGATTGAGAAACCAACTGATACTAAAAAACTGTTTGTAGAAATGTTTTTATTTTCTGAAACTGTCTAGCTCAAAGAGTACCATAGTTGAAGAATTACCCATATACAGTATAAATAAATATATCTGTCTGCATGTATGTAGAAATACATACATGACAAAAAACAGTAAGTAACAGTAATTGCAAGTAATAATAATAATAATAAATTGAATTTATATAGCGCTTTTCATAGACTCAAAGTCGCTTTACAGGTAGCTAGATTATAAGGTAAAGCAAAACTGGACAATACAAGACAAAACAAAACAAAGCAAAAGAAAACAAGACAAAGCAAAACAAGATACAGTCACAGAAGTAAAGTATTTATAGTATAAACAACAGTTTCCCAGAGTGATCTTTGTTAAACTCATCAGGACTGTTCAGTCGGTTACTTCACATTAGTGTCACTTTGATTTGTTTTTCTCACCCAGTTTTGTCTGTTTTTCCGCCGTATGTACAGTGCATCCTGTCATCTTTGATATTTCTGTACTGTACTTCTCTTTGCTGCTGCAGTGCCGCCCCCCCCCCCCCATTAAGCTTTCAAATAATCCAATCTTCTGACAGCTCGCCTACCAGGGAGCTGCAGAAACACGCCGCCGCCTCCGCTCGACTGCTGCTCTCCACTCAGGTCCAACCTGGATGCTGTCGGCGACAAATTGTTGCATAGCAACTGCCTGCTCAGCACCACCTATGTAAGTCCTCTTGCAGTTTTCGAGCCGGGGAAGCTCAAAAGATGTCATTATGTGGGCAGAGTCGCCCACATAAGGGTCAACGTCAGCCAAGAGGGCTCTTATTCCTCTGTTTTCCATCTCTCTGTGCTGTGGTGGACACAATAAGGCAAGGCAAATATATTTGCATAGCGCACTTCATACACGGCAGCAATGCAATTCAATGAAATTCAATGCAATGAAATGCAATGAAATGCAATGAAATGCAATGCAATGCAATGCGCTTCACACAAAAACAATGAGAAAAAAAATTGAAAAAACAAAAATATGGAACTACATACAATTTTAGCAATAGTAGAAAAAGTAAAATGTAGACATAACAACAGCGAAGAGTCCATTTAAAAAATAAATAGATAAATAAATGAATAGATAAAAAGACTTATAAAAAGCAATGTGCATTAACTGCAGAAAGCATCTGAGCTAAGCTTGGTCTTTAGCCTTGTTTTACAAATGGTAATATTTATTATATATTTGTTTTTTTATATGTTGTCTGGAAGCTGGTTCCGGAGATGGACGCCATGGTGGTCACAAGCTGCTCCCCCTGTTTTGTTCCGACAGTAGGTTTCAGTAGTCGTTGCTTATGCTGTGATCTAACGGGTCTTGGTTGGAGAATATCGTTGGAACATGTCCAACGATATTCTCACTCCCATCTGGTAAAATACGGACGCTTGGTCAGGCGCCTTTGTCGTTGTTATACGACGCTAAAAGTCTACTTTAGCGTCGTATAACGCGCTTAGGATTCTGGTTAGTAGGGCTGGGCGTAAACGATTAATCGGGCGATTATTTTATCGATTGGTCGACTAATCTAACGACTAAGTGGATGATTAATATGACGATTATTTTTTCTGTTGCTCGATTAATAAAAACCGTAATGTAACTCAAACAAATACCAAAAAAATCTTAATAATACTTTATTAAACAACAGTTTTGCACAGCAAAATCTTCTGCTTTACACAAAATAAAATAATTTTACTGTTATACAAAATGAACGGCCAGCCTGTTCACCATCATAATGCTCTTGTTCAAAAGCTACTGCGATCTGCGTGCTAGCGTTAGCTAGATCTAGCAGCTGAGCACTTTGGTGGCGCTAGGCTAACCAACGCATCTCAGCTCTCTGTGCAGTTTGTTCGTGCTAGGTTAGTAGCTAACGTCGACGTTAGCTAACATCGATGTTAGCTACTATAGATAGCTGTGTTCTGCAGCCGTAAGCTAGCTACCATTCAAGCCAACATTAGATGATAACTAATCAGTCCCTCCAGAAAAACGCGGAGTTTTTTTGTGATCGTTGCGGGCAAAAATCCTTGATTGTGCTTTTTTCTTAAAAAATGTGATGGAATAAGCGGGATATTTATGCAATTTTATGCGATGAAAATTGCGGGAAATTGCAAAAACTGCGGTTTGATGAAAAAGAGAAAACAAAGTGATTCCCCCCCCCCAACACCGTGTTCTCAGTAGGTGAAATTACGTCACTTCATAACGTTCCCATGGCAACAGGGGAAAATGGCTGCTCTTGTGTGAAGTAAACGCAACATTTTTCATCTTTCTGCTGAGATATATGTGACTTTTTTGCAACGAAAATGCGGGGATTATGAAATCATGCAAGCCCCGCATATTTTGCGCGGAAATCGGCAATTTATGCGGCGAAAGTGCGGCGTATTTGAAAAAATGCGGGCCCCGCATTAATATGCGGACTTTGGCTGATTATGCGTTGAATTATGCGATCGCATAATCGCGTTTTTCTGGAGGGACTGACTAACGTTAGCTAAACACAGCTGACTAGGCGCCAGTAGCTAGCTAACGTTAACCTGCATTCTGCAATGTTTTGGTCTCCCACGTGTGTGTGGCGAGCTGTGGCGAAGCATCGACGTAAAAATATGACGTAATTCAACGTAATTCGACAGGCCTACTGGTTAGGTTAAGCTATTTTTGTCAAAGTTAGGTTTCAAGATCTAGCTCTGTTTGCACCTTCCTGATAAAAAAAAAAACAACAACATGGAATTTCTTGTGTAAATACTACTAAAGTACTATTAAGTACTAATGTCTGAGATTTGGGAGGTGACCTAACAGATGCTCAAAGCTTAAAACAATATCATATTTTTAAAATGAAAGAATTCATTTGGCACTCTGACACAAACAGTGAGCTGTTGGTTTCCTTCCTTTCAACCAACCCCAGCTTGGCTCCACAGTCGTCCTGCTGTCTGATCGGCAGCACGGAGGCCTGGAGAAACTGTTCTGTCCTGTAACTGAGAGATCACACGTTCAATCCCCACAGCAGCCTCCTCCCGTACTCTACAGTGTGTGTCCATTAACAGCTCTGCTGTGTTCTTGACCGTCTGTGTAAAGCGCCGATAAAGTTTCAGCTAAATGCCTGAAATGGAAATGCTCACGCTGCAGAAAGAGAAAACAGAAGATACCTCAGAAATCTGGAGAGTCTTAAAGCGTAACTCTCGCCAAGATGCAACCTAAGGTGTTTTTGTGAATGTACCCGAGTCAAACTTTCGTTTAAGATTCAACATATTCTCGTTTTCGGTCAAATGGCCTTTTCTAATGTCTCCTGTAGTCAGGTGTGTTTAACAGTCTGAGCTAATGTCTCCTGTAGTCAGGTGTGTTAGCAGTCTGAGCTAATGTCTCCTGTAGTCAGGTGTGTTCAGCAGTCTGAGCTAATGTCTCCTGTAGTCAGGTGTGTTTAACAGTCTGAGCTAATGTCTCCTGTAGTCAGGTGTGTTAGCAGTCTGAGCTAATGTCTCCTGTAGTCAGGTGTGTTTAACAGTCTGAGCTAATGTCTCCTGTAGTCAGGTGTGTTTAGCAGTCTGAGCTAATGTCTCCTGTAGTCAGGTGTGTTTAGCAGTCTGAGCTAATGTCTCCTGTAGTCAGGTGTGTTTAGCAGTCTGAGCTAATGTCTCCTGTAGTCAGGTGTGTTTAACAGTCTGAGCTAATGTCTCCTGTAGTCAGGTGTGTTAGCAGTCTGAGCTAATGTCTCCTGTAGTCAGGTGTGTTCAGCAGTCTGAGCTAATGTCTCCTGTAGTCAGGTGTGTTTAACAGTCTGAGCTAATGTCTCCTGTAGTCAGGTGTGTTTAACAGTCTGAGCTAATGTCTCCTGTAGTCAGGTGTGTTTAACAGTCTGAGCTAATGTCTCCTGTAGTCAGGTGTGTTTAGCAGTCTGAGCTAATGTCTCCTGTAGTCAGGTGTGTTTAGCAGTCTGAGCTAATGTCTCCTGTAGTCAGGTGTGTTTAACAGTCTGAGCTAATGTCTCCTGTAGTCAGGTGTGTTAGCAGTCTGAGCTAATGTCTCCTGTAGTCAGGTGTGTTAGCAGTCTGAGCTAATGTCTCCTGTAGTCAGGTGTGTTAGCAGTCTGAGCTAATGTCTCCTGTAGTCAGGTGTGTTTAACAGTCTGAGCTAATGTCTCCTGTAGTCAGGTGTGTTTAGCAGTCTGAGCTAATGTCTCCTGTAGTCAGGTGTGTTTAGCAGTCTGAGCTAATGTCTCCTGTAGTCAGGTGTGTTTAGCAGTCTGAGCTAATGTCTCCTGTAGTCAGGTGTGTTCAGCAGTCTGAGCTAATGTCTCCTGTAGTCAGGTGTGTTAGCAGTCTGAGTTTTTGCCATTA
>CM042431.1:38261246-38263746 GCA_023631565.1 Gymnocephalus cernua
GTAAAAGTAATGCAGCTCAGTGTAGCCAGCAATGTGCTGTGTATCTGTTCAGTGATTGTGTGGAGACGTCATTGAAACACAGATTATCTTCTGTGTTTCCCCTCACGGCTGCAGTGATGGACCGCCGTCCTGGGGGACCCGTTGAGGGAGCGCGGCGTGTTTTATGCGATGATGTTTTCATATGAAGTAGTCCTGTGATGCGGAGGTAATAGCCGCAGCAGATCTCCAGAGCGCGGGGACAGCGGACGTCCAGACGAGGCTGTTAGCCGTTAGTTTGCCGAAGGCAGCGGTGCGTGGTCGCTGCTGCTGCTGCCGTCGCCGCCGCCGGCTGGTCGGTCATTTCACGCCTGTCTGGGCTTCCTGGCGCGTGCTGTGAAAAGCAAAGTGGATGAAAAACTCTCACCGGGGGGAGAACAGGCTCAGTGCGATGTGTGTTTTGTGACCAATCGTCAAACCCGCGGTGGAAATTGACAGCAGGAAGACTCGTTTTTTGTGTCGCCTCGGTCAAGTTTTTTGATTTGAAAATAAGGGAGTAAGGGAGCAGCCCCCACCCCCCCCCCCCCCCTCTCAACCAAGCTCCAGTAGGCTACCCCCTTTACATTTAAAGACAGGTGTACAAAGAAAGCTAAAACCACCACTTGATGCAGAATGCTGAAAACATTCACAATTTATAACATTGCTTGTCTTTTACATTTTTACATTTTATTTTCATTCCACACATTCTTTTCATTACATATTGCTTTTTCTTTTCATTTCACATACGTTTTCTTTACTCTTTCAGCGAGTTGTTGTACACATCTCAGTCTCTCCAGAAAAACGCGATTATTCGATCGCAGAATTCAACGCATAATCAGCCAAAGCCATATTTATGCGGGGAGGCGCATTTTTTCAAAAACGCCGCACTTTCGCCGCATAAATTGCCGATTTCCGCGCAACATATGCGGGGCTTGCATGATTTCATAATCCCCTTAATGCATTTTTGTTGCAAAAAAGTCACATATATCTCAGCAGGAAGTTGAAAAATGTTGTGTTTACTTCACACGAGAGCAGCCATTTCCCCTGTTGCCATGGGAACGTTATGAAGTGACGTCATTTCGCCTAGTGAGAACACGGTGTTGGGGGGGAATCACTTTGTTTTCTCTTTTTCATCAAACCGCAATTTTTGCAAGTTCCCGCAATTTCATCGCATAAAACTGCATAAATATCCCGCATATTCCATCACATTTATTAAGAAAACATGCCGCATAATCAAGGATTTTTGCCCGCAACAATCGCAAAAAAACTCCGCGTTTTTCTGGAGGGACTGTCTTCTGTTGCAGACTTTGCATTCTTTAAGACTGTTTTTGGAAGGAGTGTATTTACAGTTCCACCCTCAAGCATACATGGCGTAGTGGTAGAGCGGGTCACAACATATGCATACTTGGCGTGTTGAAATAGACAATAAACTGACTTGTAACGAATGTGCACAAAATAAGTCCAAAAAGCTGCAGAAAAGGATGTTTTTTTCTGAAGAAACTTAACCATTTTAGAATAGACAGTGGTATTCTTCAGATGTTTTTACAAAGCTCTCTTGCAGAGTGTCTTATCATTTGGTCTTATTTGTGCATTTGGTAATATGTATATTAAGGATCAGAAGAAACTGCGACGAATAGTCAAGGCAGCTAGTAGGATCATCGGAGTTGATCAGGTGTCTGCAGACCTTATTCTTAAAAAGACAGAACGAATTCTAAAAGATTTAACCCCCCCTCTTCATCAGAGTTTCTTAAGAAGCAGCAGGTCAAGCGGCCGACTGCTGCAGAGGAAAATTAGGACCGCGAGGTACAGCAACTCTTTTGTGCCTACAGCAGTTAGACTGTACGATAATCAGCTGGCACTCAGGTAGTTTATTCATACGTGCTCGTCATGCTTCTATGAAGTTTACTGTTTTGTCTGTCTTGTTTTTATTTTTCTTAGTTTTAATGCTTACATGTTTAAATGTTTTTGTATTTAATGTATTTGTTTTTATTGGTGTGCGGCAGGAGCGTGTAATGGTGACCACGTGAATTTCCTACCTGTGGATAATAAAGTTTACCTTGACCTATTTGTGGGCGGGGCCAGAGTGGTTGATTGTACATGAGAGTAGAGAGTAAACAGTTCTGTCGTCTAACGTCATCCTGTTCTCTGGAACAATAGTTCGTACCATGATAAACACCTTTTCTGAACTTGCAAAAAAACGCGTGAGCTGAGATTGGGAATGTTTTTTTGTTTTTTTTTTACTCCGCCCGGGGTATTATTATTATTTAATAACGCAGGTTAAAATACGGGAGATTTACGGGAAAATACTAATACGGGAGGACGGCGGGAAAGAAGGGTAAAATACGGGACTAAAATGTCAGAAAAAGCGATAATGTTGAAAAAAGTGACAAACAAATTGGAAAAAAAGTGACAGAAACGTCCGGAAAATCTTCAAAAACGGCAGGAAAAGTGACATAAACATCAAAAAAAGTGACAAAACATCAGA
>CM042431.1:38268746-38288746 GCA_023631565.1 Gymnocephalus cernua
GATATTCGATGGCTCACTTTTGCTCTTCGTTGTCACACAAATACTGGAAAAGTTGAATTCATCAATCGTGAAAATGTAAAGTCTACTCGTGCTCAGTCTTGTATAAAGTACTAGAAAACTTTTACTTGAGTAAAAGTACAAGTATCTTACCAGAAAATGACTTTAATTTAAAACAAATGAAAGGTTCTTTTATTGAACAAATTGAACATTGAATTGAATATAAAAGGCAGCACTAAATAAGAATGACCATTACATTTGAAAATTGACAAAAACATCAGAAAAAGTGACAAAAATGTCAGAGAAAACAAAAACGTCCGGAAAATCTTCAAAAACGTCCGGAAAATCTTCAAAAACGTGAGGAAAAAGTGACTAAAATGTCAGAAAAGCAATAATGTTGGAAAAAAAGTGACAAAAAAATTTGGGAAAAAGTGACAAAAACGTCTGGAAAATCTAGAAAAACGTCCCGAAAAGTGACAAAAACGTCAGAAAAATGTCAGAAAAAAAAAAAGTTTAATTCATCAATCGTGAAAATGTAAAGTCTACTCGTGCTCAGTCTTGTATAAAGTACTAGAAAACTTTTACTTGAGTAAAAGTACAAGTATCTTACAAGAAAATGACTTTAATTTAAAACAAATGAAAGGTTCTTTTATTGAACAAATTGAACATTGAATTGAATATAAAAGGCAGCACTAAAATAAGAATGACCATTACATTTGAATGTGCAGTTTTCTACTCATATTTTCTTTCACCTAAAACAAAAAAAATCAGTTTTGTGTCTACAGCGATGCGTCGCAGCCTTTCGCGATGTGTATATTGCGCCGGTTGATATTGCGATGACGATATAAAAAAGAAACGATATATTGTGCAGCCCTAATCGTCTGCCACTGCCAAGGACATCGCCTTGGATTTAAATTTCAAATGTGATACGGCTACACCGCAGGGGGCGGCGGGGAGACGGGCTAGTGCCTGTAATTGGCTCTCATATCAAAGGAAAATGGTTCAAGGGGAATGCTGCAGTCTGCAGAGTAATATGTTATTTACAGAAGGCCTCTCGCTTTCAGAGGAAACGGTTGTGTCCTCTGTATCTGTGAGAGCCGAGCGTTCGTCACGCTCTCCACGCGGACCGTCACAGACCTGATTGATTTTTATGTTCGGCCGTGAACAGAGCCCGTTTGCCTCAGAACCGATTTCTGCAAAACATCATTTACCCGAAGACGGGTGCATGGATGGGGTGGGAAGGAAATGTTTTCTCCTTTCGGTTGTAAATAAATCGGCAGCAGGAGAGATGAAAGCGTTTTTTTTGCTTTGTGTTTAAAAAAAATAAAAATAAATAAAAAAGGTTGATGGCAGCCGTCGTGGATCGGCGAGGGAGCTGTGGTGAAGTTCCACAGTCTATGAATATTCAGTGGAAGACTCGGCAGCCGCGGAAACCTTCAGAAACGCCGAGCTTTATCCCTCGGCGGCGGCGGCGGCGGCCTGTCGCTGTGTGCTTTGAGTCGAGGATCTCAGTGACAGCTGACGAGCGTCTGCAGCTCCGAGATGCTGTTTTTTTTTCACCAGCCGCTCAGACAAAAATTAAGAAAAGATGACACAGTAGCTACAATATTCCAGACCATTCAACAAAATAGACAATAAACCATGTAAACATATGTATAAATGACATCACCATGAACCCATCATACACGTCTCATTACATCACATTCCATTACATTACATGTCATTTAGCTGACGCTTTTATCCAAAGCGACTTACAATTAAGTGCTTTCAACTGTGAAGGTACAAACTCCAGACAACAAGTAGTAAGTGCAAGTACATTAGCTTTAAATAAGTAAAGCTACAAAGAGACATATGAAAGTGCAAGTACATTAGATTTAAATAAGTAAAGCTACAAAGAGACATATGAAAGTGCAAGTACATTAGATTTAAATAAGTAAAGCTACAAAGAGATGTATGAAAGTGCAAGTACATTAGCTTTAAATAAGTAAAGCTACAAAGAGACATATGAAAGTGCAAGTACATTAGATTTAAATAAGTAAAGCTACAAAGAGACATATGAAAGTGCAAGTACATTAGATTTAAATAAGTAAAGCTACAAAGAGACATATGAAAGTGCAAGTACATTAGATTTAAATAAGTAAAGCTACAAAGAGATGTATGAAAGTGCAAGTACATTAGCTTTAAATAAGTAAAGCTACAAAGAGACATATGAAAGTGCAAGTACATTAGATTTAAATAAGTAAAGCTACAAAGAGACATATGAAAGTGCAAGTACATTAGATTTAAATAAGTAAAGCTACAAAGAGATGTATGAAAGTGCAAGTACATTAGCTTTAAATAAGTAAAGCTACAAAGAGACAAATGAAAGTGCAAGTACATTAGCTTTAAATAAGTAAAGCTACAAAGAGACAAATGAAAGTGCAAGTACATTAGCTTTAAATAAGTAAGCTACAAAGAGACATATGAAAGTGCAAGTACATTAGCTTTAAATAAGTAAAGCTACAAAGAGACATATGAAAGTGCAAGTACATTAGCTTTAAATAAGTAAGCTACAAAGAGACATATGAAAGTGCAAGTACATTAGCTCTAAATAAGTAAAGCTACAAAGAGACATATGAAAGTGCAAGTACATTAGCTTTAAATAAGTAAAGCTACAAAGAGACATATGAAAGTGCAAGTACAATAAGCTTTAAATAAGTAAAGCTACAAAGAGACATATGAAAGTGCAAGTACATTAGCTTTAAATAAGTAAGCTACAAAGAGACATATGAAAGTGCAAGTACATTAGCTCTAAATAAGTAAAGCTACAAAGAGACGTATGAAAGTGCAAGTACATTAGATTTAAGTAAGTAAAGCTACAAAGAGACATATGAAAGTGCAAGTACATTAGATTTAAATAAGTAAAGCTACAAATAGACATATGAAAGTGCAAGAACATTAGCTTTAAATAAGTAAAGCTACAAAGAGATGTATGAAAGTGCAAGTACATTAGCTCTAAATAAGTAAAGCTACAAAGAGACATATGAAAGTGCAAGTACATTAGCTTTAAATAAGTAAAGCTACAAAGAGACATATGAAAGTGCAAGTACATTAGCTTTAAATAAGTAAAGCTACAAAGAGACATATGAAAATGCAAGTACATTAGCTTTAAATAAGTAAGCTACAAAGAGACATATGAAAGTGCAAGTACATTAGCTCTAAATAAGTAAAGCTACAAAGAGACATATGAAAGTGCAAGTACATTAGCTTTAAATAAGTAAAGCTACAAAGAGACATATGAAAGTGCAAGTACATTAGCTCTAAATAAGTAAAGCTACAAAGAGACGTATGAAAGTGCAAGTACATTAGATTTAAGTAAGTAAAGCTACAAAGAGACATATGAAAGTGCAAGTACATTAGCTTTAAATAAGTAAAGCTACAAAGAGACATATGAAAGTGCAAGTACATTAGATTTAAATAAGTAAAGCTACAAAGAGACATATGAAAGTGCAAGTACATTAGCTTTAAATAAGTAAAGCTACAAAGAGACATATGAAAGTGCAAGTACATTAGCTCTAAATAAGTAAAGCTACAAAGAGACGTATGAAAGTGCAAGTACATTAGATTTAAGTAAGTAAAGCTACAAAGAGACATATGAAAGTGCAAGTACAATAAGCTTTAAATAAGTAAAGCTACAAAGAGACATATGAAAGTGCAAGTACATTAGCTTTAAATAAGTAAGCTACAAAGAGACATATGAAAGTGCAAGTACATTAGCTCTAAATAAGTAAAGCTACAAAGAGACGTATGAAAGTGCAAGTACATTAGATTTAAGTAAGTAAAGCTACAAAGAGACATATGAAAGTGCAAGTACATTAGCTTTAAATAAGTAAAGCTACAAAGAGACATATGAAAGTGCAAGTACATTAGCTTTAAATAAGTAAAGCTACAAAGAGATGTATGAAAGTGCAAGTACATTAGCTCTAAATAAGTAAAGCTACAAAGAGACATATGAAAGTGCAAGTACATTAGCTTTAAATAAGTAACGCTACAAAGAGACATATGAAAGTGCAAGTACATTAGCTTTAAATAAGTAAAGCTACAAAGAGACATATGAAAATGCAAGTACATTAGCTTTAAATAAGTAAGCTACAAAGAGACATATGAAAGTGCAAGTACATTAGCTCTAAATAAGTAAAGCTACAAAGAGACATATGAAAGTGCAAGTACATTAGCTTTAAATAAGTAAAGCTACAAAGAGACATATGAAAGTGCAAGTACATTAGCTCTAAATAAGTAAAGCTACAAAGAGACGTATGAAAGTGCAAGTACATTAGATTTAAGTAAGTAAAGCTACAAAGAGACATATGAAAGTGCAAGTACATTGGCTTTAAATAAGTAAAGCTACAAAGAGACATATGAAAGTGCAAGTACATTAGATTTAAATAAGTAAAGCTACAAAGAGACATATGAAAGTGCAAGTACATTAGCTTTAAATAAGTAAAGCTACAAAGAGACATATGAAAGTGCAAGTACATTAGCTCTAAATAAGTAAAGCTACAAAGAGACGTATGAAAGTGCAAGTACATTAGATTTAAGTAAGTAAAGCTACAAAGAGACATATGAAAGTGCAAGTACATTAGCTTTAAATAAGTAAAGCTACAAAGAGACATATGAAAGTGCAAGTACATTAGATTTAAATAAGTAAAGCTACAAAGAGACATATGAAAGTGCAAGTACATTAGCTTTAAATAAGTAAAGCTACAAAGAGACATATGAAAGTGCAAGTACATTATCTTTAAATAAGTAAAGCTACAAAGATAAGTATGAAAGTGCAAGTACATTAGCTCTAAATAAGTAAAGCTACAGAGAGACATATGAAAGTGCAGGTTCAAGATTTTTTTTTATATTTATTTTTTTTTTATCCGAGGTGTAGTCTGAAGAGATGTGTTTTTAGCCTTCGGTGGAATGTGTGTCAGCTTTCGGCCATCCTGATATCGGCGGGGAGCTCGTTCCACCATTTCACCGTCTCTCGCCAGCACAACGCTTCGTAGGAGCCCTGCAGAATGTTCAGGTACGTTTCCCCTTTTTCTAGATGTAGATATCCAATCTGGCAAACCCTTCATATGACATATTTTCCAAACGCCGCCACCCTCGCCGTCTCACACGCCCGCTCCTGGATTGACGGCGTTGCTCCTTCATTGTAGCCTGCAATGCCCTCCTACGTCCTTCCGCTCAATTTTCATTTTCCTTCAGTACTCCCAGTTTGCGGTATATTCGCCACTGACGTAGAAGAAATGGACCGAGTGACGGCGCTGTTTTTGACGGAGAACAGTGATGCCTACTGCGCAGCCTCAAACTGAGCTTGATGACGTAGATGTGACGTGATCAACGTGTCTGAACGTTGAAAGTCTTCTGGTAGCTGTGCCAAGAGAAATCTCAATCATTCCCAATCTATCAGAGACGGAGAGCGTAGGTATATGTAAGGAGATAACATAGGCACAGGCTAATTATTGCTAACTAAAATGCTAGTTAACATTAGCAATTAAACTGAACAGCTGATGTAAGTCCAAACTGCCTGCTAGCTTCTCCTGTACTGTACGGTAATTCCTCTACTATGAGACAGTAAGTCTCGTGGTTATGACACAACCGTTAGCCTGTTTTTATAAAAACGTCTGCTACGGAGCCATAACGTGAGGTACAAGGTAACGGAGCCTTTTATACATTGTCGGACAAATAAAGTCTTTAAACGCTTCAGATGTAAAGTTATTGGCTGTCAAAGTGACGCCAAAATGAATGGAAGTCAATGGGATGCTAACGGCGGGTGATGGCTTGTTAGCATCAAAATGGCGCCATCTGGATCTGCTAACTCTGGGGGTTACGGTGAATAAGCTAACGTCCCAATAAGTTGCTGTGTTCCTTTAAGTATAATTCATTTAATCTTTAATTCTGTTAGGTCTCCGTTTTGTCTTGAATTTGAGCTGGTTCATGACAAAGTAAAGGCTCGGCAGACTGCTTCATGTTTCACTCTCACCTCGGCAATATATATATCGAGGTATTTGGTCAAACACTCTGTAATCGTTGAGTCCCACAGCTCAGACAGCCGGAAGCATCCGATCTAAATCAGGAGCTACAGATCTTCCATATTAGACGGCCTGCGTTCGGCGAGCATGTTTTCGCTGCTGTGACAGTTCATTTAAATAAGTAGTGTCATATCCGTGCAAAGACTGTGTTTCTTCTTGTTTCTTCCGCTCCGTCTCCAAAGTCTCCAGAGATCAGGACACATGCCGAAGCCTCAAGTCTAGTTTGAGTTGATTTTTCCACAAATGCTAAAACACACCGGGTAGGAAACAAGCAACAACAACAACAAAAACAGGAAATGAAGTACAAACTGTTCAGGTGAGGAAAACATTAGAAGCCCGTGGGACTTCTAAAAATCATCTCAACCTGAACGAGACGAAAACACAGAGATGCAAATTAGAAGAGCGAAGAAATAGAAGAATGCAGAGACAGAACTAACGAGACAGGAAGCCAACAGAGATAAAAGTAAATGAGCCCTGCCGTGTTTGTGTGTTTTGACACGTTAGGATAGATGGAGAGCGCATGCTGGGTTATGAAGTTATTTGTTCTGGTTCTTTGAATGTATGATGAAGCTGAAATGACAAATTACATTTTGCGTGTCAATTTAGTTGAAGAACGTGATGAACATTCATCTTCATGATCTAAACATGGAAACGTTTAAATAAGGTCTTATTAAAAGCAGATTTTGCACATTCAAAACCAAAGACAAATGATTTGCCTTTTGCAATAAAAACAAATCAGCAGGAAACCGATGGAGTGCCTTCTCCAGGTAGGGAATGAGTCCTTACCCCAAGTGAAGGAGTTTAAGTACCTTGGGGTCTTGTTCGCGAGTGAGGGGACAATGGAGCGGGAGATTGGTCGGAGAATCGGCGCAGCGGGGGGGCGGTATTACATTCAGTTTATCGCACCGTTGTGACGAAAAGAGAGCTGAGCCGGAAGGCAAAGCTCTCGATCTACCGGCCAGTTTTCCTTCCTACCCTCACCTATGGTCATGAAGGCTGGAGGTCGTGACCCAAAGAACGAGATCCAGGGTACAAGCGGTCGAAATGGGTTTCCTCAGGAGGGGGGCTGGCGTCTCCCTTAGAGATGATGAGGGTGAGAAGCTCAGTCATCCGTGAGGAGCTCGGAGTAGAGCCGCTGCTCCTTCACGTCGAAAGGAGCCAGTTGAGGTGGTTCGGGCATCTGGTAAGGATGCCCCCTGGGCGCCTCCCTAGGGAGGTGGTCCAGGCACGTCCAGCTGGGAGGAGACCTCGGGGAAGACCCAGGACTAGGTGGAGGGACGTCCAGCTGGGAGGAGACCTCGGGGAAGACCCAGGACTAGGTGGAGGCACGTCCAGCTGGGAGGAGGCCTCGGGGAAGACCCAGGACTAGGTGGAGGGACGTCCAGCTGGGAGGAGGCCTCGGGGAAGACCCAGGACTAGGTGGAGGGACGTCCAGCTGGGAGGAGGCCTCGGGGAAGACCCAGGACTAGGTGGAGGGACGTCCAGCTGGGAGGAGGCCTCGGGGAAGACCCAGGACTAGGTGGAGGGACGTCCAGCTGGGAGGAGGCCTCGGGGAAGACCCAGGACTAGGTGGAGGCACGTCCAGCTGGGAGGAGGCCTCGGAGATCTGAAAACCTGTAACAGCCTCTTGAGCTCAGTCAAAGTCCTTTTAGGCAAGTCATGCCACTCGGCCGCCATCTTGGCAACTCCGGGCAGCTATTTCGGACCAACAAGACCAGGCTCCCTGTCTAAATGAATGGGCAGAGAGTCAGAACTGCACTTTCACTGGTCATCGGGACATAACAACTACATGTATAGAAACAGCAGTAAAATATGAGAAAAATCGCTGAAAAAGTTTGATGACTTTGCCCCAAAATAAGGTTTAAAACGCCTTCTTCCCCCACAGGTTATACTGTTACTACGCATGCGCAAGTGGTAGAGTGTTCGCCTGCCAATCGGAAGGTTGGTGGTTCGATCCCCAGCCCTGCAGTCCCATGTCGAAGTGTCCTTGGGCAAGACACTGAGGGCCAGATGTACTAACGCTTTTGCGCCCACTTCAGGCGTATTTGTGTCGCAACGTGCGCGTAAAACCATGGCGAGGTACAAACAGGCCGCAATGATGTAAAAGCGCAAACTGCATGTCGTGGGAGCTGAAAAGGGCAAATTGCGTTTTTCGTGTCATGCATATTTATTCATGGGAGGGTCGCGGGGAAAGTGGGAGTTTACCGTAAAGAGATGGGAGGGGAAGCGTAAAGAGCGCTTAATTACGTATTCCGCGGTATGTACAAACACCGCCAGTGATAGCGCGCCTCTATTTTGAGGTGAAAATTCTCCGCCTCTTAAAAGCAGGTGTAAACCTGGAAGCGGGTTTCCTCACATATGCCTCCTGGTGAAATGACAGCAGTAATCCGAGCAAGACGAAGACATCGGCCGAGGAGACGAGCTGAAAGGAGTTTTGCCACAAGGATCACAGATTAAGCAGCCATGCAAGATTACAGTTACTGGAAGAAATCAAAGATGACATCGAATCTCCGACTCAGAGTTCACATTCCAGCAGTTGTTAAACTCCTCGCTACATTACAAATATTGGCATCAGGATAATTTCAAACAGTCATAGCATCAGCAGTGGGAATATCGCAGTCTGCACTCAGCCGTATCATAGCACAAGTACTTACAGTTTACGGTATAGTGGGCGGAGAAAGGCGCTAATTACGGATGACCTGCAGGTTTGGTAAATATGGCGTAAACTATGGTATCATTGCGTTCGCTATCTGCGGGTGAGCCATGGCGCTGATAACGCTACGTTCGCAAATGTACGTACACCTGGCCCTGAACCCCGAGTTGCCTGCTGATGAGCAAGTGGCGCCTTGTACGGCAGACGCGGCCTCAGCGTGTGAATGTGTGTGTGAATGGTGAATGGTTCCTGTACTATGTGAAGCGCTTTGAGTAGTTGTTAAGACTGGAAAAAGCGCTATATAAATACAGTACATTTACATTTACATTTACTTAAATAAATGCTCAATGTCATTTGTTTTATCAGTGTACAGTACAATAGTTTGAATTATTTTTCTTGTGTCCTGTTCTTCTTGTGTCTCACTTTTTCTTTGCTTTATCTACCCCTGATATGGACAGAATTTAGCCAAATCGTCTCCGCTGTCGCAAAACCTCAACTGTGCGCGTGCGTCAGTGGAACCAGACGATGGGCTTAAATGTTTCCCGGCTTGACTGTTAAAAAGCAGATGATTGGCTTTCCAGCGGGAGGGGCGGGACGTGTGCATACAACCGCCATCTTTGCCGTTACGGGTTTTCCTTTATATAGTTGTATTGAGGATTGAGGAAGTGGCGCGTCTCTTCTAAATTGTCTCTGGCGATACCGAGAAAATCAGATATCGCAGTATTATTGACCAAATTCATTGATGTCGATATTGCGACGATGTTGTGGGATTAAAGCAACACGCCGACTTATTGGGACTTTGTCTTATTCCCCCGTGTCCCCCAGAGTTAGATAAGTCCACACGTGCCCTTCTCATCTCCGTGCGTGTCGTAACTCTAACTAGATTTTAGTGTTTAAACCACAGTTGACAGTTTTAACTGAAACTAATTCCTGCTGGTGTTTTACAGCTTAACTAACACACAGATTGGCAGTAATATATTTGAGCATTTACACTTCACTTCCTGAAGTAATTGACCTGACGGAGCCTTTTATAATAAGGAACACATTTCAGACTTTGAAAGGTCAGAACGGCTGCTCCACTGGTCCGGTTAGAAATGAGCCGTAAAAAGCTGTGAACAACAACAACAGGAGGAGGGGGGGGTAATGTAATAAGAGCTGAAATTGTCAACATGTTGGAAGGAATTATGGAAGCGTAGGGAGTGCATAATAACGGAAGAGGGATTTACTGACAGGGCTATTAAGTGGAGAATCTGGAAATGGAAAAAAAAAAAAACAGCATTGCAGCATGTTACAATCATATGTGTGAATACAAAACAGGATGCAGAGATGCATCAATTCACACTAAATCTACATATATATATATATACAGCAGCTGTAAATCATATATACATGAACACGGTTGAGTTTATTATTTCTCTCCGCGTGCAAACTGTAATTATAGCACAGATGGTGTGGAATAGCTGCGAGTCCCTAATCTGTAAGACTACATGTGGAATTCATGCGGGAGTCTGAAACTAATTTCCATTAAATTAGTATTAAAGCCTCGTTAATTACATGTGCCCACTGAGACAGAGTCAGTCTTTTAAAAAAAAAAAGCAGAAACAGTCCAGACACCACGGTCAGGGAAACATGCAGGTGTGTTTACATGTTAGTAGGGTTGGGTACGTGCCCAAAACCAGTGTTGTGCCTGAACGCGTTCATTGAATGATAGTTCATGAACTCGTTATATATTTTGGGCGAACGTGAACTGAACGTACTGTATTACTGCCTGATGAACGTTACTGTGAACTCGTTCATTCTGGTGTCTGTGAACGGCGCGCTCTCTCAGTTTAACTTCAATAGGGTGCCAGATTTCTATAGAGCCTTCCAGGCGAAAACCAGGCTAAAACACACCGTAAACAGGCCTTAATATGTAGCGGAGGATGGGCAGTAGTTTATTATCCTGCTGCCCAGTTTCTGCGTGTTAAAGCAACAATGGGGAAATGCTGTCCCCTCAGTGCTAATGTAAACCCTGGTTGGATAAGGATTCAAAATTGGATATGAAGATGAAATCTGACGCATAGTTTCAGTGTTAAAACTGATCAAATAATTGCTGTCTGTGGTTCTACATCAGTCCCTCCAGAAAAACGCGTAGTTTTTTTGTGATTGTTGACGTTTTTTTAAAAAATGCGATGGAATATGCGGGATATTTATGCCATTTTATGCGATGAAAATGCGGAAACTTGCAAAAATTGCGGGAATTTGCAAAAATTGCGGGAATTTGCAAAAACTGCGGTTTGATGAAAAAGAGAAACAAAGTGATTCCCCCCCAACATCGTGTTCTCAGTAGGTGAAATGACGTCACTTCATAACGTTCCCATGGCAACAGGGGGAAATGGCTGCTCTCGTGTGAAGGAAACGCAACATTTTTCAACTTCCTGCTGAGATATATGTGACTTTTTTGCAACGAAAATATTTTGCGCGGAAATCGGCAATTTATGCGGCGAAAGTGCGGCGTATTTGAAAAAATGCGCCCCCCGCATACATATGCGGACTTTGGCTGATTATGCATTGAATTCTGCGATCGCATAATCGCGTTTTTCTGGAGGGACTGATATATGGGCCGTGGCAATCATTTTGAAAAATAATAGCCCGCAGCATCATATGGAACAAAAGAACTATGGACTAGTTCATTTTTGGAACTGTGAATTTAATTCATAATTTTTGAAGTATGAACTATGAACTGAACTAGTTCATTTTAAAATTAGTGAACTGAACTTTGAGCTAGTTCATGTAGAAAGTGAACTTTCCCAACACTGCCCAAAACGGCCCGGATAGCAACGCAGATTTCAGTGCCTCATTTCGGTGCCACTGAAATGCCGCCTGCGCTTCTCTCTGATGATATCGGACGTTAGAGGCAACGGAAGCATCGATAGTTGTGACGCTAGTTAAAGGTATAGTGGAGGATCAAGACTATTGGTCCTCCTAGTTGTCAATCATTCTGGGATATGTTTACGTGCCGTGACAGGTCAGCGAGCAGACGGCCACGGCCTCCGACCATAGACGGTATATAAAGGCCTCCGACCATAGACGGTATATAAAGGCCTCCGACCATAGACGGTATATAAAGGCCTCCGACCGTAGACGGTATATAAAGGCCTCCGACCATAGACGGTATATAAAAGCCTCCGACCATAGACGGTATATAAAGCCTCCGACCATAGACGGTATATAAAGCCTCCGACCATAGACGGTATATAAAAGCCTCCGACCATAGACGGTATATAAAGGCCTCCGACCATAGACGGTATATAAAAGCCTCCGACCATAGACGGTATATAAAAGCCTCCGACCATAGACGGTATATAAAAGCCTCCGACCATAGACGGTATATAAAAGCCTCCGACCATAGACGGTATATAAAAGCCTCCGACCATAGACGGTATATAAAGGCCTCCGACCATAGACGGTATATAAAAGCCTCCGACCATAGACGGTATATAAAGGCCTCCGACCATAGACGGTATATAAAAGCCTCCGACCATAGACGGTATATAAAAGCCTCCGACCATAGACGGTATATAAAAGCCTCCGACCATAGACGGTATATAAAGGCCTCCGACCATAGACGGTATATAAAGCCTCCGACCATAGACGGTATATAAAAGCCTCCGACCATAGACGGTATATAAAAGCCTCCGACCATAGACGGTATATAAAAGCCTCCGACCATAGACGGTATATAAAGCCTCCGACCATAGACGGTATATAAAAGCCTCCGACCATAGACGGTATATAAAAGCCTCCGACCATAGACGGTATATAAAAGCCTCCGACCATAGACGGTATATAAAAGCCTCCGACCATAGACGGTATATAAAGGCCTCCGACCATAGACGGTATATAAAGCCTCCGACCATAGACGGTATATAAAGCCTCCGACCATAGACGGTATATAAAAGCCTCCGACCATAGACGGTATATAAAAGCCTCCGACCATAGACAGTATATAAAAGCCTCCGACCATAGACGGTATATAAAGGCCTCCGACCATAGACGGTATATAAAAGCCTCCGACCATAGACGGTATATAAAGGCCTCCGACCATAGACGGTATATAAAGCCTCCGACCACAGACGGTATATAAAGGCCTCCGACCATAGACGGTATATAAAGCCTCCGACCATAGACGGTATATAAAGCCTCCGACCATAGACGGTATATAAAAGCCTCCGACCATAGACGGTATATAAAAGCCTCCGACCATAGACGGTATATAAAAGCCTCCGACCATAGACGGTATATAAAGCCTCCGACCATAGACGGTATATAAAAGCCTCCGACCATAGACGGTATATAAAAGCCTCCGACCATAGACGGTATATAAAAGCCTCCGACCATAGACGGTATATAAAAGCCTCCGACCATAGACGGTATATAAAGGCCTCCGACCATAGACGGTATATAAAGCCTCCGACCATAGACGGTATATAAAGCCTCCGACCATAGACGGTATATAAAAGCCTCCGACCATAGACGGTATATAAAAGCCTCCGACCATAGACAGTATATAAAAGCCTCCGACCATAGACGGTATATAAAGGCCTCCGACCATAGACGGTATATAAAAGCCTCCGACCATAGACGGTATATAAAGGCCTCCGACCATAGACGGTATATAAAGCCTCCGACCACAGACGGTATATAAAGGCCTCCGACCATAGACGGTATATAAAGCCTCCGACCATAGACGGTATATAAAGCCTCCGACCACAGACGGTATATAAAGCCTCCGACCATAGACGGTATATAAAGCCTCCGACCATAGACGGTATATAAAAGCCTCCGACCATAGACGGTATATAAAAGCCTCCGACCATAGACGGTATATAAAGGCCTCCGACCATAGACGGTATATAAAGGCCTCCGACCATAGACGGTATATAAAGGCCTCCGACCATAGACGGTATATAAAGGCCTCCGACCATAGACGGTATATAAAAGCCTCCGACCATAGACGGTATATAAAAGCCTCCGACCATAGACGGTATATAAAAGCGTCCGACCATAGACGGTATATAAAAGCCTCCGACCATAGACGGTATATAAAAGCCTCCGACCATAGACGGTATATAAAGGCCTCCGACCATAGACGGTATATAAAAGCCTCCGACCATAGACGGTATATAAAAGCCTCCGACCATAGACGGTATATAAAGGCCTCCGACCATAGACGGTATATAAAAGCCTCCGACCATAGACGGTATATAAAAGCCTCCGACCATAGACGGTATATAAAGGCCTCCGACCATAGACGGTATATAAAAGCCTCCGACCATAGACGGTATATAAAAGCCTCCGAGCATAGACAGTATATAAAAGACTCCGACCGCTGCCCCCCCGCTCTCGGCGATAGCTTGTTTGTTGGCCTGTAGCGTGCTAACGTTAGCTATAGAGATGCTTGTCCTAAATAGATTTCCACTTACCGGTGGCGAGTCTGACGTAGTGGAAAAAGTGCAAATCTTCTTTTGGAAAGTCGGCTTGTAGAGCCATGCCAACAGCAACTTGTAAACAGAGCGTGCACGAGGAGAACCAGGCTCGTGCACGCTCTCTCGTGCACACGTTTAATAGGCGTTCCCTCTCGGGAGCAGGTAGAGTGTTGCGCATGTGCATTTTTTTTCAAATAAGTGGAGAGGGCGGTTCATTTCTAAAATTCGGGAAAATCCTCCATTATATCTTTAACGCTACACCTGGCAGCAGTTAACGTTAGCCTACCGTTAGCTAGTAGCTGGATTAAACACGGTTCAAACGCTGACAGCTAAACGGTGTAAAGATATTCACATTTAAAGGTGCAGTAGGTAATACTTATAAAACTACCTTTCTGTCATATATCTGCTGAAACTGCCCCGAACTACATGAAGCAGGTCATTCCTCTGGCTCCACCTACAGCCTGGAGGGGGATCTACAAAAATCTACCGCTCCCTGTTCAGATGCACCAATCAGGGCCAGGGGGGGGGCGTGTCAATCACTGCTCATGCACATGCATTCATTCTCCCTTGTGGGGGGAGGGGCTTAGGAGACCGTTTTGGGCTTCAGCAGAAAGGTGGGAGGGACTGAAAAGTTGTTGACGTTCAAACGTTTTCTATATTATGTGCTTATATATTTAGGGTAATACTTATAGGAGTATAGGAAGAGGAATGTGTAGTTGTGAGTGAATATAGCTATAGTTATACTGCTCTTATCTTTTTATATAATCTGGCTGTTTATAGTCTGAAAATGGCTTATTGTTTATCGTAATGTTTTATGTTTTGCGTGGACCCCAGGAAGAGTAGCTGGTGTTCTGCATCAGCTAATCCTAATCAAATCAAATCAAATCAAATGTCCTGGATCTTCACAATCCTACCTACGGCACCTTCAACAAGCTGACGTCAGAGAAGCTTTGACGTTTGACTTTTGACTCAATGAAAAAGACTCAAACCAACTAACCGATTATCAAAATAGTTAGCCGAATAATTTAATATTTGACAACCAATCGATTCGTCTTTGCAGCTCTAATGACAACCAATCGAAAAACAACATAAACTTTGCAGTCCCTGTATCCATAACTCCATATGTTGTAAAGAGCAGACTTACCATTACGCACTTATACATTCATAACAATGACAATAACTACAAAGTACATTCCTTTTAATAAGAGAAGGATTTCAACCCATTTGTCTCTCTCTTTCCATCCCCGCTGTGATGCATGCTGGGTGACAGGATGTGTTTTCTGTTGTCCAATCGCGCTGGATGTCGTTCCTCTTTCTGGGATTTGTCTCCTTCTTCTCTCTCGTACCGACATCAAAGTCGACGGTCTGCCGCTCGCTCTCACACATCTCCTCCCACGGGCCAGCTGGGAATTACCTCCGAGCGCGATATTTCATTGTCTGTCCGTTTAGCGTAGCGGCGGAGGATCCCTCCCTCCCTCCCTCCCTCCCTCCCTCCCTCCCTCCCAACGGCATCACTCAGATGACATATTGAGGGCACAGTGAAAGCTGTACGTTAACGCCGGAGGTAGTGACACACTTAAAGACAGAGCAGGTGGAGGAAAAGAAGGAAAGGAAGACGCTTTACACTTTCAGGAGTCAGTTGTATTGGTTCAGACGTGAGTATACGTGCACTCTGACGCACATCAATGTGCACTTTAACTTAAGGCCATTTTATACCTGACGCGTTGGAGGTGGCGCGTGCATTCGTGACATCAAAATGACGTAATTTCCGGCCGGCGCGTCCGATTTTCAGCGCGCGAGCGGAGGGCGCGCACCAGTCTATTTTTTTTTTTTCAGCGTCGCACGACAAAAAACGGAAACAGGAAGCCTGAACGAGCTCCTGGGAAACGTGATGCGAGGACTCGCCGAGTGACTGCAGGTCTCTCTTGTAAACTTATTGGGTTAAGATGAGTTCTTTTTATTGTGAATGGAAGGCTCGATCCCATCAAGTAGCTCATCCAATCAGATCGAAGCATTGACGGCACTGCTGCTGCCTGTTCTGCAGCAGCAGACGGATCGCACACAAAATGGATATATATTTAAGTATTTATACCACGCGCGAGTATAAATACTCACGGCCGTCCCGCGACGTCACGATTTCCGCACGCACTTTTGGAAGCGCTAGTATAACTGATGCTTTACGCTCTGACCATAAAGAAATGGACACAGCGATGCCATGTGCTTCGACGGAGACCAGTGAAGAAGTCACTTTCCCGGTGATGGCTGAGCGTTACTGCGCAGCCTCAAACTGAGCTTGATGACGTAGATGTGACGTGAGCAACGTGTCTGAACGTTATAAGTCTTCTGGTAGCTGTGCCAAGAGAAATCTCAAGTTTTCGTCGTTTTTGCGCTTCTTGCTCGCAGGTTTCTCTATAGCGCTCTCCCTACAGCTTTGGAATAGATATTTGGCAGCTCCTATGTTTACTTGTGTCTTACTCCTCGCTCGGTCAGTCTGCCGTTTCCTCTTTCTCTGTTCCTCTGACAATGCTTTCCTAGCTTTTTTGCTAGCTCAGCCATGATGATAGTGTGAAAAACTCCATCGCTACCTTGTTAGCCGGTTCCTGAATGGGCGTATGTGTGCAGTACCCATAGACAGTTAAAGAAATGGACCAACAGATCTCGCTGCTCTGGACGGAGACCAGTGAAGTCACTTTCCCGGTGACGTCTGAGCGTTACTGCGCAGCCTCAAACTGAGCTTGATGACGTAGATGTGACGTGAGCAACGTGTCTGAACGTTGTAAGTCTTCTGGTAGCTGTGCCAAGAGAAATCTCAATCATTCCCAATCTATCAGAGACGGAGAGCGTAGGTATATGTAAGGAGATAACATAGGCACAGGCTAATTACTGATAACTAACATGCTAGTTAACATTAGTAATTAAACTAAACAGCTGATGTAAGTCCAAACTGCCTGCGAGCTTCTCCTGTACTGTACGGTAATTCCTCTACTATGAGACAGTAAGTCTCGTGGTTATGACCCAACCGTTAGCCTATTGTTATAAAAACGTCTGCTACGGAGCCATAACGTGGGGTACAAGGTAACGGAGCCTTTTATACATTGTCGTGTTTCTTTAGAAATAAACGACGCACAAATGAAGTCTTGAAACGCTTCAGATGTAAAGTTATTGGCTGTCAAAGTGACGCCAAAATGAATGGAAGTCAATGGGATGCTAACGGCGGGTTGATGGCTTGTTAGCCTACAATCTCCCCATAGGAGGTACGCTTTTTTGTGTCATCCCAGTCAGTCACAAGGAAAGCTGAGTCATTTGAAGATATTGACTTAACCAGAGTAACAACAGCATTGGTTATTTGTTTGATAAAAGCTAAGTTTACCATTCGCCCCGTTCTCTGTGAACAGACTCTGCATCTGAAATACAGAAGTTGAACGTGCGTCCTTCACTCCCGTCGATGAGATGCCCTCCTTCAGTCTGATTCTGCAGCTCCCCGCCGCTGCTCGCTTAGCTCTCCGTGCGCGAGCGAGAAGGTGAAACCGGACGGCGTCAGTGAATCTGGACGTTTGAACAGGTTTAGGTGTGACGTGTGGAGCTGAGCTGGCAGCCACAGCTGCTCCACGTCCTCTAACTCGCCACTGGAAACTGGAAACGAGCTTTGATCCGGTGCTAATTCCGCTGCTGCTGCTGCTGGGAGGCTTTTTCCCTTCCGGACGCCGAAGCTCCCAGCAGGCTTTGTGTCACCGCCGACTTAACACGGTTATGTTAATCGCTCCTGTGCCGGGGAATTACACAGAAAGCGCCGACACACCGTACAGCAGACTTGACGACAATCCCTGCTCTTAAACTTTTAAAAGTAAAAGTAATTTTTACACTTTTACAACAAAAAACACCACAGTAAGTTTAATTTTGTAGTTTAGTTTAGTTAAAGGTGCAGTATGAGTTCCTGCATGGTCACTTCTGGTGACAAGACAGAGCACGCTCGCCCCTCCCCCCATGTTTCCGTAACTGTCATGACTTAAAGATGCCATATTCTGCTCATTTTTAGGTTCATTATTGTATTTTAAGGTTGTACCAGAATATGTTTACATGGTTTAATATATTTTTGTTGTACAGCACATCTCTCTCTCACTGCTGCAGCTCCTCTTTTCACCTTGTGTTCAGGTCTCTGTTTTAGCTACAGAGTGAATCATCTTTCCTTCTGTACTATCTTTAATTCCACTCTGCACATGCTCAGTAGCTCAGATGGTAGATCATGTCAGTTAGCTCCACAGACAGTAAAAGAAAGGTTGTTTCTCCAACTTTGGTCAGTTACAAGGCAGGATTAGCCGGGAGACTTCTTCTAAAGGAGGGCGCACATGGAAGTACTTCTTTTGGAGATTATGGTGAACTTGTGTGTGTCGTAGCAGCGCTTTGCCGTTGAGAACGAGCTAGCATGCTAACGCTAGCGCTAGCATGCTAACGGTTGTGTTTAGCCCGTCGTTTCGGCTAGTTACGTAACAAGCCGTGCAGATTTTGACCAGCTCACCCAGAGACTGAAGGCAGGAATCATTCAGAAACCGTATCTCACTCAGAACAACATGGATGGATGTTTTTCAAAGTTTGTGTGTGTGTGGAAGCACCAGAGACACAAAATAACACCCCAAATCCCAGAAAAAGTGATTTTATCATAATATGGGCACTTTAAGGCCAAAATATACTACATGCATTGAAGGTGTAATTTCCTGGATTTACGGCGCGCGAGCATAGGTCGCGCACAGCTCTTTATTTTTTTTCAGCGGCGCGCACCGAAGTGGAAACAGGAAGCATGAACGACTTTGCCGACAACGTGATGCCAGGACTCTCCGACTGACTGCAGGTCTCTCTGGTAAACTTACTGGGTTATGGTGCGTTTCCACACAGCGAAATTTCTCTTCGCTCTCATTGAGGTTGAATGGAGACGAACTTTGCCCTGATTGGGCGAGATGAGAGCGAATCGCCGAGGGGAGCGAAACAAAGTTGACGAAAGTTTAACTTTATTCAAACGAGGACACCACTCGAGAACCAATCAGGGCCACGTGTTTGTGTTTGGAGGCGGGAGTTACAAAGAAAGTATGACCAAGATGGCGGAGGTTATCAGCGCTGTGAACATTTCGATGTGATTAAAATGTTTCTACACGAACATGTGTACTTGTATCAACACGAATTGTGATTTATATGATACACAAACTTAGTCAGGGCACATACACCACTGAATAGTATAGTTAGTTTAAACGATAAGAGAAGATAAGAGAAGAGAAGGTAAGGTAAGATGAGGCGAGATAAGATAAGAGAAGATAAGAGGAGAGAAGAGAAGAGAAGATAAGGGAAGAGAAGGTAAGGTAAGATAAGATAAGGTGAGGTGAGATAAGAGAAGATGAGAGAAGATGAGAGAAGATAAGGTGAGGTGAGATGAGAGAAAATAAGAGAAGTGAAGATGAGAGAAGAGAAGATGAGAGAAGAGAAGAGAAGATAAGATAAGATAAGATAAGATAAGATAAGATGAGGTAAGATAAGATAAGGTGAGATAAGAGAAGATGAGAGAAGATGAGAGAAGATAAGGTGAGGTGAGATGAGAGAAAATAAGAGAAGTGAAGATGAGAGAAGAGAAGATGAGAGAAGAGAAGAGAAGATAAGATAAGATAAGATAAGATAAGATAAGATGAGGTAAGATAAGATAAGGTTAGATAAGAGAAGATGAGAGAAGAGAAGATGAGAGAAGAGAAGAGAAGCCTTTATTGTCTCCTATAGGAGAAATTTGTCTTGGGCATTCGAGAGAAACAAGATGGCGACACATCGCGCATAAACACACAA
>CM042431.1:38293746-38296246 GCA_023631565.1 Gymnocephalus cernua
TTATAATGCTCACCTAGCTACTGTCAGGACACGCCCTCATACTCTGCTTCTGACTGGCTAGCAGTCCTTACCTAGGTACTGTCAGGACACGCCCTCATACTCTGCTTCTGACTGGCTAGTAGTCCTTACCTAGGTACTGTCAGGACACGCCCTCATACTCTGCTTCTGACTGGCTAGTAGTCCTTACCTAGGTACTGTCAGGACACGCCCTCATACTCTGCTTCTGACTGGCTAGTAGTCCTTACCTAGGTACTGTCAGGACACGCCCTCATACTCTGCTTCTGACTGGCTAGTAGTCCTTACCTAGGTACTGTCAGGGCACGCCCTCATACTCTGCTTCTGACTGGCTAGTAGTCCTTACCTAGGTACTGTCAGGACACGCCCTCATACTCTGCTTCTGACTGGCTAGTAGTCCTTACCTAGGTACTGTCAGGACACGCCCTCATACTCTGCTTCTGACTGGCTAGTAGTCCTTACCTAGCTACTGTCAGGACACGCCCTCATACTCTGCTTCTGACTGGCTAGTAGTCCTTACCTAGGTACTGTCAGGACACGCCCTCATACTCTGCTTCTGACTGGCTAGTAGTCCTTACCTAGGTACTGTCAGGACACGCCCTCATACTCTGCTTCTGACTGGCTAGTAGTCCTTACCTAGGTACTGCAGCATGTGTGACTCCCAACAAAGATGGAACAGAAGTGAGATGTCTTTAAGTACAAATGTTGGGTTACTTGTAGTCTTTTCTTTTCATGCCACTTTCTACTTCTACTCCACTACATTAATCTGACAGCTTTAGTTACTAGTTACTTTACAAGTTGGTGTTTTATTCTAAAGTAAACTAGCCAACAATATAACGACCTACAAGTCCAGCTGACGTGATCAGACCATTAAACACACAGCTGGTCGGATACTTCACACGTTCTACAATGGGAGGATTTTACTTTACTTTTAATACTTTAACTACATTTTCCTGGTGAGACTTTTACTTAAGTAACATTTTCAATGCAGGGCTTTTTAAAAAAAATTTTTTACAGTGTGGTACTTTTACTTAAGTAAAGGATCTGGATACTTCGTCCACCAGCGGTTGGCTGGAATATAACTGTGCAGCTGGCCGAGGCCTTGTGCGTCCGCTTTTGGGAGATTTAGCGGTATAATTCCTCGGCTGAGACTAGATGTCACCACAGAGCCGCCCTTGGTGTGCCTTTGTCATCTGTCATGTTTAAAGCAGGGCCGTCGAGGGAGTGGAGGGCTGTGTGTGTGTGTGTGTCTGTGTGTGTGTGTGTGTGTGTGTGTGTGTGTGTGTGTGTGTGTGTGTGTGTGTGTGTGTGTGTGTGTGTGTGTGTGTGTGTGTGTGGAGGATGAACAGCCTCAGGCTACGGGTCATATTTCATCGTTTAAGCGGTGCATCGCCTCTAAACTCCCCCGCTGTCCAGCTCAGAGGAGAGATAACTCTGGGAGGCTTCGCGCCGACGGCGTTGAGGCCTGTTCATCACGCCAGTGGGCCGGGCTCAGAGGGCCGCACCCCGGGAGGGAGCGAGGCTGAGGGAGCGAGGGAGGGAGGGAGGGAGCGAGGTGGAGGGAGGGAGGGAGCGAGGCTGAGGGAGGGAGCGAGGGAGGGAGGGAGGGAGCGAGGCTGAGGGAGCGAGGGAGGGAGGGAGGGAGCGAGGTGGAGGGAGGGAGGGAGCGAGGCTGAGGGAGGGAGCGAGGCTGAGGGAGGGAGCGAGGCTGAGGGAGGGAGCGAGGGAGGGAGCGAGTGACGCCTAGGGAGGGAGGGAGCGAGGGAGGGAGGGAGCGAGGCTGAGGGAGCGAGGGAGGGAGGGAGGGAGCGAGGTGGAGGGAGGGAGGGAGCGAGGCTGAGGGAGGGAGCGAGGGAGGGAGCGAGGGAGGGAGCGAGTGACGCCTAGGGAGGTAGGGAGCGAGGGAGGGAGGGAGCGAGGCTGAGGGAGGGAGGGAGGGAGGCTGAGGGAGGGAGCGAGGCTGAGGGAGGGAGGCTGAGGGAGGGAGCGAGGTGGAGGGAGGGAGGGAGCAAGGGAGGGAGAGAGGTGGAGGGAGGGAGCGAGGGAGGGAGCAAAGCTGAGGGAGGGAGCGAGGGTGGGAGGGAGCGAGGGAGGGAGTGAAGGAGGGAGGGAGCGAGGGTGGGAGGGAGGGAGGGAGCAAGGGAGGGAGCGAGGTTGAGGGAGGGAGCGAGGGAGGGAGCGAGGTTGAGGGAGGGAGCGAGGCTGAGGGAGGGAGCGAGGGAGGGAGCGAGGGAGGGAGCGAGTGACGCCTAGGGAGGTAGGGAGCGAGGGTGGGAGGGAGCGAGGCTGAGGGAGGGAGCGAGGGAGGGAGTGAGGAAGGGAGCGAGTGACGCTGAGGGAGGGAGCGAGGGTGGGAGGGAGCGAGGGAGGGAGCGAAGGAGGGAGGGAGCGAGGGTGGGAGGGAGGGAGCGAAGGAGGGAGGGAGGGAGGCTGAGGGAGGGAGAGAGGGAGGCTGAGTGAGGGAGGGAGCGAGGATTTGTAATGT
>CM042431.1:38302033-38309533 GCA_023631565.1 Gymnocephalus cernua
GCCTTCCCCGCTTTTTACCCCCCAGTCTGACACGCGGGTCTGTGTTGACCAGCGCCATTTGTCGGCTGCAGGACCGGATGGCTATTTGCAGAGTTATGGCTGCAAACTCACTCCAGAGGTCCGTGTGGATCAGAGACCGACCGACTCCAGAGCTTTCACCCGGCCTGGTGTCCTCCCACCCGGCCTGGTGTCCTCCCACCTGGCCTGGTGTCCTCCCACCCGGCCTGGTGTCCTCCCACATCGTACCGGATGCTTTCACCCGGCCTGGTGTCCTCCCACCTGGCCTGGTGTCCTCCCACCCGGCCTGGTGTCCTCCCACCCGGCCTGGTGTCCTCCCACACCGTACCGGATGCTTTCACCCGGCCTGGTGTCCTCCCACCCGGCCTGGTGTCCTCCCACCCGGCCTGGTGTCCTCCCACCCGGCCTGGTGTCCTCCCACACCGTACCGGATGCTTTCACCCGGCCTGGTGTCCTCCCACCCGGCCTGGTGTCCTCCCACCCGGCCTGGTGTCCTCCCACCCGGCCTGGTGTCCTCCCACACCGTACCGGATGCTTTCACCCGGCCTGGTGTCCTCCCACCCGGCCTGGTGTCCTCCCACCTGGCCTGGTGTCCTCCCACCTGGCCTGGTGTCCTCCCACACCATACTGGATGCTTACACCCGGCCTGGTGTCCTCCCACACCGTACCGGATGCTTTCACCCGGCCTGGTGTCCTCCCACCCGGCCTGGTGTCCTCCCACCCGGCCTGGTGTCCTCCCACACCGTACCGGATGCTTTCACCCGGCCTGGTGTCCTCCCACCCGGCCTGGTGTCCTCCCACATCGTACCGGATGCTTTCACCCGGCCTGGTGTCCTCCCACCTGGCCTGGTGTCCTCCCACCCGGCCTGGTGTCCTCCCACACCGTACCGGATGCTTTCACCCGGCCTGGTGTCTCATCGTCTCGGCTCTGTCACGTCGTTTGGTTCCAGATCAAACTTGAGGCCACACAGAAGCGTGAACAGCTGGTGGAAGCCGGCAGATATATTACCTCCCAGTGTGTCTGAGCCACCACGGAGCCCCCCCCCAGCTGGCTGTGCTCGGTGTTTCGGCTCAGCCTCCACACGGACGGCCAAATCAGAAATGACACGCAATAAAAGAGGAAAAGAAATGAGTTCTCCCAGAGAACAACCTGGAGAATGAGCCTGTATTCACACAGACAGACAGTGTTTCAGTGTCTCATTGGTCTCAGGTTAGTTCAGGTGTGTCTGTGTGTGTGTGTGTGTGTGTGTGTGTGTGTGTGTGTGTGTGTGTGTGTGTGTGTGTGTGTGTGTGTGTGTGTGTGTGTGTGTGTGTGTGTGTGTCCTGTCTCTTAGGCTATATTGTATATATTTAGATCACACTTTATTTGCACCTCAGTTATTTAGATTTTGCGCTGACTGTTATGTTATCTTAATTTTTTTTTAACTCTTCCAGCTTTGTTTTTCCCTATAAATAAAGTTTTCATATTCAATTCCAACACGTAACCTCCTGAAGGATCCACGTCGGAGCCCGACGATGTGTAGGAAAATACATTTATTTAAGAGAGAGTTAACATGTTAACAGTCATGAACTTTTCAACCAGAATCATTCACATTTCATCCCAGAAATCACAACCTGGCCACAGCTGTGGTACGTAACCTGGGACAGACACATGGAACTGTGAAGAAGTGTGTGTGTGTGTGTGTGTGTGTGTGTGTGTGTGTGTGTGTGTGTGTGTGTGTGTGTGTGTGTGTGTGTACTGGCTGCAGTGATGTATGTGTGACTAATACTACTAAATAAGACTTGTGGTACTGAACATTATGGTTATAGGATGTGCAATGATAGGGTACTGGTGCTATATCTTATATTCTATCTATCTATCTATCTATATATATCTATCTATCTCTATATATATATATATATATATATATATATATATATATATATATATATATATATATATATGTATATTAAAAATATGCGGGTCTTGCATGATTTCATAATCCCCGCATTTTTGTTGCAAAAAAGTCACATATATCTCAGCAGGAAGTTGAAAAATGTTGCGTTTACTTTACACAAGAGCAGCCATTTTCCCCTGTTGCCATGGGAACGTTATGAAGTGACGTCATTTCGCCTAGTGAGAACACTGTGTTGGGGGGGAATCACTTTCTCTTTTTCATCAAACCGCAGTTTTTGCAATTTCATCGCATAAAATGGCATAAATATCCCGCATATTCCATCACATTTTTTAAGAAAACGTGCCGCATAATCAAGGATTTTTGCCCTCAACAATCACTGGAGGGACTGACAAATTTCTCCTATAGGAGACAATAAAGGCTTCTCTTATCTTATCTTATCTTACATGTAAACTGGTTGGAAGACAAAAAAAAACAGGAAAAACTCCATTGCATGTTCATACTTGTGTGTATTTTCTACAGCACATTTACAAAGTGTACAAACGATCTTCACAGAACATTTTCTTTACAGCTGGACGCCTCGTTCTCTCACGTTATTTTATCGCTGATTAAATTCTGCCACTTTAATGCCCGTGAGATAGTAATTAAGATCGTATCTGAACACGATGAACTAGGGCTGGGGAAAAAATCAAGTTGGTCGGTCAAATCGATTCATATTTTTTAAAAAAAATCGATTTTTTTATTTATATATATTAGGGCTGTCAGTTTAACGCGTTATTAACGGCGTTAACGCAAACCCATTTTAATGCCGATAATTTTTTTAACGCACGAGTAACGCATAGAGAGAGCAACGGGATCTGTTAGTCCACTTCTTTAACTGTCTATGGCCACGCCATGTCCCGCCCTACGAAGCAGCTGATTGGTTTGGTTTAGGCATTTCACCGCGAGTGGTGAGGATAGTGGATTGGTCAGGGGATAGGACCTGAACAAATGGAGTTACGTTACCTTCGACGCCTGGCCAATAGTAGTGATTGAAGGGCGGGTCTTGTAATTTCGCAGACCGCAAACAAACCAGACACAAGCCTCGGCCGGTTTTAGCTTGCTAGCCGCGTAGCTTGTAGGCTCGTGACGGCGATTATCTTCAGAGCGAGCGAGTAGTGACTCTACAGTCAGTGAGAGAAACAAAGTGTCTCCTCTGTTCTTTCTGACCACGGTGGGAAACCTGGAGCAGGAAAACCCTCTCCTTGATTTTACGATGGTTATGAAAGAGAACGAGAACCAGGAAATGAGTCACGGGAAACCAGTTGCTATGACGACTGGCTATGCCGCTGACGACGCTATGAGCCCATAGACAGTAGGAAGAGCCACGCTCGCCTCAGGCATGAGGCAGTACTACCTGCAGTACTATCTGCAGTACTACCTGTAGTACTATCTGCAGGACTATCTACAGTACTACCTGCAATGGAACATCGAGGTAACAGCGTTACATTGTGTGACAGATTATTAGTTCCAAGTGTGAATGTTAGTGTGAAATTGAACATAACGTATATGACAATGTTGTTTTCAATAAAAAAACATTGTCACAAAGCAAGCCAATCTACTTTTCCATGTTGATAAGAGAATTAAAATGAGAAAATATAATGGGACAAAAAGAAATCAAGGGACATTTAGAATAGATAAAAATGTGCGATTAATCGCGAGTTAACTATGACATTAATGCGATTAAATATTTTAATTGCTTGACAGCACTAGTATCTTTTGGTATGCATTTCAGAAAAAAAATGGTTAGGATTCAGGTGTAATTGCAAATAGTGATTAATCATGATTAATCCACTGAAAATTGTGATTAATTTGATTAAAAATTTTAATCATTTGACAGCCCTAATATATATATATTATTAAAGCTGTAGTGCGTAGTTCCTGTCGCCCCCCCATGAGGAAGTAATGACGACAAAGCTGTCGGCGCGTCCACACGATACAAGTCTTCCGTGATCACGCGCCCCGCAAAAAAGAACACAACGTGGATCTGATGTAGTCGCCGCCGGTGGTACCGTATGAACGGAACATATTTCGGTCAGTCATTGGTAAAATAAATAAAATATATCAACCCTCCTGTTGTCCTCGGGTCAAATTTGACCATTTTCAAAAAGTCTCTATATAAAAAAAAATTGTTTCTTTCAACCAAATTGTCCCAAAAAAAATAAAAATAAAAAATAAATAACGTGCCACAAGTCAAATAAATAATCAGTTCACTACTTTCATTGAATTTGGGTGTTTTATTCAATTATATAGCATTTGAAAAAAAAATTTTTTTAAAGACAGTTGAACAAAGAAATGTAAAATTCAAAATCGTCCAAAAAAACTACAAAAACATCGTATAAAGTAACAAAAATGTGACCAAAAAAGAAACGTCGAAAAACTGACAAAAGTTTTGAAAATGACGACAAAAACGTAAAAAAAAAAAAGTTGCATGGTCAACGGGAAGACAACACAAGGGTTAATTACCCCCCCCCCCCCCCCTCATGATGTGCACACCGTAAGTCTTTCTCTCAGAATAGTATAAATATTTGACTTTTTTCTAAGCCCACTATAAGTTCTTCTTTTGTCCTTTTAGGCGTGACAGCCCTGAATCATATTTCTTTAATTAAAAACTACACGTACAAGTATTTACTGACCTGAAGCCCTTAAAGGACGTCTCGGCTGTCGACGGAGCATTTCCTCCCGTCTGTTTACAGTCGAAGTAGTTTTCATGCTGAAGAACGAGCGGTTTCTTGGGACGGCGGCCGGTGAACTATGTCTGCAGACAGCAGACAGGAAACCAGATCCCGTTGGTAGGTAACGACACGCTGTTATCTCATTGGTTGCGGTTTTCGAAAGGTCAGCGGCAAAGTGCAAAGCGGCAAATCCGAGCAGTGCGTGACGCCAAGTGGTAGGGCTAGTTGGGCGCCACCGCTCTCCCCCCCATTGGAAATCAATGGAAAAGAAGATTTGGCAAATTTTTCATGGGCGCAAACCAAATACTCAGCGCTGCTGCTCATCCCACAAATGCATGTTCCCTTACAAACGGGGCGCCATTTGTAAGGGAACTAAACGGTATAAGATTCATCGCCAAAGAATTATTACCACAGAGAAATAATCTACCAATCACAAATGTCCTTACTTTTTATAGTTTATATTATTATTTTCTATAGTTTATATTATTTTTTATAGTTTATATTATTATTATTTTTATTATTATTATTTATTATTTTTTTGAACTTTTTTTTGGAACTTTTTCGATACTTTTTGTATAGCGGCCAGTTAGTAAAAAATGACTTCACTGGACAAGTGAAAAAAAAAAACCTTGGCGTTGAACCCCGTTAAAGGTGCTCTGAGCGATGTCAGGTGACGTCACTTCTTGTCCGTTATTGGCTGGAACGCTGTTTGTTATGTTTGGTGGTGCAGGTTGGCGCAGTTTATTTTTGTTGCCGTTTGTGGAGCCTGGGCTGTCTACAGAGACCACGTTTTTTTTACAGTGTGTTCAGGGGACAGGCAGCTAGCAGATAGTGAGGAGATGTTTTTTACAGTGTGTTCAGGGGACAGGCAGCTAGCAGATAGTGAGGAGATGTTTTTTTACAGTGTGTTCAGGGGACAGGCAGCTAGCAGATAGTGAGGAGATGTTTGCTGTATGTGACAAAAAAATGTAGCTCTAAAAAATGCGTGGCATCGCACCTTTAATAAACAAATTTTAACCCAAACCATTAACTTTTCCTAAACCTAACTAGGGTTGGGAATCCTTTGTTTTGTTTTTCCGATAATGGTGCTAAAACGATAATTTTAAAACGGTTCCAGTGCCTAAACGGCACATCTTCCACAGTCTACAGTTTGGGTCCATACAGGGGATTCACTGACGGTAACAAAAATAATAAAGACAGCAGGATTCAGCCGCCGTGTCGTCGTTCGTCGTCGTCGTCTTCAGCTGAAGAAATCTTTGGAGATGGCCTCCACGAAGTTGGGAGCCGACATGAGGATGCCGATGGTGCAGAGGATGGTGAAGAGCGAGAACGCGACCAGACACAGCCGGTCGATCACCGCGGCGGCGAACTTCCACTCGCTGCACACCGTCTCCTCCTCGTCCTGGCCGCGGAAACGCCCGGCGATGTATCTCACCTGGTGACAACGCATTATGTTATAAAACGTCAAAATGTAATAAATATTCACTTCATTATGTAACAACTAGGGATGCACCGAAGACCCCACCTATCTACAGCTAGAGGAGACCCCACCTATCTACAGCTAGAGGAGACCCCACCTATCTACAGCTAGAGGAGACCCCACCTATCTACAGCTAGAGGAGACCCCACCTATCTACAGCTAGAGGAGACCCCACCTATCTACAGCTAGAGGAGACCCCACCTACCTACAGCTAGAGGAGACCCCACCTATCTACAGCTAGAGGAGACCCCACCTATCTACAGCTAGAGGAGACCTCACCTATCTACAGCTAGAGGAGACCCCACCTATCTACAGCTAGAGGAGACCCCACCTATCTACGGCTAGAGGAGACCCCACCTATCTACAGCTAGAGGAGACCCCACCTATCTACAGCTAGAGGAGACCTCACCTATCTACAGCTAGAGGAGACCCCACCTATCTACAGCTAGAGGAGACCCCACCTATCTACAGCTAGAGGAGACACCACCTATCTACAGCTAGAGGAGACCCCACCTATCTACAGCTAGAGGAGACCCCACCTATCTACAGCTAGAGGAGACCTCACCTATCTACAGCTAGAGGAGACCCCACCTATCTACAGCTAGAGGAGACCCCACCTATCTACATCTAGAGGAGACCCCACCTATCTACAGCTAGAGGAGACCCCACCTATCTACAGCTAGAGGAGACCCCACCTATCTACAGTTAGAGGAGACCCCACCTATCTACAACTAGAGGAGACCCCACCTATCTACAGCTAGAGGAGACCCCACCTATCTACAGCTAGAGGAGACCCCACCTATCTACAGCTAGAGGAGACCCCACCTATCTACAGCTAGTGGAGACCCCACCTATCTACAGCTAGAGGAGACCCCACCTATCTACAGCTAGTGGAGACCCCACCTATCTACAGCTAGAGGAGACCTCACCTATCTACAGCTAGTGGAGACCCCACCTATCTACAGCTAGAGGAGACCCCACCTATCTACAGCTAGAGGAGACCCCACCTATCTACAGCTAGTGGAGACCCCACCTATCTACAGCTAGAGGAGACCCCACCTATCTACAGCTAGTGGAGACCCCACCTATCTACAGCTAGAGGAGACCCCACCTATCTACAGCTAGAGGAGACCCCACCTATCTACAGCTAGAGGAGACCTCACCTATCTACAGCTAGAGGAGACCTCACCTATCTACAGCTAGAGGAGACCCCACCTATCTACAGCTAGAGGTTACCCCACCTATCTACAGCTAGAGGAGACTCCACCTATCTACAGCTAGAGGAGACCCCACCTATCTACAGCTAGAGGAGACCCCACCTATCTACAGCTAGAGGAGACCCTACCTATCTACAGCTAGAGGAGACCCCACCTATCTCCAGCTAGAGGAGACC
>CM042431.1:38314533-38354533 GCA_023631565.1 Gymnocephalus cernua
AAAATTCCTTTTTTGGTTCTTGCAACACATTTCAAAAAAAGTTGGAACAGTAAAGCATTTACCACTTTGTAATGTTGCCATTCCTTTTCACAACACTTAAAAGACGTTTAGGGACTGAAGACACCAAGTGATGAAGTGTTTCAGGTGTAATTTTGTCCCATTCTTGCTGCAAACAAGTCTTAAGGTGGGCAACAGTACGGGGTCTTCGTTGTCGCATTTTGCGCTTCAAAATGCGCCACACATTCTCTATTGGAGACAGGTCGGGACTGCAGGCAGGTCAGTCAGGTACCCGTATCCTCTTCCTCCGCAGCCAGGAATTTGTAATGTGTGCAGAATGTGGTTTTGCATTATCTTGTTGAAATATGCATGGACGTCCCTGGAAAAGATGTCTTCTTGAAGGCAGCATATTGTGCTCCAAAATCTCTATGTACCTTTCAGCATTAATGGTGCCATCACAGAAGTGCAAGTTACCCGTTTCAAATCACATCATTATTTAACCAATTTACCTGATTACTAGCCCTGAATTGCTCCTGTCCCAACCTTTTTTGGAATGTGTTGCAGGTCTGAATGACAGGAAAGGATGTATATTTACAAATGAAATTAAGTTGACCAGACAAAACAGTGTTCACATTGTCTGCAATGAAATACAAGTCAAAGTACATTTATAAATCACTACTTTCTTTTTTTATTTGTGTTTTTCATACTGTCCCAACTTTTTCTGATTTCGGGTTGTGCATTGCACATATCTGCACACATGTTCATATTACATCGCCATATTTATTCTGCTCTTATAACACTGCACTATATTTCATTATCCTGTCTGTGCACCACCTGTCTATATTTGTATATCACATTGCACTTTTCTGCTTTTTTGCACTTCTGGTTGGACACAAACTGCATTTTGTTGTCTTGTATTTGTACTCTGCACAATGACAACAAAGTTGAATCTAATCTAATGTAAGACCAGGACATCGCTAGCACACGCTGCAGCGACAGGCGAACAGTAGGGACGCGGACAGGAAGAGAAGGAGGGATGACTGACCCACTGAGGCATGTTTCCTCCGTCGGGGTCGTGGTGATGATACTGCAGAACCAGAACGGTGGCGATGACCGACAGACCCACGATCACCATGGTGGTCGCGAAGTACTGAGCTGAAACACAGAGATCTGTTTATATTTCCTCTTCTATATACATTTATATCCAGAGAAAGGAAGAGGAAAGTGACAGACAAGACACCACAACAACAATCCATAAATGCACTTATTAGAAGTCGATTTGGATAAAAAAAAGCTTCTCCTAAATAAATGTAATGTGATGTACTGCTTCAACATTTTGGAGGTCTACTTGTTAGCAATCTTAACAGGGATTGGACCAGGAGGATTGGACGGAGGACCGGTCCAGTGACGGTTAAGTTTAGCCGAGAAAAGGTGACTGTGAGCCGGGTACAGAGCACCGAGAGGTGACGGTTGTTTCAGGTCCGTATCTGTTAGATTTAGCCGACAAAAGGTGACCGTCAGTAACGTTTAGACACCTAAACAACTAGTTAAGATTAGAAAAAAAGGTTGTGGTTTGGGTTAAAACGCCGGTCCTCTTAACCTGGACCTTATGTTCCTGTGTTTCTGTGTCTAAGTGACTGATGGGAGCAACAATCTGTGTCATTGGTCCAGTATTAAGAGAAATCTCTGCAGTCGGCAGCAGAGAAACAAGCTACGATGTGAGTTAATTGTAATTGTCCAGCTTAGGGCTGCATAATATATCGCTGTTTTATAGTCATCGCAATATCAACCGGCACAATATACACATCGCGAAAGGCTGCGACATATCGCTATAGACACAAAACAGACTTTTTGTTTTAGGGGAAAGAAAATATGAGTAGAAAACTGCACATTCATATGTAACGGCCATTATTTGTTAGTGCTGCCTTTTATATTCAATTCAATGTTCAATTTGTTCAATAAAAGAACGTTAGAAATGATTTCATTTGTTTTAAATTCAACAAGCGGTGTGTTGTATTTTAGCAGAATACTGAAAGCAGCAGAACAGAAAACACTTTAATATCTGGTTATTTATCGCAAGAAACATCGTTATCGCGATATTCAACAACGTTATCGCATATCGCGTATTTTCCTCATATTGTGCAGCCCTAGTCCAGCTTGTATTTACCTTCATAAAGTGCTTGTGTTGCCGCTGACAGACTCAGATTAATATTCTAAGTGTCTGACGACATTATGAAAGGATTTCTAAGGAGGTCGACCTTCCTGTTAAAGAGTAAGATCCTTTTTTTAGACATAAAAACATCCGCCGAATTGCGTTCGCTAATCCCACCAGACTCCATGTAAATAAACAGTGATTTTAGCATCGTAAAACACACTTCATTCACAGTCGACAGAAACTAAATAAAACTGTGAAAAGCTGTTTTGGGTCGTCTTTCTACTTTGCCAACCATCACAACTCTAGTTTGGGTTGAAATAAACACATAGTTTACTGATTTACATGTGAGAATATGGCGCTTAAACAGAGCGCCATATTTCAGACAGAGGGTGAATACAGGTATATTCAGACGGACAAATTGTTTACACTAAAATCTGGTTAAACCCGCACGCACACACACACACACACACACACACACACACACACACACACACACACACACACACACACACACACACACACACACACACACACACACACACACACACGCTAGTTTTCCGCCCAAGATGATTGTGATTGGTTTAAAGAAATGTTAATAAACCAGAGCACGTTTATCTCCCATTCAGGAATGCTGTGTAGACTAGACAGACCTTCCTCCGCAGCGCTGTGGATGGAAGTCTGGCAATGCGAGACTTAGTGGGTGGAGGGGGACATATTACAACCGGGGTGGGGGGGGGGGGGGGGGGGGGGAGTGACAAAAAAAAAAAAAAAAGTGACAGGAACTTTCCATCAGATGGTTTATAGATCTCGACACACACACACACACACACACACACACACACACACACACACACACACACACACACACACACACACACACACACACACACACACACACACACACACAAGCTGAGTAATAATAAAGTAAAGAGGAATCTAAGTGATGTACATAATTGTACAGATGTACATTTAAATGATTGATAAGCAAATTGTGCTTGTTGTAATTAATTACATTTTCCTCTGTTCTCTAGTGTCGACAGAGAGACATAACTACTGATAAAAGCTCCGTACGCGAGGGGGGGGGCGGCTCACCTATGAGAGGAACAGAGTCCGACGTGGCGGGCATGATCTCGGCTACCAGCAGCATGAAGACGGTCAGAGAGAGCAGCACCGTGATACCTGCACAGACACAGAGGGAGAAACGGATGACGCACGCCTGCAGCTGCAGAGCTAACACGCTGCGTGTGTTCTCTGGATGAAGTGATCAACCACGCTAGCCTTGATTGGGAATGATTGAGATTTCTCTCGGCACAGCTACCAGAAGACTTACAACGTTCAGACACGTTGCTCACGTCACATCTAAGAAATTGTAGGTATCGTGATAGGTTTTTTTCCAATGATTGACCTAAATATGTTCTGTTTCTACGGGACCACCGACGGAGACTACATCAGATCTGTTTCCAGCAACAACAGAGCGAAAGCAGAAAGACACGAGGTTTGGGCGTGTTAGTTTAAACGGAGATTAGTTCTTCTTGGTGCACGCAGATCGCTTCTGGCTCAAAACTCTACAACGTCGCCTTAAAAACCAAAACGTAGCGATGTAAATGTAGCCTTAGTGGGCTAAAACAGCGTGTCTTAGTATATGTAAATCCAAAAGTACGTGAATTGCATACTAATTCCGATGAAATATTATATTATGCAAACACTACTGGACACTACACCGGCATGAGCATCCCACAATGCAATGCAGTAGTAACGACAAAATTCGAAAGCAAACGGACAGCAACCAAGGCAGCTCTGTAACGTCACAAAGGCGTTGAGTTACATCTCTACATATTTAAAATCAGTCATTCTGCCCCCTGTTATCTGCCTTTTTCAGTAATTTAAGCATTATGTGGCGATGCCGTCGGAGCGGAAGTCGGCAGGGGTTGCCATGGTTACTTGTCTCCAACCGGCAAGGAGGCTCTCGAGAAGTGACGTTGAAAATGACCCACTTAGTGTGTCCGGAAAGAAATGCCCGCTACTGTTAATTTACCCAAAAGTATGTTGAGCGATAGTGTACATGTTGAGTGTATATATTGCAGCGTAGGAGATTTCGGACACCACACACACACAAAAAAAATGAAAGTATGCACACAGTAGGTAGCCTAGAAATCTACACGCCGCCTAGCGGCAGCAAATGTAATCTGCAGCCGGGGTCGTCTAGCAACTCTCCGCTGGCTTGCGAGCTCGAAAAACCAAAACTCTGTTCAGGCCAATCACATCGTGTATAGAGTCGGTGGGCGGGGCTTAACCTAATGACGGCAGAGTTGCGACGGTTCCGCGTGAATTCCCCGCTACTTGAAAACAAAGAAGATGGCTGCTGCTGCTGCTGCTGGAGAACAGCGGTCTTTGGAACCGGCTTTGGCCGCGACTCTGGAAGACTCGGAGTTAAAGTGCCCATATTATGAAAAAACAAATCACTTTTTCTGGGATTTGGGGTGTTATTTTGTGTCTCTGGTGCTTCCACACACATACAAACTTGGAAAAAAAGGAATGAATGATTCCTGCCTTCAGTCTCCGGGTGAGCTGGTCAAAATCTGCACGGCTTTCTACGTCAGTAGCCGAGACGAGGTGGCTAACCGTAGCATGCTAGCTCGTTCTCACTTGCAAAACACTGCTACAACACACACTAGTTCACCATAATCTCCAGGAGAACTACTTCCTGTCCCTGTTCTGCAGGTATTCCACGCTAAGGTGGAAGTGTTCCCTGTTTAGAAGAAGTCTCCCTGCTGATCCTGCCTTGAAGTTAGAGAAACAAACAGCTAGCTGATGTGATCTTACCGAGCTACTGAGCATGTGGGACTCACTACAAAGATGGAACAGAAGTGAGATGTCTCACTCTGTAGCTAAAACAGAGAGCTCAACACACAAGGTGAAAAGAGGAGCTGCAGCAATGTGCAGTACAACAAAAATATGGAGTTTTTGAGAATTAAACCACGCAAACATATTCTGATATAACCTCAAAATACAATTACGAACCTGATAATAAGAATAATATGGGATATTTAAGATTTTCTTTGAGAAAAGAACAAAGAACGGCACTGAAGTCATTCTTAAAAAAGGAAGATGTGTTCGGAGTTTAAAGTTTAATCTATCAACTAGTGTTGCTCTGCCTGGTTGTAGATCTATCCTACTGCGTGCAGAAGGAATTTGAAAGACAACCGTTCATCCCGCCCCTCGGATTGATCCCAGCCAATGGGGAGTTCCCAGACCCAATATCTGGATGTGGGTCAGACTACAGCCACGCTGTTTTACTTTCTACAAAGTCTCAGAATCAAAGTCCTCCTGGTTCTGTTCTCAGCAGAGACCGTAAACAGCCGCTGAGCTCAGGATCGGAGAGATTCGGAGGCGGAATCAGCGAAAAAGGCAGACGTGAGATAAAAGGATGTCTCTGTAACGCCAGGGTGAATCCCACGGACTGAACATGACGGCATGAATGTGTGTTGTGCTGCCAAGTCCTGTGGAAGTCAGAGAGGAGGAGATTTCACAGGATCACTGACTCGACAGTTAAGCTCCTTTTCCTTGCAAAGAAAAACTCCTGCACACGGTCTAAGTTTTTTTCTTGCAACTCGTGACCTACTTGTCCACCTGCTACGCACCTGTCTCACGTTGTAGAGTTTTCTGTCCTTGACCATGTGACCAAACTACCAACCAAACTAATCTTTCAGCTCACGGACAGTAAGGTGCGTGGAGTGTTTTTCCGAGTTATGTGGTGACGCTTTTAGGCAGAGATCTCTGGGCAGATATAACAAAACCTGGAAAAACAAACTAAAGAGCCAAGAAAAAAACAGCTATTATAAATGTGGACTTACACAATTGAGGCCTTAACCCTCCTGTTGTCCTCCTGTTTTGAATTTTTTTTATAATATAAATAATAAAAAATAATATATAATGTGGATGGTTCCCTACGACGCTCGTCACAAGTACAATAAATTATCAGATCACTACTTTCATTGAATTTGGGTGTTTTATTCAATTTGATAGTATTTGAAAAAAATAAGTGATAAAAGAATGTTGAAAGAATTGACAAAAATGTCTGAAAAAGCTTCAAAATCGTGGGGAAAAAAACCCACAAAAACGTCAAAGGCGCTGAACAAAAACAATCGACAAGAACATCGGAAAAAGTGAAGAAAAAACAAAAAAAACATGGCTAAAAACGTTGGAGAAAGTGACAATAACGTTAAAAGATTAAAAAAAATAAAACGTTGAAAAAAGTGACAAAACGTTGAAAAACGTTGAAAAAAGTGACAAAACGTTGAAAAATGTGACAAAAACGTTGAAAAAACGTTGAAAATGTGACAAAAACGTTGAAAAAACGTTGAAAAAAGTGACAAAACGTTGAAAAAAAGTTGAAAAATGTGACACAAATGTTGAAAAACGTGACAAAAAGGTTAAAAACGTTGAAAAAAGTGAAAAAAAAACGTTAAAAAAATGTTGAAAAAAGTGACAAAAATGTTGAAAAAACGTTGAAAAAGTGACAAAAACATTGAAAAAAGTGACAAAAACATTGAAAAAAGTGACAAAAAGGTTGAAAAAACTTTGGTAAAAGTGACAGAAACGTTACATTTTTTTTGAAAAAAGTAACAAAAATGTGGGAGAAGTGACAAAAACTTTGAAAAAAGTGACAAAAACATTGAAAAAAGTGACAAAAACTTTAAAAAAAAGTGACAGAAGTGTGGACAAAGATGAGCAACATGTTTAGAATCTAAGATTTTGACCCAGAAAAACAAAAGATGTCACGGTGGATGGGAAGACAACACGAGGGTTAATGTTATACCCGAGTTTCAGTTCTGATACCAAGAATACATTTCTCTTCCTCTGAGAAACGTAGTATTATTTAAAGGTATTTAAAGGGCCAGCAGTGTGTTCTGTGAGGTAAAAGGAAAACGTCTCTGATTCTACTCTGTGGTTGTTATAGGCGTGCAGACGGCCGTCCGGTTTGTGGTTTCTGGGAGAGTTTTGACAGTTAAAATTTTCAGTTTGTTTACACTAAAATCTGGGTAAACCTCCAGCAGGACAATCAGCGTTATGTCAGCGATCACCATCATTACGACCGTCTACGAAGAGGTCAGAGGTCAGAGCACCACGTCTCTGCCTCCAAAAGTAATCAAAGGGATAAATATAAACAACAAGAAAGCTCTCCGGGAACCATCACCTTATCGTGGTGGAGAGGTTTGGGTGTCCCTATGAACCTGAGGGCTGTGTTGTCTGGAGCTTTGTGCTCCTGGTAGGGTCTCCCATGGCAAAGTGGTCTCAGGTGAGGGGCCAGACGAAGAATGGTTCAAAAGACCCTATGAATAAACGAGGAAGGGATAGAGAGACCCTGCCCGGAGGAAGCCCGGGGCCCCCGTCTGGAGCCAGGCCCAGAGGGAGGGTTCGTCAGCGAGCGTCTGGTGGCCGGGTTTGCCACGGAGCCCGGCCGGGCACAGCCCGAAAAAGCTACGTGGCACCTATCTCTCCAGCCCATGGGCCCACCACCTGTGGGAGGAACCGCTGGGGTTGGGTGCGCTGCCACACGGGTGGCGGTGAAGGTCAGGGGCCTCGACGGACCAGACCCGGGCAGCAGAGGCTGGCTCTGGGGACATGGAATGTCACCTCGCTGTGGGGGAAGGAGCCGGAACTTGTGCGTGAGGTGGAGCGCTACCAGTTGGATCTGGTGGGGCTTACCTCTACGCATAGTCTCGGTTCTGGAACCGTACTCCTGGAGAGGGGTTGGACTCTTTTCTTCTCCGGAGTTGCCCAGGGTGTGAGGCGCCAGGCGGGTGTGGGGATACTCACAAGTCCCCGGCTGAGCGCCGCAACGTTGGAGTTTACCCCGGTGGACGAGAGGGTCGCCTCCCTACGCCTGCGGGTTGTTGGGGGGAAAACTCTGACTGTTGTTTGTGCATATGCACCAAACAAGAGTTCAGAGTATTCGGCCTTCTTGGAGACCTTGAATGGAGTCCTGTATGGGGCTCCGGAGGGGGACTCCATAGTTCTGCTGGGGGACTTCAACGCACATGTGGGCAATGACGGAGATACATGGAGAGGCGTGATTGGGAGGAACGGCCTCCCTGATCTAAACCAGAGTGGTTGTCTGTTATTGGACTTCTGTGCTAGTCATGTATTGTCTATAACAAACACCATGTTCGAACATAGGGATGCTCATAAGTGTACTTGGTACCAGAGCACCCTAGGCCGAAGGTCAATGATCGATTTTATAATCGTTTCATCTGATTTGAGGCCGTATGTTTTGGACACTCGGGTAAAGAGAGGGGCGGAGCTGTCAACTGATCACCATCTGGTGGTGAGTTGGGTCAGGGGGTGGGGGAAGACTCTGGACAGACCTGGTAAGCCCAAACGGGTGGTGCGGGTAAATTGGGAACGTCTGGAGGAAGCTCCTGTCCGACAGACCTTCAACTCACACCTCCGGCGGAGCTTTTCGTGCATCCCTGTGGAGGCTGGGGGCATTGAACCTGAGTGGACAATGTTCAAAGTTTCCATTGCTGAAGCTGCGGCAGGGAGCTGTGGTCTTAGGGTCTTAGGTGCCTCAAGGGGCGGTAACCCTCGAACACCGTGGTGGACACCGGTGGTCAGGGAAGCCGTCCGACTGAAGAAGGAGTCTTTCCGGGATATGTTATCCCAGAGGACTCCGGAGGCAGTTGCAAGGTACCGACGGGCCCGAAGGACTGCAGCCTCTGCCGTGAAAGAGGCAAAGCAGCGGGTGTGGGAGAAGTTCGGAGAAGACATGGAGAAGGACTTTCGGTCGGCACCAAGGCGCTTCTGGAAAACCGTCCGCCACCTCAGAAGGGGGAAGCGGGGAACCATCCAAGCTGTGTACAGTAAGGATGGGACGTTGTTGACCTCAACTGAGGAGGTAATAGGGCGGTGGAAGGAGCACTTTGAGGAACTCCTAAATCCAGCTGATGCACGCTCTTTGTTAGAGGCAGAGCTGGAGGATGATGGGGGATTGTCGTCAATTTCCCTGGTGGAGGTCACTGAGGTAGTCAAACAACTCCACAGTGGCAAAGCCCCAGGGATTGATGAGATCCGTCCAGAAATGTTGAAAGCTCTGGGTGTGGAGGGGCTGTCTTGGTTGACACGCCTACTCAACATTGCGTGGAAGTCTGGGACAGTGCCAAAGGAGTGGCAGACCGGGGTGGTGGTTCCCCTCTTCAAAAAGGGGGACCAGAGGGTGTGTACCAATTACAGGGGTATCACACTTCTCAGCCTCCCTGGTAAAGTCTACTCCAAGGTGCTGGAAAGGAGGGTTCGGCCGATAGTCGAACCTCAGGTGGAAGAGGAACAATGCGGATTCCGTCCTGGTCGTGGAACAACGGATCAGCTCTTTACTCTAGCAAGGATCCTGGAGGGAGCCTGGGAGTATGCCCATCCAGTCTACATGTGTTTTGTGGATCTGGAGAAGGCATATGACCGGGTCCCCCGGGAGACTTTGTGGGAGGTGCTGCGGGAGTATGGGGTGAGGGGGTCCCTTCTCAGGGCCATCCAATCTCTGTATGACCAAAGCGAGAGCTGTGTCCGGGTTCTCGGCAGTAAGTCGGACACGTTTCAGGTGAGGGTTGGCCTCCGCCAGGGCTGCGCTTTGTCACCAATCCTGTTCGTAGTATTTATGGACAGGATATCGAGGCGTAGTCGTGGTAGGGAGGGGTTGCAGTTCGGTGGGCTCGGGATCTCATCGCTGCTCTTTGCAGATGATGTGGTCCTGATGGCATCATCGGCCTCTGACCTTCAGCACTCACTGGATCGTTTTGCAGCCGAGTGTGAAGCGGCTGGGATGAGGATCAGCACCTCTAAATCTGAGGCCATGGTTCTCAGCAGGAAACCGATGGAGTGCCTTCTCCAGGTAGGGAATGAGTCCTTACCCCAAGTGAAGGAGTTTAAGTACCTTGGGGTCTTGTTCGCGAGTGAGGGGACAATGGAGCGGGAGATTGGTCGGAGAATCGGCGCAGCGTGGGCGGTATTACATTCAGTTTATCGCACCGTTGTGACGAAAAGAGAGCTGAGCCGGAAGGCAAAGCTCTCGATCTACCGGTCAGTTTTCGTTCCTACCCTCACCTATGGTCATGAAGGTTGGGTCATGACCGAAAGAACGAGATCCAGGGTACAAGCGGCCGAAATGGGTTTCCTCAGGAGGGTGGCTGGCGTCTCCCTTAGAGATAGGGTGAGAAGCTCAGTCATCCGTGAGGAGCTCGGAGTAGAGCCGCTGCTCCTTCACGTCGAAAGGAGCCAGTTGAGGTGGTTCGGGCATCTGGTAAGGATGCCCCCTGGGCGCCTCCCTAGGGAGGTGTTCCAGGCACGTCCAGCTGGGAGGAGGCCTCGGGGAAGACCCAGGACTAGGTGGAGGGATTACATCTCCAACCTGGCCTGGGAACGCCTCGGGATCCCCCAGTCAGAGCTGGTTAATGTGGCTCGGGAAAGGGAAGTTTGGGGTCCCCTGCTGGAGCTGCTCCCCCCGCGACCCGACCACGGATAAGCGGACGACGATGGATGGATGGAAGAAAGCTCATTAACACACACACACACACACACACACAGACACACACACACACACACACAAACGGCTGCGTCCTGACCCAGGGAGATCTTCTCTCCGGAGTCGGCGGGCAGCAGGAAGACGAGCAGAGCGAGCGTGGAGATGAGGACGCAGGGGATGAGCAGGTTGAGTCCGTAGTAGAGCGTCCTCCGCCGAATCACCACGGTGAAGGTCACGTCGGGGTACGGCTCCTTGCAGCAGTCGTAGAAACGCTCGTTCCTCCGTCCGGGAACCGCTGCAGACAAAACCCCAACAACAACAACAACAACAACAACAACCAGAGTAATAGGTAAAACTAACACATAACACGTCCTAAAGGCAGCCCAGTATACAGTATATACAGTATACTGCATATATAGTATACTGCATATACAGCAGTGCTCGAAGTGGGCCGGTACGCACCGGTACGCAGTACCGGCACTTCTACATTTTACTCTTAAGCGTACCTGCACCTTTTCTTGCGTACCGCTACTTCTCGCATGCAGCCGGTACTCTGGCACTGACATAAAAATAAAGTTCATAACGCATAATTCTTGAGCGACAGATGTCAACAAATCCACAAAAATCTCTCTCCTCACAGCAGGGCAGCACACACACACACACACACACACAGCAGACAGACAGGCAGACAGACAGGTAGACAGACAGGCAGACAGGCAGACAGACAGGTAGACAGACAGGCAGACAGACAGGAAGACAGGCAGACAGACAGGCAGACAGACAGGTAGACAGGTAGACAGACAGACAGACAGACAGACAGACAGACAGACAGACAGACAGACAGACAGGCAGACAGGTAGACAGGTAGACAGACAGACAGGTAGACAGACAGACAGACAGACAGACAGACAGACAGACAGACAGACAGGTAGACAGGTAGACAGACAGACAGACAGACAGACAGACAGACAGACAGACAGGTAGACAGACAGGTAGACAGGCAGACAGACAGACAGACAGACAGATGCAAGGGTGTAGGTTTTGTTTTTACATTGGGGGGGGGACATTATAACGGGGGTCTGGGGGTCAAATATTTTCTGCATTCTGGTGAAGTTTTATGCATCAATTTATGGTGCAAATGTCTTTATGTAAATGAAAGTATTATAATAATTATTCTCCTGTATTGTTCAAAACGAGGCGAGAGACACGCGTCGCTGTGATGTTTGTTACTTTTTCCGAGAGGTGCACGTCAGGTTACGGCGTAGGTTTGTGTCTCCACGGCGTATATTTAAAAAAATATATTTTCAAAGATTATTTTTTGGGCATTTGCAGCCTTTATTTTGACAGGACAGCAGAAGACATGAAAGGGGAGAGAGGGGGGGGGGGGGGGATGACATGCAGCAAAGGGCCGCAGGTCGGAGTCGAACCGGCGGCCCGCCGCGTCGAGGAGTGAACCTCCATACATGGGCGCCCGCTCTACCAACTGAGCTAACCGGGCGCCCGGCCACGGCGTAGATTTTACGCAGAAGTATAAATCACGCTTCAGAACTCGGCTGAACGCGCCAAAATTATGAACCCGCGTGTTGTCGGGACAACGACATCATAATCCCACACTGTAAGATAACAACCAACGTTCAGGTGCCCTCACCCACGAGGTCCCACTCTCCGTTGGCGATGTATCCGGTGACGTCGGCCTCGATCATCTGCAGGTCCAGAGACCAGCCGCCGTACGTCCACGAGCCGAACTTCAGGTCGCAGCGCTGCACGTCGAACGGAAACCAGCGCACGTCGATGTAACACGTGCTCTTAAATATTCCTGAAATAACGAAAAGGGGGGGGGGGGAAAGAAAACAGAAATAGAAATGTAATAAGTTACAGATTACAAGTGACCGAGTCTCGCATTGCCAGACCTTCCTCCACTGAGCTGCGGAAGAAGGTCCGGCTAGTGCACACGGCATTCCTGGATGGGAGAACAACGCGCTCTGGTTTATCGGCATTTCTGTAAACCAATCACAATCGTCTTGGGGCGGGGCTAAGAAAACTGTCTCTCTGCTAAATAGCCTCAGGAAGGAACTTGTTTTGGTGGAACATGTGTACGTTCAGAAGTAGTTTTAGTCGTGCAACAGAAAACTCAGATTGGACAGATAGTCTAGCTAGCTGTCTGGATTTACCCTGCAGAGATCTGAGGAGCAGTTAACCAGAGTCCTCACAAATCAGCCGGAGGTTAGAACGCCAACGCAAAGGAAGAGGAAGGAGACATCCGGCGGAGCAATCCCAGAAATGAAACCAGTAGGGGGCAGTTGATTGCACCTTTACCAAAATCCAATAACTTGAAAAACACTTTCGTTTCCAGAGCAAGTTCTTCGTGGAATAATATCCCGAAGTAGCGTTCGTGTTATCACAGGAAAAGGTCGTCTGGCTATCACCAGGACCCAGCAACCAGCCAATAGCGTGCCAGGTGGATGAGCCAGTTTGTTGTGATTGGTTCCCGCAAAACTGTAACGGCAGCAGGAGAGATAAACGTGCAGGTTTCCAGACCGAGCTGCAGGGAGACATCACACCGCCGGCAGAGTGGGCGGGGCTTACCCAGACTACAGGAAAGGTACATTTTTAAAAAGAAAGTCAAGTCTTACCTTCAGTTAAATTATTTATCATGAGGTTTCTTATTGTGTGGTTAAAAATATTTGATTTTCTTTCATGTTAGCCATGCAATATACTGTAATATATAACTTTGTTTTCAAGATATTTCTCTATTTGCTTGGTTTGTTGTATTTATTTCATTTTAATAAAAAAATTTTGGAGTCTTTTTTTGTTATTTAGTTCTGTAATTAGAACTTTTTTTATTTTATTTTCTGTATATGTCATGAAATGTTTTAACATTGTCTGATTAAATGTTGTTTTGGTCTCCAGGAAGACCAGCTGGTCGTCTGATGGGGACCCGTATAATAAATACAAATAGAAAACGTCGTCGATATATAGACTACTCCACACCAGTGCATGGGAAAACAGTCCAGGTCCAGTGTGAAAAACACCATAATTCCCCTTCAAGAGTTAAGCGATATTTCGACAGCTTGACAACGGCGTTGGTCCCCACGTGGCGCTCGTTGGATTGAGTGCTTTTTTTTTTTTTTTTAACCGAGAAACGCTCGCCGGAGTGGGGCGGATCGAAATGAGATTATAAGTAATCGTTACAACACGCAGTAAAAGAGCCGCCACACGCCAACAGCTCCATCAAAGCCTGACAGAAATGCAGTTTTATGGCGGGCTGAAGGGGGGCGGCGGGGTCACCAGGAGGTCAAGGGGTCAACAGGAGGCGGTACGGCCCTGATTGACGGCCTGAGGCTCCTCGAGGCAGCTGATTGAAACGAGACTGTTAAGGCCGCTGTGGTATCAGAAGTAGCGATGATGATGATGATGATGATGATGTGTGGTTGAAGAAAGAGTCGCAGATGCTGCTTGATTAATAAAGTTTATTATTTCAAAGAGAATTCAGCATCTACTCAGTCCCTCCAGAAAAACGCAGAGTTTTTTTGTGATTGTTGCGGGCAAAAATCCTTGATTATGCGACACGTTTTCTTAATAAATGTGATGGAATATGATATTTATGCAGTTTTATGCGATGAAAATGCGGGAACTTGCAAAAACTGCGGTTTGATGAAAAAGAGAAAACAAAGTGATCCCCCCCAACACCGTGTTCTCAGTAGGAGAAATTACATCACTTCTTAACGTTCCCATGGCAACAGGGGAAAATGGCTGCTCTTGTGTAAAGTAAACAACATTTTTCAACTTCCTGCTGAGATATATGTGACTTTTTTGCAAACGAAAATGCGGGGATTATGACATCATGCAAGTCCCGCATATTTTGCGCGGAAATCGGCAATTTATGCGGCGAAAGTGCGGCGTGTTTGAAAAAATGCGCCCCCCCCGCATAAATATGCAGACTTTGGCTGATTATGCGTTGAATTATGCGATCGCTTTAATCACGTTTTTCTGGAGGGACTGAACAATGCAAGCTTCTGCAGCAGCTTGGAAGCTACACGGCCCAAAAGGTATAACTTAACTTCTCCTCTCCCCACGGGCGTTTTTATAGGATGACATGCAGCAAAGGGCCGCAGGTCGGAGTCGAACCCGACCTGGGCACGCCTGCATCTATATGCCGATAGATAAGAAAGATGGCGGCGCGTGTAGACACAGCGACCCCTTGCCGTCCCGACCGTGCGGCGTTTCGTTCTGTTAGTAAGCGTCTGTATGGGGATTTTTCGTGTTCGTCTCGTCTGTCCACAACGACGGGTCGTCTGTCTCGTCATCTCGTCTTGTGGTAGTGTTGTCGTTTATTGTTTCAGCTTTAGGAAATATCCCTGTATCTGTCTGAGCACTTTTTGTTTTTATCTTGTGGTAATAATGTCTTGTTTTGTCTGTTGCACATTTTATTTATTTAATCTTAATTTGTTCCATTGTTTTTTCTACTTCACCGTGCGATGGTGAGAAACATACTTTCGATTCCTCTGCATGAAATTGACAATAAAGCTGACTTGACTTGTATGTGAGATTTTGTTTGTGTGTCTGAAAACGTAGCATGAAAACCAATAGTGAGTGAATTGACTATTCAATCACTATTTCTGGTTTTACAAAGAAACAGCTACTAGGACAGCACTCCAATCTGACAGAATTTATTGCCACACAACGGCCGTTTGGGGCAGCGCCCTTCCTCAGGCAATTACACACAGAGGCAATAAATTCTGTCAGATTGGAGTGCTGTCCTAGTAGCTGCTGTTTTTTTTTTAATGATTATTCACTTTTAGGATCCAGCACCCAGCCTTCAAAGCTTTCTAAGTATCTACGTGACTTGAGCGCGCCCAGTCGTATTTTTTATATATTTTTTATATATTTGTTTATATATATATTTGTTTATATATTTTTTATATATATTTTTATATATTTTTTATATATTTTTTTATATATTTTTTAGATAATACCCTTCACCAGACCTACAGATCAACATGGTTTTATGTCAGTTAGCCTGATAGCTGGTGTGATTTGCATTGAGAGATGATTTTATGGAAAGTACCCCATGTTAATCTGTAGGTATGGTGAAGGGTATGTGATGATGTGTGTGTGTGTGTGTGTGTTTGTGTGTGTGTGTGTGTGTGGGGGGGGGGGGGGGTATGGTGAAGGGCATGTGATGATGTGGGGGCCAAGGGAACTTTATCAGGATGCATAGTATCCTGGATCCATGAAATAACTGGCCTTTAATAATAAACATCTGCCTGCTGCCTCTATGGGAATTTAACATAGGGGTGTGAATACTTATGGCCCCTGTATTTTAAGGAAAAATATTTATTTATTTACGATACATCATTCATTCACAAAGAAAATTGGTGTCCTTAAAGGTTGGATTTTTCCAATTTTTTGTAATTAAGGCATTAAGATCAATTTCCAAAATATGTTTTTTTATTCCTCTTTTTAGTCAACTTTAGCATTGGTATGAATACTTATGAGCAGCACTGTACACTGTTTCCAGGTGAAATATTACAATATGCAAACACTGGACACTACGCTGTTGTTTAGTAAATCTATCGCTGTATTGTTCCTCTTTATAGAGACTTTATTATTCGCGCTGGTTAGGGGATACATGGCCCTTCATTACATTACAGCATATAAAAGCTGGCGCTATTATCCAAAGCGACTTACAATTACTATATATGTCAGAGGTCGCACACCTCTGCAGCACCTAGGGGTTAAGTGTCTTGCTCAGGGACACATTGGCTGATGTATCGCAGTGGGAATCGATCGCTGGTCTCCCACACCAAAGGCACGTGTCATATCCACTGCACCATCACCACCACCACCACCCGTCCAAAGGGGAGTAAACATTATTGAAAAAAGCTTGAGAACCAATGTCTTTTTTTTTCTCAATGGGACACAAACAACAGCCCAACAGAAAGCGAAGAGGACGTCGTGTAAACTTGCTGCTTTACAGATGGAAACAAAACGACATAAATACGCCGGGAAGAAGACGGGAAAGCCATCGGCCGATCAGGAATCAATAGGCAGTAAAAGTGGTAACGGCTCTATCGCGGCTGACAGCCGACATCGATCGGAGACACGATGACGAGAGACGAGCTCGGGCTTCACGTTTCAGCCGCCAGACAGGAAATGAGATTTAATAGAATTATACTGAAAATATCAGGACACCTTCACTTTCTACATCCATTACACCTGGTCTGACAGGTTATTGTACCAGAGCTTCATTTAACCCTGGTGTTGTCTTCCAGTCCATCATGAATTTGTTCAAAATTGAAAACGTTTTTTGACACTTTTCTCAACATTTCTTTAAATTCATTGTCATTAAGCCCAATTTAAATGACATTATTACTTAATTTTTGAGTTAAAAAAGCAGAAATTATGAATCTGAGGTTTCTGCTGCACGACTAAAACTACTTCTGAGCGTACACATGTTCCACCAAAACAAGTTCCTTCCAGAGGCTATTTAGCAGAGGCACCGCGGCTCCGTCCGGAGCTTAGCATCGCCCAGGACGATTCTGATTGGTTTAAAGAAATGCCGATAAACCAGAGCAGGTTGTTCTCCCGTCCAGGAATGCTGTGTGGAGTAGTCAGACCCTCCTCCGCAGCGCTGTGACTAGACAATTATGTAAACATTGTTACAGGACTAGTGGACACGTGTTTCCCTGATACCTGATCTTATCAGACAGGTGAGCAGGGAGTGTTACCTGGTGGCAGGTACTGGCAGTATCCGCTGGAGTTGACCAGGATGTTGGTGTGGAAGGAGGCGTCGAACCGTTCATCAGCACTGTGAGACACACACACACGCACACGCACGCACGCACACACACACACACGCACGCACGCACGCACACACACACACACACACACACACACACACACACACACACACACACACACACACACACACACACACACACACACACACACACACAGTTGTGCGGACATCCCAGTATTAATACACATATTAACCCACACTTCCTCCTGCTTATGGTGTTCCTGCATATTTACTAACCAGCAGCTGTTCTCTGTCCTACAGTTGTCTCCGTCATGCTGCCTGGCACTGTACCCATACATCCATGCCCCGTACCCATACATCCACGCCCTGTACCCATACATCCACGCCCCGTACCCATACATCCATGCCCCGTACCCATACATCCACGCCCTGTACCCATACATCCACGCCCTGTACCCATACATCCATTCCCTGTATCCATACATCCATTCCCTGTACCCATACATCCATGCCCTGTACCCTACCTATACATCCATGCCCCGTACCCATACATCCATGTCCCGTACCCATACATCCATGCCCTGTACCCATACATCCACGCCCTGTACCTATACATCCATTCCCTGTATCCATACATCCATTCCCTGTACCCATACATCCATGCCCTGTACCCTACCTATACATCCATGCCCTGTACCCATACATCCATGCCCCGTACCCATACATCCACGCCCCGTACCCATACATCCATGCCCCGTACCCATACATCCACGCCCCGTACCCATACATCCACGCCCTGTACCCATACATCCAGGCCCCGTACCCATACATCCACGCCCTGTACCCATACATCCATGCCCTGTACCCATACATCCAGGCCCCGTACCTATACATCCAGGCCCTGTACCCATACACCCAGGCCCCGTACCCATATATCCATGCCCCGTACCCATACATCCATGCCCCGTACCCATACATCCATGCCCTGTACCCATACATCCATGTCCCGTACCCATACATCCATGCCCTGTACCCATACATCCACGCCCTGTACCCATACATCCATTCCCTGTATCCATACATCCATTCCCTGTACCCATACATCCATGCCCTGTACCCTACCTATACATCCATGCCCTGTACCCATACATCCATGCCCTGTACCCATACATCCATGCCCTGTACCCATACATCCATGCCCCGTACCGATACATCCATGCCCCGTACCCATACATCCATGCCCTGTACCCATACATCCATGTCCCGTACCCATACATCCATGCCCTGTACCCATACATCCACGCCCTGTACCCATACATCCATTCCCTGTATCCATACATCCATTCCCTGTACCCATACATCCATGCCCTGTACCCTACCTATACATCCATGCCCTGTACCCATACATCCATGCCCTGTACCCATACATCCATGCCCTGTACCCATACATCCATGCCCCGTACCCATACATCCATGCCCCGTACCCATACATCCATGCCCTGTACCCATACATCCACGCCCCGTACCCATACATCCATGCCCCGTACCCATACATCCACGCCCTGTACCCATACATCCATGTCCCGTACCCATACACCCATGCCCCGTACCCATACATCCACGCCCTGTACCCATACATCCAGGCCCCGTACCCATACATCCACGCCCTGTACCCATACATCCATGCCCTGTACCCATACATCCAGGCCCCGTACCTATACATCCAGGCCCTGTACCCATACACCCAGGCCCCGTACATCCACGCCCTGTACCCATACATCCATGCCCTGTACCCATACATCCAGGCCCCGTACCCATATATCCATGCCCTGTACCCATACATCCATGCCCCGTACCCATACATCCATGTCCCGTACCCATACATCCATGCCCTGTACCCATACATCCATGCCCTGTACCCATACATCCACGCCCTGTACCCATACATCCATTCCCTGTACCCATACATCCATGCCCTGTACCCATACATCCATGTCCCGTACCCATACATCCACGCCCCGTACCCATACATCCAAGCCCTGCACCCATACATCCATGCCCTGTACCCATACATCCATGCCCCGTACCCATACATCCATGCCCCGTACCCATACATCCATGCCCCGTACCCATACATCCATGCCCCGTACCCATATATCCAGGCCCCGTACCCATACATCCATGCCCTGTACCCATACATCCACGCCCTGTACCCATACATCCATTCCCTGTATCCATACATCCATTCCCTGTACCCATACATCCATGCCCTGTACCCTACCTATACATCCATGCCCTGTACCCATACATCCATGCCCTGTACCCATACATCCATGCCCTGTACCCATACATCCATGCCCCGTACCCATACATCCATGCCCCGTACCCATACATCCACGCCCTGTACCCATACATCCACGCCCCGTACCCATACATCCATGTCCCGTACCCATACACCCATGCCCCGTACCCATACATCCACGCCCCGTACCCATACATCCACGCCCCGTACCCATACATCCATGCCCCGTACCCATACATCCATGCCCCGTACCCATACATCCACGCCCCGTACCCATACATCCATGCCCTGTACCCATACATCCACGCCCTGTACCCATACATCCACGCCCCGTACCCATACATCCATGCCCTGTACCCATACTTCCATGCCCTGTACCCATACATCCATGTCCCGTACCCATACATCCATGTCCCGTACCCATACATCCATGCCCCGTACCCATACATCCATGCCCCGTACCCATACATCCAGGCCCTGTACCCATACATCCATGCCCTGTACCCATACATCCATGCCCTGTACCCATACATCCATGCCCCGTACCCATACATCCATGCCCCGTACCCATACATCCATGTCCCGTACCCATACATCCATGCCCTGTACCCATACATCCATGCCCTGTACCCATACTTCCATGCCCTGTACCCATACATCCATGCCCCGTACCAATACATCCACGCCCTGTACCCATACATCCACGCCCCGTACCCATATGTAGCCCAGAAGTTTTGCTGTAATCCTGCTGACGGACAGACAAACCGAAAACATGACCGCCCCGGTGGAGGTAATAAGAAAAACTTAACTTAAGTGCATTTCTTATTTAAAAGATTTTCCATGTTGCCAGATGTTAAACCAGAGTCCTGATGGCCCAGGGGAAGAAACTCTTTTTAAAAGTAATCATGCAGCTGCCTGTCTTGGCCAGGACGCTCTCGAAAAAGAGATTTGTGAATCTCAATGAAGTCGTATTCCTGGTTAAATAAAGGTTAAATAAAAATGTAATGTAATAACTGGAGTCCGTGGGCATGTTGGAAAGAAGAAAACTCAGAAGTGAAGCTACAGTAAGTTTGGTGTAAAGTTGAGCTGGTGTTGGATAATGATTCAAAGTCATGCTCTGCCCCCCCCCCCTCCCTCTCATTAAACCAGCCAGGTCAATATTCCCTCTGACAGCGTTACGCCCCCCTTTCCCTCCCGTTAATGAACCAAAACGCTCGTCAGCATCCCGCCGAGAGAGCCAGCAGCCAGCAGCGAGGGATTAGTCCTGACAGGGAGAAGAGCTATCTTTAGCGCTTATAACAAGGGGGGGCATTAGCTGAATTAGCTTGTTTGCTGAATCAGAACTGAGGGATGTAGAAACTAAACCGAGTGAGTTGTCTTTGGTTGAGTCCGGGGCGTCTTCACCGTGAACTGAACCATCCCTGATCCACCAGAGACACATTGATCCGGTTGTTCCTTCGACTCGCTCAGCGGTGCGTCACGTCTTTCAAATCCAGCTTTCGTCCAGCGGCAGCACTCAAGAAAAGTGGGGTTGTGTCACAAGTCTGCTTATTAAGTGTATCTCCTCTCGTAGAAAATATCATCTTGTTAGTCCCTCCAGAAAAACGCGATCATGCGATCGTATAATTCAACGCATAATCAGCCAAAGTCCGCATATTTATGCGGGGGGGGGCGCATTTTTGTTCAAATACGCCGCACTTTCGCCGCATAAATTGCCGATTTCCGCGCAAAATACGCGGGGCTTGCATGATTTCATAATCCCCGCATTTTCGTTGCAAAAAATTCACATATATCTCAGCAGGAAGTTGAAAAATGTTGCGTTTACTTCACACGAGAGCAGCCATTTTCCCCTGTTGCCATGGGAACGTTATGAAGTGATGTAATTTTGCCTAGTGAGAACACGGTGTTGGGGGGGAATCACTTTTTTTTCTCCATCCATCCATCCATCCATCCATCCATCCATCCATCCATCCATCCATCCATCCATCCATCCATCCATCGTCGTCTGCTTATCCGTGGTCGGGTCGCGGGGGGAGCAGCTCCAGCAGGGGACCCCAAACTTCCCTTTCCCGAGCCACATTAACCAGCTCTGACTGGGGGATCCCGAGGCGTTCCCAGGCCAGGTTGGAGATGTAATCCCTCCACCTAGTCCTGGGTCTTCCCCGAGGCCTCCTCCCAGCTGGACGTGCCTGGACCACCTCCCTAGTGAGACCCCCAGGGGGCATCCTTACCAGATGCCCGAACCACCTCAACTGGCTCCTTTCGACGTGAAGGAGCAGCGGCTCTACTCCGAGCTCCTCACGGATGACTGAGCTTCTCACCCTCATCATCTCTAAGGGAGACGCCAGCCACCCTCCTGAGGAAACACATTTCGGCCGCTTGTACCCTTTTTTTTCTCTGTTTCATCAAACCGCAGTTTTTGCAAGTTCATTGCATAAATATCCCGCATATTCCATCGCATTTTTTAAGAAAACGTGCCGCATAATCGAGGATTTTTGCCCTCAACAATCACAAAAAAACGCCGCGTTTTTCTGGAGGGACTGACTGACCCCCTTTCTCTTTACGACGAAACTGTCAAGGTCCCATGTTGTAAAAAAAAAAGTATTTTTTGATTAGTTTGGCCAATGTAACAACGTAGGTGTTATCTCCTACATGGGAAAAAACACCTACGTTTAGCTGCTATGTAGAAAATATTGTCTTGTATGTACGAGATCAACTTAAAGGTTAATTAGGCTGTTTTAAAGCGAGAACATTGTGTAGAACGAAGCGCTTACAGCACGACACAAACGGATAATATCTTGGTGGTGTGAGATGAACGTTTCGAGGCGGTGTACCTGTTGTAGAGCAGGATGTCGGGCCTCCAGATCTGACTGTCGGGGAATCTGACGTTGGTCACACCTGGATAGTCTGACGTGTTCCACTGCAGGTAGAAATCTGTCCAGTACTACAAACACACACACGCACACACACACACACACACAGACACACACACACACAGACACACACACACACACACACAAAGAGAAATGCCAATAAACCAGAGCACGTTTATCTCCCATTCAGGAATGTTGTGTAGACTAGACAGACCTTCCTCCGCAGCGCTGTGGATGGAGGTCTGGCAATGCGAGACTTAGTGGGTAGTTTTGAGCATCAATGACTCCATTTCCTGTATTCAGATACAATTTAATGCACCAATTTACGTTGGAAATCCCTTTATTTATCCTATGTGAAGAAGAAAAACACAGATGACAATTCAAAATATATCAAAAAATATAATGGAAAGTATGTTGTTGCGTGTCACTGGGCATTTTTAAGCGGCTATATGGAAATCCTGGAGCTTTCTTAGTGGGTGTACTGCGTATACCTGCGTATCACGTAGACTACACCGCTGGACACCTGCAGCCACTTTCCTGGTATTCTCTAATGTATATTTTGCTCCACAAGCAGAAGCTAGAGGAGCTTAAAACACAACTTTCTGGTTCAAAGTTAGGACTAACAAGTTAATTAGTTCGCTATTAATCTACGCCTGGTTTTATGAGAACCTGCATGGCAGTGGAGCATGATATTGTTTTTGTGTCACATACATATTTTATCATTGCTCTGCACACTGATTTAAGAGAGACACTGGCCCAATCCCAGCGTGAGCCCTGAGGACTAAAGACTCTCAGACTGAACTGATCTCAGGTGCTGAGTGAGTGAGTGTGTGAGGCCACATGGGCTCAGACAGGTAGAACGGGATCGGGACAGCACTTCACCAGATCACGTTACCATGGCGACGTTTAATAACAAACATGTTGCTGACACTTGCCGGGAATTTTCATTTTAAGTTTGTTGCTTTCCACGCGGCCGTGGCTCAGGAGACGACTGCCTGATTCCACATTTATTCAAACTCTTGTTTTCCATCTGGACATCAGGTCCGGTCCCGCGGTCGTGCTGTTGTTTACCTTTGTTATTTCCGGATTTTCCTATCGTCTCCGCGGTAAACGTCACAACGCTTTGAACTGTGGGTAATTCCCTCTGGTGAAGTCTGCATCGATGCAGACTCACGGAAAGGGCTCGGTAAGCGTGCACTCAAACCCTCGCGCCCTTTGAAATTCAACATTGGGACGACCCTGAGCCCTTACGAATTTCGCAAGAACGCGCACCAAAGTCCGTGAGTCTGTGAGTCCGGACTTTGGGATTGGGCCTTTGTAACAAGGCCCAATCCCAAGGCCGCTGCTGGAACAACAACTCCCCCTGAAGAGCACTGCAGAGAGACGCTCTTGCGTTCCTCCCCCCAACTTTCCCTCAGACACCTGCTGACTGTTGACTCTGCTTGGGACCTATTCAAGGTTGTCTCCATGGCAACCCGCTGCGTTAACGCTATGACATCCTGCGGACTGAGGCACCAAAGATTGCGATGCCAGGCAAAGTGACTCTCACCAGGCGCCCCCTCCCCCCCAATACCCCCGTCCCACGCCTTCGCCGCTTTTTACCCCCCAGTCTGACAAGCGAGTCTGTCTGTGACCAGCGCCATCTGTCGGCTGCAGGACCGGATGGCTGCTTGCCTGTTGCTGGGTTACCTCCACCCCCCCCATGCCCCTCCCCCGTTGCAAGTCATGTCATGATTTTTGTCATGTCATGATGTTGTCGACTCGTGTTGTTATGTCTACTGATTATGTGCTGGTTGCTGAGGTGTTTTTTTTTTCCTGTTCCCACACTGCACTCTCTACAGGAGTCTGGGAGTTGCTTTCTTCTCCTCATGTTATGCTGCATCTTTCTCACTTGTTATTGTATTCATTTTATTGTGAAGCACTTCGTGATTTTGATCTGTGAAAGGCGCTATATAAATAAACTTTACTTACTTACTTACTTACTTACATCTGTCCAGGGACTATGAATAATTTACATCATTTAGAGAAATGTTAATTAATGTGCAGTGGCCCCCTGGTAAATAAACCGATGAGAAAGCAGAAACAAACAGGGCCTCATCACACCCTCAAGGTGTAATCTGATAATTGGCAGAAGTGAGGCATAATTCCAAGATTGTTTTCCACACAATGCGGTTTGTATTTTGGGGAAACAAAAAGATGGAAATGCGGTCTCCATAAACAGTGCGAGGAGAGTAAACACGTCCAGAAGCAATGTCTGCAAGCAGCCGATAAGCAGCCGCTGTTTTTGGGTCTGACCTCCATATTTCAGCTGCTGGAATCTAGATTACGCTCATGGATCTTATGTAACCGCCATTGTTAGCCGTGTCTGTCTTCACGGAGCCGCAGAGAGAGAGAGAGAGGGAGGGAGAGAAGAGCTCGCTGCCAACAAACATCACGCCGGCGTTGATGTCTGATTTACATACGCAGCAGCTGCTGTGGCCCGGCTCGCTCCCTCATCACATCTCTCGGAGCCTCTCTGGCGGCGGGAAGGTCGCGCACATCTGTCACAATGGGTTGTTTACTTCCTGTCAAAGAACTGAACCGTTTCCCCCAGAGGAATCTCTTGAAAGCACAACTGTCACAGCAGCGGCCGGCACAAAAACACCCGCGACAATCACATCTGAAGTTCACGACCGAAGCGGGCAAAACAAGACGTCTGACGACCTCCGGGCTGAAGACTTCTAAAGGCTCTGGTTACGTCGAGGGGGTCAGCGAGCGTCCGGAAAGCGTACCTCCTACGGGGAGATCCTGAGGCTAACAAGCCATCAACAACAACAAAAAAAAACAAGGTGAGAAAGCGCCTCGTATCAAGAGTTAAGGTGTGCTTTCAAAGAGCTGCTGAAGGTGTCTGCGCTCTGATCTCCTGCCTAACAACAGGTTCAAAGGCTGAACCAGTCAGAACAGCAGGAGGCCAGAAGAAACCTGCACGCCGTGAAGAAACCTGCACGCCATGAAGAAACCTGCACGCCGTGAAGAAACCTGCACGCCGTGAAGAAACCTGCACGCCGTGAAGAAACCTGCACGCCGTGAAGAAACCTGCACGCCGTGAAGAAACCTGCACGCCATGACGGGAAGAACAGGAACCGACGCAAGAAGCTCAAAAAGGGATGAAAGATGAAGATTCATCGTCATCAGTGCCGTTAACCCTCGGGTCAAATTTGCTCATTTTTCAAAACGTTTCTTATAAAAAAAAAAAATATATATATATATATATATATATGATATATCATGGGACACTCTTCACAAGTACAATACATGATCAGTTCACTACTTTTATTCAATTCTATAGCATTTGAGAAAACAATCGATAAAAGAAGGTTGAAATAAAATTGGTAAAAATGTCAGAAAATACTTCAAAAAAATGTGTGTGTGTGTGTGTGTGGGGGGGGGGGGGGGGGGAGGGACCGCACAAAAACGTCAAAAGGCGTAAAAACAAATGACAAAAACATCGGAAAAAGTGTAAAAAAAAAAAACCTTGAATAAAAATGACAAAAAGCTGAGCTGGTGATGCCGACTAACGTCGTGCTCATAATCTGACTAGATTCTTTTCATTTTATTGTTTATTTTTTACAGGGACAATGCACAATTAAAAGTAATTGCACCAGAGTTAGCTAATAATAGCTAGTTTACATCTGCTGTCCCTGGGCAGGTAAACAAATAAAATAGCATGCATTACATATACACCACATAAAACATCATAATACATACATATCCAGGAATATAAAATTTAAAACCAGAAAATAAGACAGATAATTTACAACACAATCATTGGTGGTTGCAAGTCTGTTCTGACAGTAGCCAGTACTTGAGGTTATTTCACGGATTAAGGAAGCCATTAAGACATTTTCCCCTGTTGCCATGGCAACGTTATGAAGTGATGTCATCAATCAATCACTTTGTTTTCTCTTTTTCATCAAACCGCGAAGTTCCCACGATTTCATCACATAAAATTGCATAAATATTCCGCATATTCCATCACATTTTTTAAGAAAACGTGCCGCATAATCAAGGATTTTTGCCCGCAACAATCACTAAAAAACCTCCATGTTTTTCTGGAGGGAGTGCTCTATGTGCTCTACCAGCTGGGCCAACCCAGCCACGCCGGTCTCGTGCCGATGCTCTGACGAGCAGGCGGCCGGCGGTCTGCGTCCTGGTAACGGTTTATATTCTAGTGAACTCACAAACAGAAGAGTCCGTCTCTCGTTCAGTGGCGTGCGCCGCGTGGCGCTCGCGTAGAGAAAAGTTCAACGCGATTCCACTCCCGCAGCGGACGTGCGTGTGCGTGTGATTGCGCCCGCCTGTCGCGTCACCTGTCAAACTGAAGCTCTTAAAGGAGCCCCTGAAGGCAGAAATCTAATCCAATATGTTGATATTGATTCTTTTGTTTCAGTCTGAGAAACTCTCGGAGGTGACGCGTGTTTTTTTAGCCAAAGTTTTTTCTAGTTTGCCGGGAGAAAAACTTCCAAAAGCTGCAATAACATTCACATTAAAAAACCCCACACAGCTCCCTGCGCTGAAATGTTTCCTCTCGCTTACAGACATTCATCCCCCCCCCCCCCCCAAAAAAAAAAAAACAATGACTCCAGCAGCAGCAGCAGCAGCAGCAGGAGGAGGAGGAGGAGGAGGAGGAGGAGGAGGAGGAGGACACGAATGCCAAATTAAATTAAGCCAAAGAGAGTAGAGTAGTTGGTCCTGGGAGCGTGCTGCAGAGAGGAACTGCCGATCCTCCTGAGGGGGGGGTGGGGGGGGGGGCACCTTTCCGTCAGAGAGGAGCGGATTAGTGCGGATTAGTGCTTCGCCACTTCACAAACACACGTTCCACAGGACCTGATATGGAACTTAATTAAAATTTGGACAGGCTGCATGAAACCGGTTTATGGAGCTCGACGCATTCGCTCTAGTCCTGACGTTTCATCCTGTCACAGGAAGTTCAGCTACACGCACTATTATTATCAGATATATTATATTATTATCAGATATATTATTATATTATTATCAGATATATTATTATATTATTATCAGATATATTATTATATTATTATCAGATATCGTATTATTATATTATTATCAGATATATTATTATATTATTATCAGATATATTATTATATTATTATCAGATATATTATTATATTATTATCAGATATCGTATTATTATATTATTATCAGATAATGTATTATTATATTATTATCAGGATATCATATTATTATATTATTATCAGGATATCATATTATTATATTATTATCAGGATATCATATTATTATATTATTATCAGATATCGTACCATGTGTCTGCCACTTTTTTCGCCATCTGTGTCATCTACACACTTTTGACGTTTTTGTCACTTTTGAAGTTTTTGTCACTTTTGATGTTTTTGTAGCTTTTTACGTTTTTGTCACTTGACGTTTTTGTCACTTTTGAAGTTTTTGTCACTTTTGACGTTTTTGTCACTTTTGACGTTTTTGTCACTTTTTGTTTTTGTCACTTTTGACGTTTTTGTCACTTTTGATGTTTTTGTCACTTTTGACGTTTTTGTAGCTTTTGACGTTTTTGTAGCTTTTTACGTTTTTGTCACTTTTGACCTTTATGTCACTTTTGACGTTTTTGTAGCTTTTTACGTTTTTGTCACTTTTTATGTTTTTGTCACTTTTTACATTTTTGTCACTTTTGATGTTTTTGTCACTTTTGATGTTTTTGTCACTTTTGACGTTTTTGTAGCTTTTGACGTTTTTGTAGCTTTTTACGTTTTTGTCACTTTTTGTTTTTGTCACTTTTGATGTTTTTGTCACTTTTGACGTTTTTGTAGCTTTTGACGTTTTTGTCGCTTTTTACGTTTTTGTCACTTTTTATGTTTTTGTCACTTTTTACATTTTTGTCACTTTTGATGTTTTTGTCACTTTTGATGTTTTTGTCACTTTTGACGTTTTTGTAGCTTTTGATGTTTTTGTAGCTTTTTACGTTTTTGTCACTTGACGTTTTTGTCACTTTTGATGTTTTTGTCACTTTTGACGTTTTTGTCACTTTTGACGTTTTTGTCACTTTTGATGTTTTCGTCACTTTTGATGTTTTTGTCACTTTTGACGTTTTTGTCACTTTTGATGTTTTTGTCACTTTTGAAGTTTTTGTCACTTTTGACGTTTTTGTCACTTGACGTTTTTGTCACTTTTGATGTTTTTGTCACTTTTGACGTTTTTGTCACTTTTGACGTTTTTGTCACTTTTGATGTTTTCGTCACTTTTGATGTTTTTGTCACTTTTGACGTTTTTGTCACTTTTGACGTTTTTGTCACTTTTGAAGTTTTTGTCACTTTTGACGTTTTTGTCACTTTTGATGTTTTTGTCACTTTTCATGTTTTTGTAGCTTTTTACGTTTTTGTCACTTTTGATGTTTTTGTCACTTTTGACGTTTTTGTCACTTTTGATGTTTTTGTAGCTTTTTACGTTTTTGTCACTTGACGTTTTTGTCACTTTTGATGTTTTTGTCACTTTTGAAGTTTTTGTCACTTTTGATGTTTTTGTAGCTTTTTACGTTTTTGTCACTTGACGTTTTTGTCACTTTTGAAGTTTTTGTCACTTTTGACGTTTTTGTCACTTGACGTTTTTGTCACTTTTGAAGTTTTTGTCACTTTTGACGTTTTTGTCACTTTTGACGTTTTTGTCACTTTTGACGTTTTTGTCACTTGACGTTTTTGTCACTTTTGATGTTTTTGTCACTTTTGACGTTTTTGTCACTTTTGATGTTTTTGTAGCTTTTTACGTTTTTGTCACTTGACGTTTTTGTCACTTTTGATGTTTTTGTCACTTTTGAAGTTTTTGTCACTTTTGATGTTTTTGTAGCTTTTTACGTTTTTGTCACTTGACGTTTTTGTCACTTTTGAAGTTTTTGTCACTTTTGACGTTTTTGTCACTTTTGACGTTTTTGTAGCTTTTTATGTTTTTGTCACTTTTGATGTTTTTGTAGCTTTTGATGTTTTTGTCACTTTTGACGTTTTTGTCACTTTTGACGTTTTTGTCACTTTTGACGTTTTTGTCACTTTTGATGTTTTTGTCGCTTTTGACGTTTTTGTCACTTTTGACGTTTTTGTAGCTTTTTTTCTAGCTTTTAAACACTTTTGACTGTTTTTTGTAACATTGTAACGTCCTATTGTGTTTCAACGTCTGTCGGTTTGATGCTTTCTTCCAACGATTTTATGTCTTTGAAGCCAGAACACAACGCGTATATGTTTTTGTCACTTTTGTCGATGTTTTTCTTCTACTTTTTGACATTTTTGTTGCTTTTTTTGGGAGATGACACAAATTGAAGTGATTTTATAACCCTAAAAGATTCCTAGCTTTGGAGAAAACATTCAGGGCTGGAGCTCCAGGAGCCCCCCCCCGCCCCTCCCTCCCTCCCTAGCTCCGCCCCTGCTGCCTGCAGAGCCGAGTTCCTCCTCCATCACGCCGAACTTATCTGGGTCACAAAGTAGAGCTGGAGTTCTGTGATTCCTCCAGAGTCTCTCTGGCAGCCCAACTGAAGGAAGGACGGGCTGATGCGTCTGCAGGCTCCCATTCATTACCAATGTTTACTCGGTTTCTCCCCCCCCACAGTCAGTTTACAGCTCCAGCGGCCTGGCACAAACAGACCCATCTGTTTGACGTGAGTGCAGTCTGAAGCCAGGAGAGACAGCGGGACAGCAGAGGGAGGCTGGGTGGAGGCTCCCACCCACTGATGATCCATTAACTCGGAGTAACGGATCATTACACTAACCCCCAAACCCCCCACGGCAAAGCATTTAAAGGTACAGAACCTCTAATGACCACTAGCGGCTCATTTTTGTTATTCACGAAAGACCCAAGTTCTTTGAAATGCTGCCAGCCTGATTCCAGGGCAGGAATTAGGAAACAAACATTTTAGGAAGCAGCTTAACCTTCAACCCCAGGAACCCACGCCCCCAGGAACCCACGCCGCCAGGAACCCACGCCCCCAGGAACCCACGCCCCCCAGGAACCCACGCCGCCAGGAACCCACGCCGCCAGGAACCCACGCCGCCAGGAACCCACGCCCCCAGGAACCCACGCCCCCAGGAACCCACGCCCCCAGGAACCCACGACCCCAGGAACCCACGACCCCAGGAACCCACGCCCCCAGGAACCCACGCCCCCAGGAACCCACGACCCCAGGAACCCACGCCCCCCAGGAACCCACGCCCCCAGGAACCCACGCCCCCCAGGAACCCACGCCCCCCAGGAACCCACGACCCCAGGAACCCACGCCCCCAGGAAGCGCGCCGGGCTTTGAAGCAAATTAAATTAAAGATAGCGGCCAATCAGTGGAACTACAACTCCCGGCCCGTCGCGTGACGCCCTCTGGCCCTGTAACACTCTCACAGGGCCCTGTGTTAACGGTCTAAGCGCACGGCGTGAAGCGCCTGGTGCAGGTGCGTTTAGGGCGTGTCCAAGTCCACTTTTGCTAGTTTGACGGCGGAAAAAAAGCGTCCGTGCATTTGTCGATCGGAAAGATGTTTTTGCCGTCCTTCCTACGGGATTCGGCAAAAGTTTAATTCATCAGCTGGCCCGGATGGCTCCACATATGTCACATACTCCGTCGCTCTGATTGGTTGTAGGTCTATCCGTTGCTCTGATTGGTTGTAGGTCTATCCGTTGCTCTGATTGGTTGTAGGTCTATCCGTTGCTCTGATTGGTTGTAGGTCTATCCGTTGCTCTGATTGGCTGTAGGTCTATCCAATTGAGTGCAGGAAACATTTCCTGTCCTGGTTCTCTTTCTAGCCTCTGCAGAGTTACGATTGTTATTACTGAAGTTCCTCAACATCCTCCTAATATCTTCTTTTTGTCATCCTGATGCAGTTGGTCTATAATTCTGTACACATGCAGGCTGTTCTCGCGAGACATTCGTACATAAAGCTTCAAAAAGTGAAGCACTGTAATCTATACGTACATTGGCGTTTGGCTCCTAAAACACGAGGCTTTTACGTTTGTGTCTTGGAAGGAGTTACGGAGAAAAACACGAGACTTTCACCCGCGCTTCAACTCAAAAATGTTATGGTTTCAGTGTTTTGCTATGTATTTTGTTCTATTTCTGTTGCCTGTTATTTTTGTGTGTTTCCTGTTGTGTTCCTGTGCCCTGTGTATATTTTTTGTGTACAGTTCTGTTCCCAGTTTTGCATTATGTTCAGTTTCCTGTTTTATTGTGAAAGTCTGGTTTTCTGTCTTGTAATGTCTAGTTTTGCTTCCTGTGTTTTCCCGCCTGTGTGATTACCTGATGTTTTCCACCTGTTCCCCAGCCCTTGTGTCACCTGCCTCGTTACTTAGTTTATTTAGCCCCTGTGTTCCCCTTTCTTCCTCGTCAGATCGTTTTGCTTTTGTGTCCTACCCTCCCAGTCCCACGTTGGCTTGTGTTCCCGTGTGTGTTAGTTTGTTCCTGCCTCAGTTTTGGCCTTTGCTTTTTGGATCCTTTTTGTTGGTTTGTTTCCAGTCGTTGTTAATAAACCCCCTGAGCTCCAACCATCACCTGCCTGCCTGCCTGCCTCTCTCTCTCTCTGCATTTGGGTCCTTTAATCCCCTACCCGCGACAAAAAAAGCACCAAGAAAACAAGAAACGGTGAAGAAAACTCACCAGCTGTAGCCAGATGTTGGTGGTCAGCACCTGGTTCTTCTCATCCTGAAAACGGAGAAAAACAAAACAAAAACTTAGCGACTGTCCTTCTCACCGTTAACCACGCGTTTAAACTGCGAATGTTAGGACACTATGAGGCGCTACTTTAGAAAACATCCAACCTATAGCCATGTTTCCACCAAACTCCTTCAATAAAGTACCTTTAGAAAAACGCAGCTCACCCGTACGGACACGTACCCAACAGTGATGGAGTACTCGAGTCCGACTGAATATATATATATATATATATATATATATATATATATATATATATATATATATATATATATATATATATATATATATATATATAAATAAAAATATAACTTTAATGTCACTAATGCTGATTATTCATTGATTAATTTGAATTGAAATATTTCAAATACTTTAACAGCAAAAATTATGTATGCGATTCATTTAGATTAATTAATCACAGAGTCTGTAATTAATTAGATTACATGTTTTAATTGATTGACAGCCCTATATATATATATTATAATATATATATATTATATATATATATATAATATATATATATATATATATATATATATATAATATATTATATAATATATTATAATATATATAATATAATATATATTATAATATATATATATATATATATATATATATATATATTATAATATATATATATATATATATATATATATATATTATAATATATATATATATATATATATATATATATATATTATAAAATATATATATATATTATAAAATATATATATATATATATATTATAAAATATATATATATATTATAAAATATATATATATATATATATTATAAAATATATAAATATATATAAAATATATATATATAACAAAATATATATATATATAAAAATATATATAATATATATATATATTATAATATATATATATATATATATTATATATATTTTTATATATTATAATATATATATATATAGGGCTGTCAATCGATTAAAACATGTAATCTAATTAATTACAGACGCTGTGATTAATTAATCTAAATGAATCGCATACATAATTTTTGCTGTTAAAGTATTTGAAATATTTCAATTCAAATGAATCAATGAGTAATCAGCATTAGTGACATTAAAGTTAAAAAAAACTCTTATAATTATTTTCACTGTTCAAATAATGACCATCAATCAATCTATCCATCCATCCATCTATCTCTCTCTCTATCTCCCTACCTATCTATCTCTCTATCTACCTATCTACCTACCTACCTATCTCTCTATCTACCTATCTCTCTATCTATCTATCTCTCTATCTACCTATCTATCTATCTATCTACCTACCTACTGAAGTATTCTGAATATACCCGTCCAGGGTTTCCAGGACTTTGACTTACACTTTAATGAGATCTTAAGATAAGAGTAAAACTCGTTATGGGTAATTGAAAGTTTACTTTGTTTCCTTGTACACACGTTATCCCAGAGATCCTCCCAAATAAATATTTCTGACTACGCTGCTGTCTGAGTCTCTGCAGTCATTGTTCAAAGTCCCGTTCTCCCTTTCCCCGGCTTCTTTCATCCTTTTAAAATTAATTTTGGATACGGCTTTGTGCCAGCGCAGGGGGAGGATGAATATGAATCACGTCAGTTTGATGAATGTCCGGCCCGTTCATTTATTCTAAAGTCGCAGAGCGTACCGAGAGAAATCAAAGACGAGGCTTTGTGAGCGAGCGGCCGGCCTGCAGGAGCAGGGAGAGTCTTCCAAGGTGAGGACGTTAAAGCGCAACCATACAATACTAATACACAACTGACCTTCGGTTAGGTCAACACTGAATGAAGAATTATGTGTATATCAAATACGTAGTTAAGCCCGATGCATCTTCTTCCTCTGTGCCATAAATAAATACACATCAATGAGAAGTTCAGACCAAAGATTTGCGACGATACGAGTGTAAACTTGCAACTACTTGCCGTCTGTAGGGTTGTAGTGGTCTACGTGATACGCAGGTACATTATTAAAACACATTTTCACATTAGAGCTGCAGAGATGAAAGCTGGTTTCTGTCACCAACTCAAAGATCTTCAGAATAACGTTTACAAAAACGTACACCGTAGTGTACACCCACTAAGAAAGCTCCAGGATTTCCATATACCCACTTAAAAAATGCGCAATGACACGCAACGACATACTTTCCATTATATCTTTGATGTATTTTGAATTGTCATCTGTGTTTTTCTTCTCCACATAGGATAAATAAAGGGATTTCCACCATAAATTGGTGCATAAACGTGTATCAGAATGCAGGAAATTAAGTCTTTGACGCTCAAAATTTACCTGGTGAAGGACACCCAGACCCCTCACTGTGATATAGGCCTACCCCCCATATATATAGGCCAATATATACATATATATCAGTCCCTCCAGAAAAACGCGGAGTTTTTTTGTGATTGTTGTGGGCAAAAATCCTTGATTATGCGGCACGTTTTCTTAAAAAATGTGATGGAATATGCGGAATATTTATGCCATTTTATGCGATGAAAATGCGGGAACTTGCAAAAACTGCGGTTTGATGAAAAAGAGAAAACAAAGTGATTCCCCCCCAACACAGTGTTCTCACTAGGAGAAATCACATCACTTCATAACGTTCCCATGGCAACAGGGGAAAATGGCTGCTCTTGTGTGAAGTAAACGCAACATTTTTCATCTTTCTGCTGAGATATATGTGACTTTTTTGCAACGAAAATGCGGGGATTATGAAATCATGCAAGCCCCGCATATTTTGCGTGGAAATCTGCAATTTATGCGGCGAAAGTGCGGCGTATTTGAAAAAATGCGGCCCCCCGCATTAATATGCAGACTTTGGCTGATTACGCATTGAATTCTTCGATCGCATAATCGCGTTTTTCTGGAGGGACTGATAGTTATATAGTTCAGTATATCCAATACAATACATTAGACTACACTACTGACACTTGCTACAGTTACATTTCTAGTCAGTGATGAACTGGCCATCTGGAATTTAGGCAAATGCCAGAAGGGCCGCCCGCCCGCCTCCCTATGGACCCCTATGGGCTACTACTGATAATGTGTCTTTGGTTAATTCTGAAGTTATTTTATGCATGCAGCCACAAATATTCAATATTGTACTGCGGTGGGGTGCGTGGAAATATTCACTCAGAAGGCAAAAATAATGCCGTGTGTTGCCAGGGCCGTTTTCTTTTTTATCCCAGTCCGTCGCTGTTTCTAGTGATGAATGGGCGAAAACATTGTTTTTCTGATTCTCTGCTTTGTTCTTACGCCCTCTCTCTCTTCAGTCACTCTCTAGCTCGCTCCGCCACGTATCATCTAAAACTGCTGTTTCATCCCGCTGACAGTTTGTAACATGGAAATAAAATGGATTATGGACCATTTTATTTCTATAGTTTCTAGCTGATTTGTCCACCTGACTTCTCTATTGGCTGTAGAAACAGGAGACGTCTCTTACGATCTAAAACCATTTCGGCTAGTTACGTAACAAGCCGTGCAGATTTTGACCAGCTCACCCAGAGACTGAAGGCAGGAATCATTTAGAAACCGTATCTCACTCAGAACAGCATGGATAGATGTTTTCTCCAAGTTTGTATGCGTATGGAAGCACCAGAGACACAAAATAACACCCCGAATCACAGAAAAAGTGTTTTTTTTTCGTAATATGGGCACTTTAAAATGAAATTAATTTGTGTGATTTTTGCGAGGACTTAGTGTGTCGGATACGATTTATAGGCCGAGACGTCTCTGCAGCACCACAATAATACTTAATTCAGAACGGTTTGACAAAATATTTTGGCTTTAACAAATATTGCGCCCCACCTGCGGTTTGGATATTGCACTTTACTCCATATTGTGATTTCGAAACATTTGCAATTAATTGTGCAGCCCTAGACAGTGACATTTTGAGTGCCTCGAAATAACTTGATCCCTCTCGTCCTCCTTGTGCTGACCGTATTTAGGATCGACGATGTTTGTGCTTCTTCCCATCCAGGCCATGACGATGGCGATTAGTTTACCTGTTGTACACCTGCGCTGATGTAAGAAGCCCTCACACTGGGACAAAGACGCAATAAATCACGTCCCAGCAGAGGTGTTTTATCAGAGGCACGCAGCCTGCTCGTGTTTGTACAGCGTACTGTCCTCGGCTGCAGAAAGAAAGGACACCAGAGTTCAGCGCTTTCCAAGCTGAACCTCGCCTGGGAGACACGGACCGGCCGGCCAACAGAGAGCCACCCGGTCTGGATATCAAACTCAGGAGCAACGAGGCAGAGCACCAGCAGCTGTGCAACTGAAATGATACGAGCCGATAGCTGCCGCCACACACAGCTCGCAGCCTCGCACGCACGCACGCACGCACGCACGCACGCAGGCCCTGCTATTCTCTTAAAGAGGAACTATGCAGTTTTTCTAGCTTGATGTACCTTAACTGAACATCTTCCGAGTCATTGTGATGGTTATGTGACTTGTTTCTGGTTGAATGGTGGTCGTCTCCCCCCTAGCTCCTGTGAGATGAAAAACCACCCTTGCAACTTTTTGGCCGGTGAGCCGGCGGCCTCAGCGTCAGGAAGTACGGCGTGATATCAGGTCTCGCCGTGTTAACGAATCGCTTCACGGCGCCGCACGCATACGGCCGTTCAGGAACCGGCTAACGAGGTAGAGATGGAGTTTTTCACACTATCGTCACGGCTGAGCCGGCAAAAAAGAAGCAGAAAGCTAGGAAAGCATTGTGGGAGGAAGAGAGGAAGAGGAAACGGCAGACTGACCGAGAGAGGAGTCAGACACGAGGAAACATAGGAGCTGTAGGGGGGGGGGGGCTCTATAGAGAAACCTGCCAGCAACAAGACAGGAAACACACAAGACATGGACTACACTGCATAGCGCCCCTTTAAAGAGATGGATGCACTATATGGATAAAGTATAAACTTCAGGCCACTTACGTCGGCTACGGCAAAAGTTTTGCAAAAATGAAAAAAGTTTAAGTTCACTCCAATTGCGGGAAAATGTGTATTTCCGGCTTCGTATGTTAGCTAGCCGTAACGGTTACACTAGTCTATATCCAGGACGCTCCACTTCTGGGATTTCACTCATTTCGGCCAGATGTCCGTCCCCCTTCCTCTGTCTCTGTGTTGGCGTTCTAACCTCCGGCTGATTTGTGAGGACTCTGGTTAACTGCTCCTCAGATCTCTGCAGGGTAAATCCAGACAGCTAGCTAGACTATCTGTCCAATCTGAGTTTACTGTTGGACGACTAAAACTACTTCTGAACGTCCACATGTTCCACCAAAACAAGTTCCTTCCTGAGACTGTTTAGCAGAGGCACCGTGGCTCCGTCCGGAGCTTAGCACCGCCCCATGACGATTGTGATTGGTTTAAAGAAATGCCGATAAACCAGAGAACGTTTCTCTCCCATCCAGGAATGCTGTGTGGACTAGCCAGACCCTCCTCCGCAGCGCTGTGGAGGAGGGTCTACACCAACTACAGCTTTCAGGTGCAGCGACGTGAAAAAGTGAAAAAAGACACATTTGCACGATCCTCCCAGGTCCTACAAATAAGCCTAAATGACATGCATTAAAATACCAAAATACATAAATAAATTAGCATAATCAAGTGGTAAATAATTTGGAGGGGGGGGCCCAGTGTTTGTCTTTACATTTAATGCGGTTCTGCTACAATAATCGAGTTAATCTGCAGGTTTGGTTCAGCGTGTTACCAGATGGATCAGATAAAGGGTTTGAACAGGACGTTACCTGCTGTGCTGCTCAGCTTTGATGTTTAAACACGAGGGATTAAAAGAGAAGTTGAGCGTGAAATTGAGTTTGGATAGAGAAGAGTAAAAGGATTTCCAAAGCGTTCATCAAAGCCAAGACCGACGCAGAATCACAGCAGTCCAGCTGCTTTTCAAATACATGTGACAATAATAATAATAATAATAATAATAATAATAATAATAATAATAATAATAATAATAATGTATACTTTATCAATCCTGCAAGGAGAAATTACAATGTTTTCACTCTTTTATTATTAGAAAAAAGATCCCGCACACTGACCATTGTGCAAGCCTGATGAAGGTCTAGGTTGTAAATAAACTGCTTGTTTGCGTAATGGTCAGTGTGACTTGTGATCTGCCACTTTGGGTCACATCCTACGCACCTGCCCGACCAAAAGCGGTGTGCAAAAAAGCTTCCTTACGACTCTGTTGTTGTTGTTATTACACACTCATGCTCAGTACCTCTACATGCTCTGATGGAGAGATGTCAGAGTGGGGGAAATGTAAACGACTGTATTTTCTAGTCAAAGCGCTTTTACACAGTACAGGAACCATCCACCATCCACACACATTCACACGCTGTGGCCGAGGCTGCCGTACGAGGAGCTGCACCTGCTCATCAGATAAACATTCACACACATTTACACTCCGATGGTGCACAGCCGCCCCCCAGGAGGTGGACTGGCACCTCTCCAGCTACCAGTCCACCACCATACTCTGGTCCGTACGGGGACTTGAGTTGGGAACCGGAGGGTTGCTGGTTCCCACCTCAACTCCCTACTGACTGAGCTACTGCCACCCCCACCCCCCCCACCCCCCCCCCCCCCACGAGCTGAAGTAGAAGAAGATTGTGTTTGTATTTTTGTTTTGTTTTTTTGTAAAAATCAGATCCATTTGTCTGTTTGCGTTTTATCGTTGCGTCTTCTTTTACGAGACACTGTCGACTGAGTCCAAAGAACAACGTTCTCCCTGAGATCAGGGATCAGAGATCAGAGATCAGATATCAGAGATCAGAGATCAGAGATCAGAGATCAGAGATCAGAACATAAAAGAGAAAAGCTGCTCCTGCTCTGATGAGTCTGTGTTCGTTATCTGACATTAATAAGTCATGAATTACAGCGTTCTAACGCTGCGATGATGAAGGCTGGAAACGCACGGACGCCCCAGAAACAGAAAGTCTAGTCAGTCTTTTCCAAAAGAAATCCGACTACGTCCACGTGATGGATAAAAAGACTGAATGAATAAGAAATAATAACCAATGAAATAGAGAAGGCACTTGAAGAAATTGCGGTGTGAATGCTGTATGTTTTCTTATTATTATATATTCTGTTAATACGCATATATCTATATATTATATTATTATTCTTACTACTAGTATAATGTTACTGCTACTACATTGCACATATCTGCACATGTTGTTCATGCATTGTTCATATTACATAACCATATTTATTCTGCTCTTATAAGACTGCAATATATTTATTGTCCTGTCTATGCACCACCTGTCTATATACTTGTATATACTTGTATATCACATTGTACTTTCTGCTTTTTTTTGCACTTCTGGTTGGACGCTAACTGCATTTCGTTGTATTTGTACTCTGCACAACGATCTGATCTAATGTTGAAAGGCTGACGCGACGCTGGATCTCTGGCTTGGTTTTTGTAAGAAGAAGATGAAGTAGTGAGAATAAAAGTTGAAAAAGTGGGAATGGGTTTAATTAGCATGAATGTCTTCATTAAATTGATTAACACCCAGAATGGATGGAAGCCCCAGGAGGGGAAAGTCTAATCCGTCTTTAATCCACGTGATGGATGAAAAGAACCAGATGACTGGATGAATGGATGAGGCTAAATACTGAAGGGACTACAGGAGAAGAAAGACGGCGAGATGAATTATAGATCTGACTGTATAGCGGACGATTCAAGTGAAGAACAAAGT
>CM042431.1:38362033-38374533 GCA_023631565.1 Gymnocephalus cernua
TCATAATCCTAATTCCAAATCCAACAAACAATTAGAAAACCACAGGAAATCCACAAACTCATGCAAATAATGGGGTCAGCCCTATGTTTCCACATTTCTAGGACATTTTCCAAATCAGGTCTTGTGTTCCTACATTTTCCTTAAAGTGCCCATATTATTAAAAAAAAAAAATCACTTTTTCTGGGATTTGGGGTGTTATTTTGTGTCTCTGGATGTCAGTACCCGATCCGTTCTTCGCATGCGCAGATGCTCATGCTTTTACGACACTACCTAGCTAACTGTTACGTAGCTGCATGCTAACGCAACATATCTGTTATCTCGGCCAACGGTGGTGATTTTTCACGGTAAAGTCCTGCTATATACTCCGCTGCTACCGCGAACAATCACCAATAAAGGCTTCTAACCCTCATGTTGTCCTCGGGGCAAATTTGACCCATTTTCTATACCATAAATTTTGACCAAATTGCCCCAAAATAACATGGATGGTTCCATAACACGCTCTTTATAAAAGGAAATTAAGGATAAAATCTCTACTTTCATAGAATTTTGGGTGTTGTATTCAATCTTATAGCACTACCCTGACTAAACTTAGACTCTGATCTTAACCATTAGTCAAAATCATTCATAATTTCTGCTTTTTTCTTACACAAAAAAAAAATCATATAAATGAGGTTTATTGACCTACTAACATTGTATAAAATGAAGTTGCATAATAAGCTGGACCTACAATAACACATAGGTGGCCTAAAGCATTTATAAATACCTTTTTTTTGCATAGAATACTAAGCTATTAAAATAGTCTAATAATTGTTGTTGATTTTATGAATCATGTTTTAATGTTAAACATACATATGACACACTGAATCCTTAGGATTAACTATCGGTGGTAATGTTCATAGTAAGTCAAATGCTTATTAACGTGCATCATTATTTGCTTATATTTCAGAACCACATCCAACTTCATGTTTGAGTTGTAAATAAATCTCAAAGTCAGACACGTTCAAGTTATTACTGGACACCCTACAGCCGGACAGTGTTTTAGTAGCCAGTTTTCAATAGTAAATAAAAACTGTGATCATTTTGGTCACTATAACCGTGAGGTTAAATTTTCATACTAGTAAGTAAGTAAGTAAAATTTATTTATAAAGCGCTTTTCACAGATAAAATCACAAAGTGCAGTACAACAGAATAGGTAGAACAAACAGTATAACATGCATATACATATATCAAAAGAAAGGGACGCTAGTGAGAACCCATCAACCAAAAGCTTTCCTAAATAAGCAAGTTTTCAGATCCTTTTTAAAAGAGACAACAGAGTCAGCCAGACGCACGGACAGGGGCAGGGCGTTCCACAGTCTGGGGGCAACAGACTGGAAAGACCTGGTCCCCTCGGGTCTTAGAACCAGTCTTAGGGACTGCAAGCAAGAGTCCGGCTAGGGAAATACGGCTTCAAAAGGTCTCGGATATACTGTGGGGCCTGACCGTTTAAGGCCCTGAAAGTCAGCAGTAAAATCTTAAAGTCGATCCTGAATTTTACAGGGAGCCAATGGAGAGCTGACAAGACTGGAGTGATATGAGACCTTCGAGGGGCAACCTGTTAAAAGTCTAGCAGCAGAATTTTGAACAATTTGCAGTTTGTTCAAAGCAGACTTATTCAGACAGGTAAACACAGAGTTACAGTAGTCAAGTCTTGTTGATATGAAAGCGTGAATTATCATTTCCAGGTCATTCTTTGACAACAATTTGCGAATTTTAGAGATGTTCCTAAGATGATAAAAGCAATTTCGGACGAGCTGTTTTGAGTGTGTCTCCAAAGACATGGCCTGGTCAAACATAACCCCCCCCCCCCCCCCCCCCAGGTTTCTGAGGCTGGGTTTGACAGAGGGGCCCAGGGAGCCAAGGTGCTGTTTGATCAACGTTATCTTATGGTCTGGAGCAAAGATCAGCGTTTCAGTCTTGTTTGAATTTATCTGCAGATAGTTATTGGCAAGCCAGTCTACTACTGTTGCATCCCCATGACTGTAGTTATTGTTAGTTATGTTATTAGGCTGTATCTTCATAGATGTTAATCTGCTTTATTGCAATAAACTCTGTTGATTTTGTTCTGTGATAATTTCCATTTTTTCTTTTGTTTTATAGATATTTATAGATCTCCTTTGCTGTCACAGTTAACCCTCGTGTTGTTGTCTTCCCATCGACCATGAACTTGTTTTCCTTCCGGGGACAAAATTGAAAATGAACTTTTTTTGCGCTTTTTCTGATGTTTGGCGCTTTTTTGAACTTGTTATTAATTGTCAATAAACCTAATTTAAAATGACATTATACCAATTTTTTGGAGTTTATAAAAAAAACATATTAGGAATTATTTAGACTAATAAGATCAGAAGATGTTGAGTAAATCACAGACTGGTTTATGTCAAAATTTAGTCAGGATGCTGTTTCAAAAACCATTTTAATAACGTTGCATGGGTTGCATATAACGTGCATGCATGCATCCAAGTTATTTTGGGGCATTTTAGTTGAAAGAAACCCACATTTCCGATATAAAAAAAACTTTGAAAACGGGTCAAATTTGACCCGAGGACAACACAAGGGTTAACATCACAAAAAAATGGAGTTGGAGAAAGTGGTTTTGTTTGAAACTAAAGAAAAACCCACAGCTTCCTTTTACTGTTTCTAAAATGTAAGATACTGTGTGAGTTTGGGCCACGAGTTCTGGGAGGGGGGGCCTCCAAGATTTTGTGCCCAGGGGCCTCTGCTTTCTAAATCCGTGCCTGGGTGGACGGCCTTAGTGACTTCCTTACCTAACAGGCCAGTGAGCAGTGTGGATTTATATTTGCTAACAATATGTTGGATTCATGTTAAGACTTTCCAATTTTTGAAAAAGACAAAAAAAAAAAATCAACAATAACTTGGAGGCCCCCTTGCATTGACTTTGAGGACCCCCTATGGGTCCCCGACCCCCTGTTGAAGATCCCTGATATATATATATATATAATATACGGCTCTGTGAGCACTGAGGAGTGACTGCCAGCTGGTGGGCGGACAGAGAACTGCAGCTTTTCCACCATTTTGGATCCCAACAGCAGAACATGTACATGCATTACACCGGCTGTCCCCATTAACCCAAGTTAAAGCAAATCTTAAACTTTGTTAATTTCGTCAGTCTTAGATACATAAAGTTGTTTTTTTTAAATGTTTGACTGGACTTGCACCTGAGCCACTTTGTAAATTTGTGAAGAGGCTGAAATCCTCCAGATCCACAAGAGCTGCTGCATGTGGAGACTGTAAAGTTCCGTGTTGTAAAACCTCTTTTGCCCAAAATGCTTTTTCTGTGAAAAGGAGCCAATCTGTGGAACTGGCTTCCTACAAATATAAAGACTCTTAACTAAATTGTCCACCAGTTTTAATAAACTATCAAAAGCACGGTTCATACAGCAGCAGCAGTGTGATCACGCCATATGAAATGTGTGTAAACGTACTGTATTTATAGCGCTTTTTCCAGTCTTAACGACTACTCAAAGCGCTTTACATAGTACAGGAACCATTCACCATTCACACACACATTCACACGCTGAGGCCGCATCTGCCGTACAAGGCGCCACTTGCTCATCAGCAGGCAACTTGGGGTTCAGTGTCTTGCCCAAGGACACTTCGATATGGGACTGCAGGGCTGGGGATCGAACCACCAACCTTCTGATTGGCAGGCGGACACTCTACCACACATGTATAGAAAATCGAATGCTGTATAGAGATGGATGAATGACGTCTTGTCATGTATTTTGTTACTTGTTTATTAGTTTGTTTTGTCAATGTCACTATTATATGTACCTTCTTAATGTGTATTGAATGAGCGCTGTATGACTGCTGGTTGTCTTTTTTACTCGCATGTCACCTGCCGAGGGACTTCAGATGGAAAGTAGTTACTTTAACTAATTCTGGCATATTTACATGATGTTTTTATACAATAACAATGTTCATGAATATGCACGGTCCCTATCAAATAAACCAATAAAATACAAAATAAATAGCTGTGTGTATGTGAGGTGTGCATCGGTGTGAGTTCGAGTGAATGTGTTTATATTTACTACACTTAATTTTTGGATGTTTTATTGTATTCACTGTAAAAAATTGGATTTCTTTATTATTTTTAACTGTTAAAAGCCCTTCTAGGGGACAGGTGTTGCCACGGCTATAAACACTGTGATACAGGCATCGGATTGTTCTTCATGTAATAATCAATGTTTTTTATTATTATTATTATTATCTGTCCCTATTCAAATAATCTATTAAAAAAAACAAGTAAAGATCTGGAATATTATGTATTCAACGTATAAATGTGCTGCCGTCAGCACCACGTTAAACACACAACGCCACGGAGCGGAGTTGCTTCTTGTCGAAAACAAAAAGGAAACACGCGTCATACCTCAGGTGTGTTTTAATCCAATCCACCATGTTTTTGTCCCACGGTTGCGTGAGGTCCTTCGTTACCAGCACCAGCAAAACAAGGCGTTTCCACTGTTAAAAAAAACAAACTTAAAGCGTAACTCTCGCCAAAATGCATCCTAGGGTGTTTTTGTGAATGTACGTGAGTCAGACTTTAGTTCAAAAGCATATTTAGGACGGAAGCTCCACTTTTAAGATTGACTGTATTCTTGTTTTTGGGTCAAATGGCCTTTTGAATGGGAGAGCTAGGGGCACTTTTATGCTAGCCTCAAAATATCTATTTTTAACCACTAAGAAGACTCGACACAACATGAGACTTTGCTCCAAGTGTCTCCAGGAGCTCAAGACCATAGACAGGTATATTAATAATTAATTAATGGTCTTTGGTCAAGACGAAGTATTACCAGTAAAACTATCAACATAAACAACACAACAATGACGTCAAACAGCTAGCTGATGTGCTCTTACCGAGCTACTGAGCATGTGCGACTCCCTACAAAGATGGAACAGAAGTGAGATGTCTCACTCTGTAGCTAAAACAGAGAGCTCAACACACAGGGTGAAAAGAGGAGCTGCAGCAATGTGCAGTACAACAAAAATATGGAGTTTTCTGAAAATTAAACCATGTAAACATATTCTGATACAACCTATAAATACAATTATGCACCTGAAAATGAGAATAATATGGGATCTTTAAATTTAAGCCTTATCCTCCCACAACATTTTTAGGGTTAAATATATTTGTCATGCATACTGTTACATACTGAAAAAACTATGATACTCAATACAACAGAGTTTAGAAGGTGTCTTTAATGTTATTTCTTATATAATATTGTGAAGATTGTGGACAGAAAATCTTTAGTATTCCAGTCGTCTTCGTGGATTATTGAGAGAAACAGAGTCAGTTATTTTGATTTGAAAAAGTTAGAAAAAACAGATTCTCTTTTTGTACCTTTTGTTTAAATTATAAATAAGTAAAATGTGCACAAAGAGTATTTCAGTTAGCGGTTCTGTTGTCCTTAAGGCAGTAGCTGAGCGAGGCCGCGATCACACTTGGCGTCTTTTATTGGACAAGATAAAGGTCGACTAGGGCGCTTCTGTAGTAAAAAAAACAAAAGGCTAGAGAAACAACAGAGAGAGAGAGAGAGAGAGAGAGAGAGGGAGAGAGAGAGCAAGAGAGAGAGAGAGAGAGAGAGAGAGAGAGAGAGAGAGAGAGGGAGAGAGAGAGAGCAAGAGAGAGAGAGAGAGATGGAGAGGGAGAGAGAGAGAGAGAGACAGAGGGAGAGAGAGACAGAGGGAGAGAGAGAGAGACAGAGGGATAGAGAGACATAGGGAGAGAGAGAGAGAGAGAGAGAGAGAGAGAGAGAGAGAGAGGAGAGGGAGAGGGAGAGAGAGAGAGGAGAGAGAGAGAGAGAGAGAGAGAGAGAGAGAGAGGGAGAGAGAGAGAGGAGAGGGAGAGAGAGAGGAGAGGGAGAGAGGGGGAGAGAGAGAGAGAGCAAGAGAGAGAGAGAGAGATGGAGAGGGAGAGAGAGGAGAGGGAGAGCGAGAGGGGGGAGAGGGAGAGAGAGAGAGAGGGAGAGAGAGAGAGGAGAGGGAGAGAGAGAGGGGGAGAGAGAGAGAGAGATAGAGCAAGAGAGAGATAGAGAGAGATGGAGAGAGGGAGGGAGAGAGAGAGAGGAGAGGCAGAGAGAGAGAGAGACAGAGGGAGAGAGAGACAGAGGGAGAGAGAGAGAGGAGAGGGAGAGAGAGAGGGAGAGAGAGGAGAGGGAGAGCGAGCGAGAGAGAGAGTGAGAGAGAGAGTGAGAGAGAGAGAGCGAGAGAGAGAGCGATGCTAATGCTAACGTTAGATAAAACAAAGCGAGAACAGGGAGCATTGCTCATATATAACTCGCAGTGCTCCGACTCCATGTTTTCTTGTTGTTATGGAAACGACAGGTCTGGCTACTCCGCTTGTCATTGGTCGGCTGTCAAAAAATCCCTCGACGTAAGGCGTTGTTTTTTGTTTTTTTTTACAGAAAAGTTGAACTTTTTTTCAACTTCAAAAAGACGCTCCGAGCTGCAGAAAACAACGTCGGCGGTGACGTATGAAAAAGCGTTAAGGACTTTTATGAAAAACGCGGCTTTCTTCACAGGATCATAATGTAAAAAACAGACGATGGAAGCTTCAAATAAAGACGCCAAGCGCGAACATCAGCCCAAACCAACGGTTGGGTCAGCGGATCAGCTGGCCAGCCTGTCGTTCAGGTAGCCGGACGTGGTGGCGTCCTGCAGCAGCGTTTTGGTGACCTCGTAGAGATTGTGCTGGTAGGCCAGCCGGTAGCGGCTGTACACGTCATCACAGTGAGTCAGCAGCCGCTTCACGTTGGGAGAGACGCCGCTGGGAGCGCCGTCCAGCCTGAAAACAACAACAACACAACAAGGTTATCATTTAGTTTTCAATTAGCTTTTATTTTGTTTCAGCGGTGACTTTTCTATTTCATTTAATCATTGATCATCATTTGATGTCCTCGGGTCAAATTTGACCCATTTTCAAAATGTTTCTACATCAGAAATTTGGGTTTCTTTCAACCACATTTTAAAACATAATTATATAAGAACATTGAAAAACATAGGAAAAGTGACAAAACTTTGAAAAAAGTGACAAAAACGTCGGTAAAAGTGACAAAAACGTCGGAAAAGTGACAAAAACGTAGGTAAAATCTTCAAAAACGTCGGAAAAAGTGACATAAATGTCAGAAAAATCTTCAAAAATGTCAGGAAAAGTGACAAACTGAAAAAAAAGTGACAAAAATGTCGGTAACATCTTGAAAAACGTCGGTAACATTGACAAAAACGTCTGTAAAAGTGACAAAAACGTTGGTAAAAGTGACAAAAACGTCGGTAAAATCTTCAAAAACGTCGGAAAAGTGACAAAAACGTCGGAAAAGTGACAAAAACGTAGGTAAAATCTTCAAAAACGTCGGAAAAAGTGACATAAATGTCAGAAAAATCTTCAAAAATGTCAGGAAGTGACAAACTGAAAAAAAAGTGACAAAAATGTCGGTAACATCTTGAAAAACGTCGGTAACATTGACAAAAACGTCTGTAAAAGTGACAAAAACGTTGGTAAAAGTGACAAAAATGTTGGTAAAATCTTCAAAAACGTCGGTAAAATCTTCAATAACGTCGGAAAAGTGACAAAAACGTCGGAAAAGTGACAAAAACGTCGGAAAAGTGACACAAATGTCGGAAAAGTGACAAAAACGTTGGTAAAATCTTCAAAAACGTTGGTAAAAGTGACAAATACTTTGAAAAAAGTTACAAAAACATGGGAAAAGCTTAAAAGAACGAACAAAACGCAGAAAAATATTGACAGAAACTTTGAAAAAAGTGACAAAAGTGTTGATGAAGACGACCAAAACGTTTTTGATCCAGAAAAACTAAAAGTTGTATCATGGCCGACGGGGACGACAACACGAGGGTTAAGTTTAGTTTTAAATGTTTTTTTTTTTTGAGTGTGTTTTCTGGTATTTGTTCAGTTTCAGTTTTTCAGAAAGGTTCATTTTTCAACACGCACAATATCTAACGTGTGTCCCCCCCCCCCTCGCTAATGGAGGAGCAACCCTTATTTCTTCCATCTTACTTTTTGAAAATGTCCTCAAACAGGCCGGAGGTGAGCGGGCGGTGGCGTTTGAGCTCCTCCAGGTAAACAAAGTCTCCGTTCAGGATCACCTTCTGGTACAAAAATCTCCGCCCAGTCCGGACTGTAGCTGTACGCCTCCGACACCACAAACACCTGAGAGAGAGAGAACACAACACGCTGGATACAACCAGAGACTCCCCAACTCAGAGGAACTTCCTGTCTCTGTGTCCCGTAACTTCCTGTCTCTGTGTCCCGTAACTTCCTGTCTCTGTGTCCCGTAACTTCCTGTCTCTGTGTCCGGTAACTTCCTGTCTCTGTGTCCCGTGGGTTTGTCCGCTGCCACATATAGTAAAATCTTGAAAAACGTCGTAAAAGTGACAAAAATGTTGGTAAATCTTGAAAAACGTTGGTAAAAGTGACAAAAACGTCGGAAAAGTGACAAAAACTTGGAAAAAAGTGACAAAAGCGTCAGTAAAATCTTCAAAAACATCGGTAAAAGTGACAAAAACGTCGGAAAAAGTGACAAATGTCAGAAAAATCTTAAAAAATGTCAGGAAAAGTGACAAAAACGTCGGTAAAATCTTCAAGAACGTTGGTAAAAATATTAATTTACTAAAAAGAAGGCCAACCAACATACTAACATTATAACTCTCATACAAGCTACAGCGACGAGTACGACGACTAGTATTAGTTATAAATCTCAGTGCTGCATGGTAAACTGAGTCCAGTATTTTCAGGGAAGATTGCTGAGAAGATGTAACCGACCTGGTAGCATCGTGGCAGCGCCGTGACGGCGTTCAGCAGCTCTGCCGGTCGCAGGTTGATGACGCGCAGCTCTGATCCCCGGTTCAGGAAGTGCAGCTGAAGAGCCACCAGCTTCGCCGTCCGAACACAGCGACTCGCCTGACGCACACACGAGTCCTGGAAACACACACACACACACACACACACACACACACACACACACACACACACACACACACACACACACACACACACACACACACACACACAAGGTCAATATCTTATCACAGGATTAAAGGAACAAGCAGGGAGACGTGGAGGTGGTGTACCACAGGGTTCTATTTTAGGTCCACTTTTATTTTCTATTTATGTGCTTTCACTCTTTATCCAGGAGCACAATGTTTCTTTTCATGGCTATGCCAGTTCCTCCAGAAAAACAGTTTTTTTGTGATTGTTGTGGGGCAAAAATCCTTCAATATGCGGCACTGTTTCTTAAAGAAATGTGATGGAATATGCGGGATATTTATGCAATTTTATGCGATGAAATTGCGGGAACTTGCAAAAACTGCGGTTTGATGAAAAAGAGAAAACAAAGTGATTCCCCCCCAACACTGTGTTCTCACTAGGAGAAATGACGTCACTTCATAACGTTCCCATGGCAACAGGGGAAAATGGCTGCTCTTGTGTGAAGTAAACGCAACATTTTTCAACTTCCTGCTGAGATATATGTGACTTTTTTGCAGCGAAAATGCACCGATTATGAAATCATGCAAGCCCCGCATATTTTGCGCGGAAATCGGCAATTTATGCGGCGAAAGTGCGGCGTATTTGAAAGAAATGCGGCCCCCCCCGCATAAATATGCAGACTTTGGCTGATTATGCATTGAATTCTGCGATCGCATAATCGCGTTTTTCTGGAGGGAGTGACATGCTAGCGACGCAGATATATCACCTGCTGAGACCCAACCACCTGAGAAAGCCAGTAGATGGCCCAAAACTTTCTCCTAAACCTAAACAACTATCCCATCACACACACACACACACACACACACACCACACACACACACACACACACACACACACACACACACACACACACACACACAGTCTCACACACACACACACAAAAAATAATGTTAAAAAAATTGACAAATGTTGGAAAAAGCTAAAATTGACAGAAAAATAATTTTAAATCGCTGAAATAGTGACCAAAAATTTTTTGGAAAAACCATCGCCAAAGGTGACAAAAAAACTTGAAAAAAGTGAGAAAAAAAATGAAAAAGCATCAAAAAAAATTGACAAAAACAATAAAAAAAATAAAACACACAAAAAGTGACTAAAAACAATTGTAATAAAATTGACAAAAACACCCCTCCCCCCAGCCGCATTCACCCACCAATAGGAACTGAGCTGAGGAAACGCCAGAGCCAAGACACTTAAAAACCCCAAAATACTTAAATATATAAATAAATAAAAGCTCTAAACAGTGGCTAATAAAAAATCCCCATCTTCTATTCACACTATTACAACGATGTTATTGTTCTGTAATGCGCTTTTGATTGTAAACTATTGTTTTGAAAGGTGCGATATGAACAGAGATGGGAAGTATGGGATGTACTCAAGTAGATTTTTCAGATATTTTTACTTCACTATTTATTTTTTGTGCCAACTTTTCAATTTCTACTCTTACATTTTACAGAAGTGGCTCGTTACTTTAGTTTCAAATAATTTCAGTGGAGTTACCGTCATTATTATTCAATCTAATTGGACGGGAATATACGTTGCACTTGACGCACGTATCTGTACTTCTACTTGAGTACGGGAAGTGAGTACTTCTGCCATCTCTGTATACGAATAAAGTTTATACGGGCAGGTAGAAGGGCTGAGTTACCTTTGAGAAGCTCTCGGCAGCGTCCCTCAGCAGCCCCAACACTTTGACCAGCGAACTCTTCAGATCCGGAGTGACGACTGGGTCGGAGACAGAAAACGCTGCGATCAGACTACAGACAGAAGCACGGCGGCGAGTATTCTTTGGCGAGTTTATTGCTGCGTGGTGCTCACCCCAGGCCTGAGACTCGATGATCTTCAGCTGCGTCCTGGCGGCCATCTCGTGGTTCTCTCCGATCTCCCTCCGCATGCTGAAGCACAGCGCCACCATGTTGTGTTTCTCGCTGTCGGCGGGGAGGCAGCGCTTGATGTAATCCAGCAGAGCCGTCTTCAGGCTGGAGCTCTGAGGACGCGCAAGGGGGGGGGGGGGGGGGGGGGGGGGGGGGTAAGAGGTAAGAAGAGGCAAGAACTGCGGTTTGATGAAAAAGACACTTCTCTAGGTTTTTATTCAAATTTGTTTTTACACTTTTTGGCCATTTTTCATGTTTTGTTCTCACTTTTTTAACAAATTTTTGTCACCTTGGCGATTTTTTTCAGCATTCTTGAAAAAAAAATTGTTTTGTTTGTTGTTTTGTTTTGTTAATGATCCATCCATCCATCCATCCATCGTGGATGGATGGATGGATGTTAATGATGTTTTTGTTAATTTTTCAATAATTTCTTTTTGTCACCTTTAGCAATGTTTTTGATGTTTTTCTTTTGGATTGTTTTTTTGTTTGGGGGGGGGGGGGTGGGGGGGTTTTCTTAAAAAACGCGATGGAATATGCGAGATATTTATGCAATTTTATGCGATGAAATTGCAAAAAATTGCGGGAACTTGCAAAAACTGCAGTTTGATGAAAAAGATACTTTTCTCTAGGTTTTTTTTCGTTTTTTATTCTAAACATTTTGACACTTTTCCCCCAATTTTTTTGTCACTTTTTATGATGTTTTTGTCAATTTTTTTGTTCTCACTTTTTTTAACAAGTTTTGTCACCTTGGCAATTTTTCAGATTTTTTCGGTCATTTTTTTTTCAGCATTTTTGAAAAAAAAAACAACAATTTGGTTTTTGTTTGTTGTTTTTTTTTTTTTAATGATGTATTTGCTAATTTTTCAATACTTTTTTTCATCACCTTTAGCGATGTTTTTGATGTTTTTTTTCAGATTTTTGGAAAAATAAAATTCTGTGTCGAAATTTCAACATTTCGGGGGGTAAGAGGTAAGAAGGGGCAAGAACTGCGGTTTGATGAAAAAGACACTTTTCTCTAGGTTTTTGTCGTTTTTATTTAAAAAAAATTGACACTTTTCCCCCAATTTTTTGTCACTTTTTGGCCATTTTTCATGTTTTGTTCTCACTTTTTTAACAAGTTTTTGTCACCTTGGCAATTTTTTCAGCATTTTTGAAAAAAAAAAAAAATAGTTTTGTTTGTTTTGTTAATGATGTTTTTGTAAATTTTTCAATAATTTCTTTTTGTCACCTTTAGCAATGTTTTTGATTTTTTTTTGGGGGGGGGGGGGGGGGGGGGGGGAGTGACACATTACACATTACAGTTAGTCAATTAACCAGTCCCTCCAGAAAAACACTGAGTTGTCATTGTGGGAATAAACAACAAGAAGTAAGAGATGACCTGGAGTATCTAAAGCAGGTTCAACAACCGTCGTGGTCAGGCTGTTTAACTTGTGTTTTTTGTGATTGTTGAGGGCAAAAATCCTTGATTATGCGGCACGTTTTCTTAAAAAACGCGATGGAATATGCGGGATATTTATGCAAGTTTATGCGATGAAATTGCAAAAACTGCAGTTTGATGAAAAAGACTTTTC
>CM042431.1:38379533-38395770 GCA_023631565.1 Gymnocephalus cernua
ACTGACAAGACGGATCGACGGCTTCTGACAGACATTGCTTCGCTGCTTTTCGGGGATATTTTGGCAGTTAGGGGAGGGGCGGGGGGGGGGGGGGGGGGTCCAGTGGAGTTTTGGTTATTGGGTAATTGGTCGTTGGTCTGAAAACATTTGGGAAACGCTGCTTTAAAGTGACAGCAGTAAAACCACGGCCGGGTGGACTCGGGTACCTTGGCGAGCTGGTAGAGGCTAAGCACTTGCTTGCAGTAGTTGTTGCCGTGGCGACACTGATCCACCAGTTTCTGGAGCTGCGCGGCGACCTCGTCTTCGGGGAGGGGCAGCATCACGAAGGACGACAGGCTGCTGAGCGAGGGAGCTGCAGGAGGGAGAAGAACGTGTCGCTGTATGTGTTATTTTACGGAGGAAAGATGAAATATGAACTTTCTAGATCAGGGGTGGCAAAACTCAGTTTCCCAGAAGGCCACACTGGAAAATTAGAATCACATCAAGGGCCGGACATGTAGAGATTATTGCTTTTATGTCATTGAAAAAGTCAAATATCTTTGACTGTGTTATTGCATGTCTCCTATAGTCTTCTCACTTACAGTTTGGTTGGCAAAAATGACAAAGAAAATGCCAAAAAGCGTAAAAAATGTCTGAATAAAGCGACAAAAGTGCCGGAAAAAGCAGCAATATGGAGCGTCTACACCAGTTCATGTATGAATATGGAGCGTCTACACCAGTTCATGTATGAATATGGAGCGTCTACACCAGTTCATGTATGAATATGGAGCGTCTACACCAGTTCACGTATGAATATGGAGCGTCTACACCAGTTCACGTATGAATATGGAGCGTCTACACCAGTTCACGTATGAATATGGAGCGTCTACACCAGTTCATGTATGAATATGGAGCGTCTACCCCAGTTCATGTATGAATATGGAGCGTCTACACCAGTTCATGTATGAATATGGAGCGTCTACACCAGTTCACGTATGAATATGGAGCGTCTACACCAGTTCATGCATGAATATGGAGCGTCTACCTCAGTTCATGTATGAATATGGAGCGTCTACACCAGTTCATGTATGAATATGGAGCGTCTACACCAGTTCATGTATGAATATGGAGCGTCTACACCAGTTCATGTATGAATATGGAGCGTCTACACCAGTTCACGTATGAATATGGAGCGTCTACACCAGTTCACGTATGAATATGGAGCGTCTACCCCAGTTCATGTATGAATATGGAGCGTCTACACCAGTTCATGTATGAATATGGAGCGTCTACACCAGTTCATGCATGAATATGGAGCGTCTACCTCAGTTCATGTATGAATATGGAGCGTCTACACCAGTTCATGTATGAATATGGAGCGTCTACACCAGTTCACGTATGAATATGGAGCGTCTACACCAGTTCACGTATGAATATGGAGCGTCTACCCCAGTTCATGTATGAATATGGAGCGTCTACACCAGTTCACGTATGAATATGGAGCGTCTACACCAGTTCACGTATGAATATGGAGCGTCTGCACCAGTTCATGTATGAATATGGAGCGTCTACACCAGTTCATGTATGAATATGGAGCGTCTACCCCAGTTCATGTATGAATATGGAGCGTCTACACCAGTTCATGTATGAATATGGAGCGTCTACACCAGTTCATGTATGAATATGGAGCGTCTACACCAGTTCATGTATGAATATGGAGCGTCTACACCAGTTCATGTATGAATATGGAGCGTCTACACCAGTTCATGTATGAATATGGAGCGTCTACACCAGTTCATGTAAACATAAATGCAAAATTTCAAGCCAATAGGAATACTTGGAATTGATGGTAGTGGTAAATATTCATGAAAAAGACACGTAAGTGAACGGGGGTAATAAAGTTACAGCCCTAACATATCTAAGAGGAACTGGAGAGGAAGTTCTTACAGCTGGTGAGTTTGGTGTTCGGCGGAGCGTCCGCCGCCTCGTCTTGTGTTTCGGGGTCGAGTTCTCCGGCGGCGAGGCCTCGGCAGCGCAGCACCACCCACACGTCGGGCTGGTACAGGGAGAAGTACCGGCACGCCCGGCTGGCTTCGTGGATGCTCCCTTCGTCCAACAACCGACCAATCAGCGCAGAGAGCACGCCCCTCTCCTCCGGACTCAGCGTCGAGTCGCCGTCGTCTGGCTCGCCGCCATCCGGCTCGCCGCGCGCCGGCAGTCCGTCCAGACTCAGGCACGTCTCCGTGTTCAGGCAGGAGATGTTGGAGAAGGAGAACTCCTGCATGAGCGCTTCGTACGTGTTCGAGTCCGGCGCGACGGCGGCCGGCGGCGGCACGTTGAAGACGCTCTCTTTCTCCATGGCGGCGGCGAGGACGTGCCGTCGCACTCGGTTGACCCACAGCGCTTTCTCCAGGCTCTCCAGCGTGTCCCGGGGAGCCGGGCTGAGCAGGGAGAGCCAGTGCGCGGCGAGGCAGAGCAGCAGGCAGCGCTCCGTGACGTCCAGCCGCTCGCTCTGGGCGTCGGGGGCCGCCGGGCGGCCGCCGCTCTCCGCCGGGCGGCCGCCGCTCTCCGCCGGGCGGCCGCCGCTCTCCGCTTCGGCCGGCGACAGGAAGAACCGCGAGGCTGACTCTGGATCGGCGCTCTCAGCTTTCAGCTGCTCGTGACATTTCCTCCAGAGACCGACCCGCGTCTCCAGCCTCCCCCACTGCCGCTTGGACTTCTGGGAGTTTACTTCCTGGAGAAGCTACAAGGAACAGAGCGGCGTTTAAAAATTAAACTTTGGGAAAAAGATTTAAACAAAAAAGTGCTGAACTCACATCAAGTCAAACTGTCGAATAATGTGAAACCTGAACCTGCTGTGTACTGTGTTCTATGTACTGTGTGCTGTGTGATGTGTACTGTGTTCTATGTACTGTGTGCTGTGTGATGTTTACTGTGTTCTATGTACTGTGTGCTGTGTGCTGTGTACTGTGTTCTATGTACTGTGTGCTGTGTGCTGTGTACTGTGTTCTATGTACTGTGTGCTGTGTGCTGTGTACTGTGTTCTATGTACTGTGTGCTGTGTGCTGTGTACTGTGTTCTGTGTTCTATGTACTGTGTGCTGTGTGCTGTGTACTGTGTTCTATGTACTGTGTGCTGTGGGATGTGTACTGTGTTCTATGTACTGTGTGCTGTGTGATGTTTACTGTGTTCTATGTACTGTGTGCTGTGTGCTGTGTACTGTGTTCTATGTACTGTGTGCTGTGTGCTGTGTACTGTGTTCTATGTACTGTGTGCTGTGTGCTGTGTACTGTGTTCTATGTACTGTGTGCTGTGTACTGTGTTCTATGTACTGTGTGCTGTGTGCTGTGTACTGTGTTCTATGTACTGTGTGCTGTGGGATGTGTACTGTGGGCTGTGTGCTGTGTTCTATGTACTGTGTACTGTGTGCTGTGTACTGTGTGCTGTGTGCTGTGTACTATGTACTATGTACTGTGTGCTGTGCACTGTGTGCTGTGTACTGTATGATGTGTTCTATATACTATGTACTGTGTACTGTGCACTGTGTGCTGTGTGCTGTGTTCTATGTGCTGTGTACTGTGTGCTGCGTACTGTGTGCTATGTACTGTGTGCTGTGTACTGTGTTCTATGTACTGTGTACTGTGTACTGTGTTCTGTGTACTGTGTGCTGCGTACTGTGTGTGTGATCTGACCTGGCTGAGCAGCAGGCGGTGGACGGGCAGGCCGGCCAGCAGGGCCACCTGCCGGGCCTGGCTGTAGCGCCCCCTGGCCTGCAGAGCGTCCACTGCAGCCTGGAACTCCTCCTGCTGGACGGGGGAGGAAGTGCACTGCAGCAGCCGCGGAGACACGCCCACCTCTGACCCCTGCAGCAGCTGACTCAGCTGACTCAGCTTCCTGAAGTCAGGACCTACACACACACACACACACACACACACACACACACACACACACACACACACACACACACACACACACACACAAACAATCAAATTCTCTATTCTATCTGTTAAAGTGATCTGATATTGATAAAATCCATAAATCAATCTTTAAATATATTCCTTTTCAACTTGGAACAAAAAGGACAAACATCCCTCGCTCCGCTCCCGCTATGGCATCACCGTTTATCGGAATCGAACCGATTCAGGGAATCACGGGCGCGACCCGTGTTGCGACCTCACCGTTGGATTTGAGGAGCTTGTCGACGTCGGCCAGCAGCTGCAGCAGCCGGTGCAGGTCGTACTGGGAGGAGCAGCGCTGCAGCATGGTGAGCAGCAGCACCGAGGCCTGGCTCTCCACCCACTGCAGGGGGAGGCCGCCGCCGCCGGGCGCCGCCGCCGCCCCCAGCCCGCCGTTCCTCAGCTGCAACATGACAATGACAATGAAGTGAATTATCACACAATGGAAAGGTTATTTTTCACCTTGTCATTGTGGGAATAAACAACAAGAGGTAAGAGATGACCTGGAGTATCTAAAGCAGGTTCAACAATCGTCGTGGTCAGGCTTAACTTACAGTCCCTCCAGAAAAACGCAGTTTTTTTGTGATTGTTGCGGGCAAAAATCCTTGATTATGCGGCACGTTTTCTTAAAAAATGCGATGGAATATGCGGAATATTTATGCAATTTTATGCGATGATGCAAAAATTGCGGGAACTTGCAAAAACTGCGGTTTGATGAAAAAGAGAAAACAAAGTGATTCCCCCCCAACACCGTGTTCTCACTAGGAGAAATTACATCACTTCATAACGTTCCCATGGCAACAGGGGAAAATGGCTGCTCTCGTGTGAAGTAAACGCAACATTTTTCATCTTCCTGCTGAGATATATGTGACTTTTTTGCAACCAAAATGCGGGGTTTATGAAATCACGCAATCCCCGCATATTTTGCGTGGAAATCGGCAAATTCACATGCGATCGCATAATCACGTTTTTCTTAATATATTGTTTATCGCAAGTTATATCGCGATATTCAACAACGTTATCGCATGTTGCATGTTTTCCCCATATCCTGCAGCCCCTAATGAAAATGCCAAAGTGCGGCGTATTTGATTACGCGATCGCATAAATCGGGTTTTTCTGGAGGGACTGGACTTACGGCGATGAGCGTCCTCTGGAAGTCCAACAGCTTGGCTTTAGCCTCGGAGAAGTTCCTGTAGTCACAACACATCTCGAACATCCGCAGCACCAGCACCAGAGGACAGTCCTGACACGCAGACACACAACCGCTCTGTTACTGATGTCCTCCTTAAATCAGTCAAGCCAAATCATCTTGTTTTGATAAATCAAATGTATTATCTAAAAAATTAGATGTTCATTGTTGTGCGCTAAACTACAATAAAACATAGTTTTTGTTTTTTTATTTATGCAACATTCATCTCATCTTCATGCAAATTAGGCAAAACACATTCAAAGAGTAGAATATAAAACTGGAAAGAATCAACCCTGGCCTTAAACACCCATGTGTCTAAAAAAAATAATAATAAAAAAAGACAAATCCCTAAAAAAGGTCCATTCATACTTCATATGCTGCATATTAAAAACATTTATATTCTGGGAGAAAATCTGGGTTTTCGAGGGGCACGCCCTCATACTCTGCTTCTGACTGGCTAGTAGTCCTTACCTAGGTACTGTCAGGACACGCCCTCATACTCTGCTTCTGACTGGCTAGTAGTCCTTACCTAGGTACTGTCAGGACACGCCCTCATACTCTGCTCCTGACTGGCTAGTAGTCCTTACCTAGGTACTGTCAGGACACGCCCTCATACTCTGCTTCTGACTGGCTAGTAGTCCTTACCTAGGTACTGTCAGGGCACGCCCTCATACTCTGCTCCTGACTGGCTAGTAGTCCTTACCTAGGTACTGAAAACCCTGTACGTGTACTTATGGTGGCAATAAAATCTTTGTCTGATTCTGAAAACAGATATTTTTTGTGTCTCGTTCCCCGGAGTCAGAGTGGGACGTTACCCTCAGGAAGAGCTGGAAGCCTCGGAGGAGGGGCCTGACGTGGCCCCGCCCCAGCAGCGTCCTCCAGATGATCGACAGGTCGTGCAGGCTCCACTCGTGGTGCTGCGGGGCTTGAACCAGGTGGGTGGTGGCCTCCCCCGCTGTGACATCATCCACGGAGGTCAACACCCACACGCAGAGGCACGCCAGTAGCTCCGCCCCCTGGAGACGGGACGCGGTTACTGAGAGAGTTGTACAATTATCGGCAACTTCATCGAAATCCCAATATGGACTAGCGCAACGGTTCTCAAAGTGGGGTCCGGGGACCCGCCAGGGGTCCTTGAGGGGGTTCCAGGGGGTCCCCAGCAAAAAGTGCAATGATTTATTGTCACTATAATTCCATCCATAAGTAACACAATGACAGAACGCATGACTATTTTGGTCATGGCTTTCATAGACTTTCTGTTATAACACATCCAAAAGCTAAAATCCTATCAGACGGGGGACCCTGGGACAAAAACTAATCAAATGGGGGGAATGGGGGGGTGGTGGCGCAGTGGATATAACACGTGCCTTTGGTGTGGGAGACCTGGGTGAGATTCCCACTGCGATACATCAACCAGTGTGTCCCTGAGCAAGACACTTAGGCCGGCCACAGACTGGCTGCGTGGCGTGAGCGTGTCGGCTGCGTGGCGTGTCCGTTTTTATTTCGGCCCCCATGTTAACAGGTTAGAGTTTGCGTGACACGCACGTCTCACGCGTGGCGAAAACACGTGCCTGCTAGAAATAGAACCGCCGCCTATTTTTCACGCGACACGCGAGCGTGTTGGAAGCGTTTCCAGGCAAAATATAATAGGAAAAGATGCTTATATGTCATTTTGACACAAATACATATTAATAAATGACATGTTGATGTTTGAATGTCTCGAGGTTTTGACATAAATGCAGATATATAAATGTAAAATAAAAAAATAAAAATGTATTGATTTTCAAATGTCAATACTGGGGAATATTTCACTGTCAATACTGCCGACATCTTTGCTGTAATCAGATCAGAATATATGTATGTATAACATGAAGTATTACTACTGCTTGAGTGCAGTAAATCAATGGGAAACATATGTATACAGACAAGGCCAGCAGCAGCAGCAGCGCCGCGTCCGACACGTTTCTGGTGTGTAAAGACATAGAAAAATCCACGCAGCCGCCACGCTCACGCCACGCTGGCAGTCTGTCTCCGACCTTAACCCCTAGCTGCTCCGGAGGCGTGCAACCTCTGATATATAGCAACTGTAAGTCGCTTTGGATAAAAGCGTCAGCATGTAAAAATGGGGGTCCGTGGTCTAATTTGTGTTAATTTGGGGGGTCCTCGAGGTCAAAAAGTTTGAGACTCACTGGACCATTTGAATTGAAATATTTGAAATACTTTCAAAGCAAAAATGATGTATGTGATTAATGTAGATTAATCAATCACAGAGTCTGTAATTAATTCGATTACATTTTTGAATCGATTGACAGCCCTAGTTTTTTTTTATTCAATTTCATAGCATATGAAAAAAAATAAAAAAAAAAAATAAAAAAAAAAAACGATAAAAGAACGTTGAAAAAAAAAAAACTAAAAAAAAAAAAACTTTGCAAATAGTGACAAAACAAATTGGGAAAAAAAAGTGACAAAACGTCGGGAAAAGCTGCAAAAACATAGAAGAGTGACAAAAAACGACGAAAGAAGTGACAAAAACATAGAGAAAAGCTGCAAAAACTGAGAAAAGTGACAAAAAGTACGAAACAAAGTGACAAAAACATCAAGAAAAGCGACAAAAGTGTTGAAAAAGACTAGTCTGCCTGTCACCAGACCGAGCTCAATAGATGTAAGACTGAACATCAGTCTGGGGAGTCTGCTCTGAGTTTTCTCTGCACAAGAGCCGGGACCAACGGGCGTAGTTCAGATGACTATGTACGCCATTGGATAGTCCTTCAACCAATCAGAGCAGAGATCCGGGTGACGTAGCAGCGACAGCGGCATCAACGGGTCGCTGCGCTTCGGTGGCCGGCTTGTTGAATGTAAACAAGAAGCTGCTTGGTCGCTTCTCCGTCGTCATCGTGTTAAACCGGCCAATGGCGCGCCAGGTGGATGAGCCACTTTGTGATTGGTTCCCGCAAAATTGTGAACAGAAGCAGGAGAGATAAACGTGCAGGTTTCCAGACCGAGCTGCAGGGAGACATCACGTCGCCGGCAGATCGGGCTGAATTTAACCAGTTTGTGTTTTAGATTTTGACCCAGCAAAACAGAAAGTTAATTTCCTGGTTAATCGATTAGTTAGTCAACTCCTCACTTAATCGCCAACTATTTTAATAATTGATTAATGTGAGTAAAGATTCTCTGATGTGAATGTTTTCTAGTTTCTTCTCTCCTCGCTGACAGGAAACTGATCCACGTGTTTCACCATTTTCTGACATTTCAGAGACCAAACAACTCATCCATTCATCCAGAAAATAATCCACACATCAATCGACTACGACGATAATCTATTTTGTGCGGTTACCTGTTGACAGGCGGCCATTACAGCCAGCGTCGGGCAGCGCTGCAGAAGCGCCTCCTGCAGCAGGAACCTGACGGGCGCCGCCTCCTCCTGGCTCTGCAGGAGGACCCGGAACAGCTCCCTGGGGTGCTCCTCGCCGCTGCTCGGGAGGACCGACTGCTCCCCGGAGCCACGGAGCAAACTCCTCTGACTGGACACCTGCAGGTCCTGAAACGCCAGACTCAGGTGGGCCTGCAGGGCGGGGCCAAACTGAGCTGCCAGGGACCTCACCTGGAGGAAGAACCAAATATGGTCAGAGGGACGGGAGCCCAACACGGACAGAAATAACAAACAATGACACAGCACTATGTTTTAGAGAGGACTATTGGGGCCAAGTCATCTGCATCCCAAGTCCAGTTGGGAGGAGACCACGGGGAAGACCCAGGACTAGGTGGAGGGACGTCCAGCTGGGAGGAGACCTCGGGGAAGACCCAGGACTAGGTGGAGGTACGTCCAGATGGGAGGAAGCCTCGGGGAAGACCCAGGACTAGGTGGAGGCACGTCCAGCTGGGAGGAGGCCTCGGGGAATACCCAGGATTAGGTGGAGGGATGTCCAGCTGGGAGGAGGCCTCGTGGAAGACCCAGGACTAGGTGGAGGTACTTCCAGCTGGGAGGAGGCCTCGGGGAAGACCCAGGACTAGGTGGAGGTACTTCCAGCTGGGAGGAGGCCTCGGGGAAGACCCAGGACTAGGTGGAGGTACTTCCAGCTGGGAGGTGGCCTCGGGGAAGACCCAGAACTAGGTGGAGGTACGTCCAGCTGGGAGGAGACCTCGGGGAAGACCCAGGACTAGGTGGAGGTACTTCCAGCTGGGAGGAGGCCTCGGGGAAGACCCAGAACTAGGTGGAGGTACGTCCAGCTGGGAGGAGGCCTCGGGGAAGACCCAGGACTAGGTGGAGGGATTATATCTCCAACCTGGCCTGGGAACGCCTCAGGGTCCCCTAGTCAGAGCTGGTTAATGTGGCTCGGGAAAGGGAAGTTTGGGGTCCCCTGCTGGAGCTGCTCCCCCCCCCCCAAGGTTATTATAGTTTTGCACTTTTCAATAGTTTTTGTCAACTCTGAAAGATATAACGTTATTTGCTCTGTGAAAGACATCGACAAAGACGAAAACTAAGGACATTTACTCGATAATTCTATTTTATTTTAGTTTTACAAACAGACATTACAGTTTTAGGTAGTTATCGTTTTTTTTGTAATGCCTCGTTTTTATTTTTATTTCAGTTAATGACAATGTTTTTTCCCCACCTAGTTTCCGTTACTTCGTTCGTTTTCGTTAACGATTATAACCTTGTTCCCCCAGCGACCCGACGCGCGCTAACTCCTACTTTTAGATCCGGACGTGGAATCCGTCCATGGTAACTCACAGAGTTAGGACGTTAGGATGTTGTGTGGATGTGATTATTATTATTATTATTATTTATTTTTTTTTTTCACCTGCTGTGGCGGAAAGTTGTGCAGCTGGACAAACAACAGGAAATGGATGAACTGTCCGTCCTCGGCGCAGTGGGCGGGGTAAACCGAGCTGAGCGGCAGACTGTGGAGCTGACAGAACTGAACGGGCAGCGCCCACTCCTGCGCCGCCTCGTAGGACGACCTGCCGAAGCCCTTCTGCTCCAGGCTGTCTGTGACGGCCGCTTCCAGGTAGCCAATCAGCTCCTCCGCTGCTCCAGGCTCCGCCTCTGCCAGCTTTACACCTTTAGACACTGGAAGAAACATAAACGTGTGAGTGTGCAGATGTTGTGTTGGAGCAGTGTGTGTGTGTGTGTGTGTGTGTGTTTACCCAGAGTGTGTAGATGCTGTGTTGGAGGTGTGTGTGCGTGTGTGTGTGTGTTTGTGTGTGTGTGTGTGTGTGTGTTTACCCAGAGTGTGTAGATGCTGTGTTGGAGGGGTGTGTGTGTGTGTGTTTTGTGTTGTGTTTACCCAGAGTGTGTAGATGCTGTGTTGGAGGGGTGTGTGCGTGCTGCTGGTTCCGGTGCTGCAGGATGGCGTTCATGGCTCTGATGTCGACCCTCAGTTTGAGGCTGCAGACGCCGAGCAGCTCGCAGAAACAAACGGCCGCAGACGCCACGGACGGCACATTAAAACACTGCAGGGCCAACCGGTACACCTGCTGCCAGGCCCGCTGCAGCCTGACAAACACACACACACACACACACACACACACACACACACACACACACACACACACACACACACACACACACACACACACACACACACACACACACACACACACACACACAAAAGATGTCACTACATTCAATAATTTTCTGAACTGAACCACTGTAGTTTTCTTTTTCAACCTGGACCTTATTTTCCCGTGTTTCTGTGACGTTTATCATCGTAAAACTCACTTCATTCAAAGTCGACAGAAACTAAATAAAACTACCAAAAGCCGTCTTGGTTCATCTTTCCACTGTTCCAACAATCACCACTCTGGTCCGGTTGAAATAAACCCTTAATTCACCCATTTACATGTGGAGATATGCTGGCTCTATACACGCTAAAAGTAGTGATTATTTACATGGAGTCTGGCTCTATACATGCTAAAAGTCCTGATTATTTACATGGAGTCTGGCTCTATACACGCTAAAAGTAGTGATTATTTACATGGAGTCTGGCTCTATACACGCTAAAAGTAGTGATTATTTACATGGAGTCTGGCTCTATACACGCTAAAAGTAGTGATTATTTACATGGAGTCTGGCTCTATACATGCTAAAAGTCCTGATTATTTACATGGAGTCTGGCTCTATACACGCTAAAAGTAGTGATTATTTACATGGAGTCTGGCTCTATACACACTAAAAGTCCTGATTATTTACATGGAGTCTGGCTCTATACACGCTAAAAGTCCTGATTATTTACATGGAGTCTGGCTCTATACACGCTAAAAGTAGTGATTATTTACATGGAGTCTGGCTCTATACACGCTAAAAGTAGTGATTATTTACATGGAGTCTGGCTCTATACACGCTAAAAGTAGTGATTATTTACATGGAGTCTGGTTCTATACACGCTAAAAGTAGTGATTATTTACATGGAGTCTGGCTCTATACACGCTAAAAGTCCTGATTATTTACATGGAGTCTGGCTCTATACACGCTAAAAGTCCTGATTATTTACATGGAGTCTGGCTCTATACACGCTAAAAGTAGTGATTATTTACATGGAGTCTGGCTCTATACACACTAAAAGTCCTGATTATTTACATGGAGTCTGGCTCTATACACGCTAAAAGTCCTGATTATTTACATGGAGTCTGGCTCTATACACGCTAAAAGTAGTGATTATTTACATGGAGTCTGGCTCTATACACGCTAAACGTCCTGATTATTTACATGGAGTCTGGTGTAGTTTGGTGATGGTGATTTCGGGGCTGTTTCATGTTAAACTAAAAGGATCTTACTCTTTAACTAAAAGGTCTAGATTTTTCTTCACAGTAGTCCCATAGACACCAATGCATTTGACACGCATAGGGTCCAGGCTGACCCTTTATTAAGTGCGTCGTACTCACAGTAGAGGGACGTCGCTGCAGCCGCTCAGCTGTTGGACGAGGAAGGTGGCGTAGGCAAAGGACGGTCGGCCGTGACGGACGTAGTACAGGAAGTCCAGGTTCTCCACCAGAGCGAAGCGGTTGACCAGGTGAGGGCTGGAGAAATGAGGCAGCTCCGATGTTTCTGTGGAACCATAATCCCAAAAAGATTCACGAACACGCCTGAAGATCCAGATTTGTTTTTTTCATGCTCCAATTTCACATCATTTCAAATGTTCAAACGAATAGTCCTGTGTTACGGCTACTAAGATGGAACAATAGATATATTGAATATACCAAACTATTGAAACAGAATCTGAATTCTTAGAAAGCTCTGGCTGTAAAGCAATGATTTCTTAATTATGGACTTATCTAAAAACTTTTTGTCTCCTGACTTAAAGGGTATCTACTGTTTTTTTTCAACCTGGACCCTGTTTCCCTGTGTTTCTGTGTCTATAAGTGACTGATGGGAACAATAATCTCTGACGTTGGTCCAGTATTAAGAGAGATCTCTGCAGTCGGCAGCAGAGAAACAAGCTACAACGTGAGTTAATAGGACAATTGTAATTGTCCAGCTTGTGTTTACCTTCAAAAAAGTGCTCGTTTTGCCGCTGACAGACTCAGATTAATATTCTAAGGCCGGCCACAGACTGGATGCGTGGCGTGAGCGTGTTAGCTGCGTGGCGTGTCCGTTTTTATTTCAGCTCCCATGTTAACAGGTTAGAGCTTGCACACCGCCTGCGTGACACGCACGGCTCGAGCCGCGCCGAAAACGCGCGCCTGCTAGAAATAGAACGCCTATTTTTCACGCGACACGCAAACGTGAAGAGTTTCCAGACAAAATAAGATAGGAAAATATGTTTATATGTAATTTTGACACAAATACATATTAATAAATGTCATAGTTGATGACTGAAAGAGAGTCTTGAGGTTTTGACATAAATGCAGATATATAAATGTAAAATTTAAAAAAATATTTAGCGATTTTTAAATGTCAATACTGAATGCCGACGTCTTTGCTGCATTCAGATCAGAAAGTCGACAGAAACACAATAAAACTATGCAAAGTAGTTTTGTCTTTAGTGGTTTAGTCGTTAGTCTTTCTACTTTTCCAACAATCACAACTCTACCTTACCGGTGGAGTTGAGGGTGTTCGCCGCCTGCCAGCCGAACAGCCGAGACGGGTCCAGAGGGTGGAGGGACTGGAAAACACATCACACACACAGACTGGAAGTATAGCTTAAAGATGCCATATTCTGCTCATTTTCAGGTCCATAATTGTATTTTAAGGTTGTACCAGAATATGTTTACATGGTTTAATATATTGTTGTTGTACAGCACATCTCTCTCTCACTGCTGCAGCTCCTCTTTTCACCTTGTGTTCAGGTCTCTGTTTTAGCTACAGAGTGAATCATCTTTCCTTCTGTACTATCTTTGATTCCACTCTGCACATGCTCAGTAGCTCAGATGGTAGATCATGTCAGTTAGCTCCACAGACAGTAAAAGAAAGGTTGTTTCTCCAACTTTGGTCAGTTACAAGGCAGGATTAGCCGGGAGACTTCTTCTAAAGGAGGGCGCACATGGAAGTACTTCTTCTGGAGATTATGGTGAACTTGTGTGTGTTGTAGCGGTGCTTTGCCATTGAGAACAAGCTAGCATGCTAACGCTAGCGCTAGCATGCCAACGGTTGTGTTTAGCCCGTCGTTTCGGCTAGTTACGTAACAAGCCGTGCAGATGTTGACCAGCTCACCCGGAGACTGAAGGCAGAAATCATTCAGAAACCGTATCTCACTCAGAACAACATGGATGGTTATTTTTCAAAGTTTGTATGTGTGTGGAAGCACCAGAGACACAAAATAACACCCCAAATCCCAGAAAAAGTGTTTTTTTTCATAATATGGGCACTTTAACCCTCCTGTTGTCCTCCCGCCCACTATGCAACTTTTAGTTTTTCGTTTTTTGTTGCTTTTTTCCAAGTTTTTGTTTTTCCTTTTCCCGATTGTTTTATCAGAACATAAACCTATTCTGACATAACCTCTAAATACAATTATGAACCTGGAAATGAGCATAATATGAGCACTTTAGAGTCCCCCAGTGTTAGCATGGTTAGCATCGCTAAGCCTCTGTCAGGTCCTAAAGCATCCGCTGCTTTATCGTCTGTTTTAAAATAAATGGGAGCATCATTTACTGAATGAACATCCTGCTGTGTTGAAGAAGACTTGAGACCATAAACTCATTATGACAGTGACTACGTTTACATGCAGCCAATAACCCGCTCAAAACCGGAATATTAGCAATAACCCGGTCGCGCACGGCTATGTAAACACCGGCAAAAACCCGAATATGCTCATATTCCTGTTTTTTAAAAACCCGAATATGACCCCTGGGTTTCCCCTTTTCTAACCTGAATATTTGGTCATGTAGACGCGTATCGGCATATCTCCATCAGAAGGAACATTGATTTGTGTTCTGCGCATGTTCTATTCGCAAGGAATCTCGGTCTTTTGAGTAGAGGAACTTCTTGTATACAAAAACCTGCGTGCAGCATACAGGAAGTAAACAAGAAGTAGAGGTAAACATGGCGAGACGCAGCACAGCACCACACTTTTGGAGCGAGGAGGAAACCAGTTTCTTTATTAGTGTGGTGAAAACCATGAATATAATGTCTTCTGTTGTTGTTGTGTTTGTTGAAATGACGCATATTGCGTCTTAAGGTCGTCCGTACGTCCAGACGCTAACCGCGCGTCGCCGTTTACGTCGGGATGTCGCCGATTGATTACAAACTCCACGTATACAGGAGTAACTCTCTCTGCTCACGCATGTAAACGGGTTATTCTGAATGTTTCAGAAACCCGAATAGCGACCTTAACCCGACCAGAACCCGAATATCGGCTGCTTGTAAACGTAGTCACCGTCCACTGAGGTGATAAATCAAGTGAGAAGTCGGCTCATTTTCTCAGAGCCGGTGGAGTCGCCCCCTGCTGGACGTTACAGAGAACGCGAGGCGGGTGCGAGCGTACCTGCAGGAGGTGATAGACGGAGATGTCGGAGGACGGGCTGTGTCCTCGGGGCCCGGCGGGGAACAGGGCGGCCCTCAGCTTGGCGTGCGGAGCCAGCGCCAACTTCAGGAGCTGGGGGTCGACGGTCCTCTCTGATTGGCCCGAGCGTTCGCCCTGAACCACCACCTGCACACAGGAACAGCGTTGGGCAAGTTACTCAATGTTGTCAATGGAAATGTAATATGTTAATCTTTACTTAGTACTCCTTAAATAATATTACTGTACTTATTATCAAAAGTAATGTTATGTAGAGCAAAAGCTATGTTACTAGTTTATACTATATTATGTATATTATAACACAAATGTTGCGTTTATAATTTTGTTCAGTGTGTATATATACACTGAACAAAATTATAAACGCAACATTTTAGTTGCATTTTTCATGAGCTGAATTTAAAGATCTCAGACTTTTTCTATGTACACAAAAGGCTCATTTGTCTCAAATGTTGTCCACACATCTGTCTAAATCTGTGTTAGTGAGCACGAGATAATCCATCCACCTCACCAGGTGTGGCACATCAAGATGCTGATTAGACAGCATGATTGTTGCACAGGTGTGCCTTAGGCTGGCCACAATAAACGACCACATAGACTAACAATCAGCCAAACTGCACAACTGCAACATTCTGCATCCAGGCTCTTACTGTACTGTATAAGACTATCGCACATTTACACAGGCCTGTTAAGTTTTTTGTATGAGTAAGTTTAGACAGTCCCTCCAGAAAAATGTGATTATGCGATCGCAGAATTCAATGCATAATCAGCCAAAGTCTGCATATTTATGCACATATATCTCAGCAGAAAGATGAAAAATGTTGCGTTTACTTCACACAAGAGCAGCCATTTTCCCCTGTTGCCATGGGAACGTTATGAAGTGACGTCATGTCTCCTAGTGAGAACACGGTGTTGGGGGGGGGAATCACTTTGTTTTCTCTTTTTCATCAAACCGCAGTTTTTGCAAGTTCCCGCAATTTCATCGCATAAAATGGCATAAATATCCCGCATATTCCATCACATTTTTTAAGAAAACGTGCCGCATAATCAAGGATTTTTGCCCGCAACAATCACAAGAAAACTCTGTGTTTTTCTGGAGGGACTGATTAGACTACACTATAACTTACAGAGACCCGACAAGTCTGATGCTGGGT
>CM042431.1:38395970-38405970 GCA_023631565.1 Gymnocephalus cernua
CGCAGGTCAACAGGCAGAAGGCCGGAAGCTCAAAACACATACCTGCAAGTCTGACCACTTCTTTGAATTTTTTTTTTTTTTTTTTTGCCGCTATCTATTTATTACATTTGTAAATCTTGTCATCTTTTTCACTTCACTGCTTCAGTCTTACTTGAGCCCAGTTCAGACCAAATATTTGCAACGAGACGAAAGCGTTTCAGAACGACGAAGGAAAAGTTTCGGCGGTCTGAACTGACCCGTCTCAAAGCAGCTGATAGTGTCGCTGCGACTCAACTGGCGGAGTCTCCAGAGGCTGGTTTTAGATCGTAAGAGACGTCTCCTGTTTCTACAGCCAATAGAGAAGTCAGCTGGTGGAGTCTCCAGAGGCTGGTTTTACAACGTAAGAGACGTCTCCTGTTTCTACAGCCAATAGAGAAGTCAGCTCTGTTGGCTGGTGACGTCTCTTACGGTCTAAAACCAGCCTCTGGAGACTCCGCCAGTTGACTTCTCTATTGGCTGTAGAAACAGGATACGTCTCTTATGTTCTAAAACCAGCCTCTGGAGACTCCACCAGCTGACTTCTCTATTGGCTGTAGAAACAGGAGACGTCTCTTACGGTCTAAAACCAGCCTCTGGAGACTCCGCCAGTTGACTTCTCTATTGGCTGTAGAAACAGGATACGTCTCTTATGTTCTAAAACCAGCCTCTGGAGACTCCACCAGCTGACTTCTCTATTGGCTGTAGAAACAGGAGACGTCTCTTACGTTCTAAAACCAGCCTCTGGAGACTCGACCAGCTGACTTCTCTATTGGCTGTAGAAACAGGAGACGTCTCTTACGTTGTAAAACCAGCCTCTGGAGACTCCACCAGCTGACTTCTCTATTGGCTGTAGAAACAGGAGACGTCTCTTACGTTCTAAAACCAGCCTCTGGAGACTCCACCAGCTGACTTCTCTATTGGCTGTAGAAACAGGAGACGTCTCTTACGTTCTAAAACCAGCCTCTGGAGACTCCACCAGCTGACTTCTCTATTGGCTGTTGAAACAGGAGACGTCTCTTACGTTCTAAAACCAGCCTCTGGAGACTCCACCAGCTGACTTCTCTATTGGCTGTAGAAACAGGAGACGTCTCTTACGGTCTAAAACCAGCCTCTGGAGACTCCACCAGCTGACTTCTCTATTGGCTGTAGAAACAGGAGAAGTCTCTTACGTTCTAAAACCAGCCTCTGGAGACTCCACCAGCTGACTTCTCTATTGGCTGTAGAAACAGGAGACGTCTCTTACGTTCTAAAACCAGCCTCTGGAGACTCCACCAGCTGACTTCTCTATTGGCTGTAGAAACAGGTGACGTCTCTTACTTTCTAAAACCAGCCTCTGGAGACTCCACCAGCTGACTTCTCGATCAACCAATCATGTAGTAACGGCCCTGTGGCTCAGCATTAAAGTCTCAGTATTGTTGGTGTCTTTCTAGTTACATAGTTCGGTGTTTCCTCTACCATGATGGTACAAAATAATGTTAAAATGCTCAGTAGAATAACGTTTAAAAAACCGATTAGGTTAAAAGTGGCGCCAGGCCCCCCCTAAAGCTCTACCTGGCCAGCAGGTCCAGGATCTGCTCCCTCATGTAGCTGCTGCAGACCGTGTTGCCGTTGACCAGCTCGGGGGTTAACTCGGGCCACCGGGAGCCGCCGGACGCCTCGCCGCTCCGGATCCAGTCCACCACGCGCCGCTGGTCGTGGAGCGCCGTCAGGTATCGCCACAGCAACGCAGAGTCACAGGAAGTCACCTCTGAAGATAACCAGAAACACAAGAAATGAGAGAAATGAGACGGATAGAACTTGAACTGTGTGTTAGGAGTCTCACCTGTGTGTTAGGAGTCTCACCTGTGTGTTAGGAGTCTCACCTGTGTGTTGGGAGTCTCACCTGTGTGTTAGGAGTCTAACCTGTGTGTTGGGAGTCTAACCTGTGTGTTAGGAGTCTCACCTGTGTGTTAGGAGTCTCACCTGTGTGTTAGGAGTCTAACCTGTGTGTTAGGAGTCTAACCTGTGTGTTGGGAGTCTAACCTGTGTGTTAGGAGTCTAACCTGTGTGTTGGGAGTCTAACCTGTGTGTTAGGAGTCTCACCTGTGTGTTGGGAGTCTAACCTGTGTGTTGGGAGTCTAACCTGTGTGTTGGGAGTCTCACCTGTGTGTTAGGAGTCTCACCTGTGTGTTAGGAGTCTCACCTGTGTGTTAGGAGTCTCACCTGTGTGTTAGGAGTCTAACCTGTGTGTTAGGAGTCTCACCTGTGTGTTAGGAGTCTCACCTGTGTGTTAGGAGTCTCACCTGTGTGTTAGGAGTCTCACCTGTGTGTTAGGAGTCTCACCTGTGTGTTAGGAGTCTCACCTGTGTGTTAGGAGTCTAACCTGTGTGTTAGGAGTCTCACCTGTGTGTTAGGAGTCTCACCTGTGTGTTAGGAGTCTCACCTGTGTGTTAGGAGTCTCACCTGTGTGTTAGGAGTCTCACCTGTGTGTTAGGAGTCTAACCTGTGTGTTAGGAGTCTCACCTGTGTGTTGGGAGTCTAACCTGTGTGTGGGAGTCTGGACAGCAGGACGGCGGTCTGGCAGCTCTCGTCCCAGTTCCTCACCCAGTCCAGTCTGACGTTCCTCCAGAGTCCCTCGTCCTCCTGGGACGTCCTCTGTCCCGCCAGTGCCTCCAGAACCGCCTCACCCACACCCGCCGCCACCTCCCTACGCACCATCTGTACCCTGCTGCGAGAGCATGGATTTAATTCTTAATTTACACACAGAGAGGCGCGCAAGGGTGGCCAGTGCGCCCCTCACATTAAGCCTCGACCCCCCCTCTAGGCCCCCCCTTAAAAGTGCAGTAGGTAGGATTCTGAAGATCCAAGGGGGGGTAAGCCTCGCCGCACAACGCGTAGCTCCTATGGCGCCATTTTGATGCTAATAAGCCATCACCCCCTGTTAGCATCCCATTGACTGCCATTCATTTTGGCGTCACTTTGACAGCCAATAACTTTACATCTGAAGCGTTTAAAGACTTCATTTGTCCGTTGTTTATTTCTAAAGAAACATGACGATGTATAAAAGGCTCCGTTACCTTGTAGCTCACGTTACGGCTCCGTAGCAGACGTTTTTATAAAAATAGGCTAACGGTTGGGTCATAACCACGAGACTTACTGTCTCATAGTAGAGGAATTACCGTACAGTACAGGAGAAGCTCGCAGGCAGTTTGGACTTACATCAGCTGTTTAGTTTAATTGCTAATGTTAACTAGCGTTTTAGTTACGCACCTCTGAGTCCCTCACCATCTTCCAGTCCCGCCTCAAGACCATCTCTTCACCTCTGACTATCTGTAGCCCCCTTTTCTTCTGTGACTGAATCTTGTTTTGTTTTGTCTTGTATTGTCCTGTTTTGTTTTACTTTCTAATCCAGCTTCCTGTAAAGCGACTTTGAGTCTATGAAAAGCGCTATATAAATTCAATTTATTATTATTATTATTATTATTACTTATCAATAATTAGCCTGTACCTATGTTATCTCCTTACATATACCTACGCTCTCCGTCTCTGATAGATTGGGAATGATTGAGATTTCTCTTGGCACAGCTACCAGAAGACTTACAACGTTCAGACACGTTGCTCACGTCACATCTACGTCATCAAGCTCAGTTTGAGGCTGCGCAGTAACGCTCGGCCATCACCGGGAAAGTGACTTCACTGGTCTCCGTCCAGACCAACGGGACCTGATGGTCCACTTCTTTAACCCCCCCTTTCCACTAAAGCCCATTACATTACATTACATGTCATTTAGCTGACGCTTTTATCCAAAGCGACTTACAATTGCTATATATATATATATATATATATCAGAGGTTGCACGCCTCTGGAGCCAGAGTGCCTTGCACACTGGTTTTTGTATTGCAGTGGGAATCGAACGCTGGTCTCCCATACCAAAGGCACGTGTCATATCCACTGCACCATCATCACCCCAACACCCAACACAGTCTCCAAAGCCCCCCAAACATATTGGACTTTTCTCAATAAAAACATGTCAATAAACACAAACCATTTGATTAAACCTACGCATTGTTGTCTATTTTAGCGTAATCTTGTTTTTTTGAGCGTGCAATTTTTTATTTTTCTGGGTGAAAAATGTTTTTTTTCAACATTGTGGTCGTCTTTTATTTCGACATTTCTATCGCTTTTCCCCCAAGTTTTTTTTTTGTCACTTCTTACCGACTGTTTTTGTCACATTTTTCCTGCGCTTTTTTTTTGGCGTTTCTTTGTCGTTCATTCCCCACGTTTTTGAAGCTATTGCCGACATTTTTGTCACTCTTTTTCAACAATCTTTTATAAAACAAAACAAAAAAACGAACCCCATGGGCCCACCACCTGTGGGAGGAACCGCTGGGGTTGGGTGCGCTGCCACACGGGTGGCGGTGAAGGTCAGGGGCCTCGACGGACCAGACCCGGGCAGCAGAGGCTTGCTCTGGGGACATGGAATGTCACCTCGCTGTGGGGGAAGGAGCCGGAACTTGTGCGTGAGGTGGAGCGCTACCAGTTGGATCTGGTGGGGCTTACCTCTACGCATAGTCTCGGTTCTGGAACCGTACTCCTGGAGAGGGGTTGGACTCTTTTCTTCTCCGGAGTTGCCCAGGGTGTGAGGCGCCAGGCGGGTGTGGGGATACTCACAAGTCCCCGGCTGAGCGCCGCAACGTTGGAGTTTACCCCGGTGGACCAGAGGGTCGCCTCCCTACGCCTGCGGGTTGTTGGGGGGAAAACTCTGACTGTTGTTTGTGCATATGCACCAAACAAGAGTTCAGAGTATTCGGCCTTTTTGGAGACCTTGAATGGAGTCCTGTATGGGGCTCCGGAGGGGGACTCCATAGTTCTGCTGGGGGACTTCAACGCACATGTGGGCAATGACGGAGATACATGGAGAGGCGTGATTGGGAGGAACGGCCTCCCTGATCTAAACCAGAGTGGTTGTCTGTTATTGGACTTCTGTGCTAGTCATGGATTGTCCATAACAAACACCATGTTCGAACATAGGGATGCTCATAAGTGTACTTGGTACCAGAGCACCCTAGGCCGAAGGTCAATGATCGATTTTATAATCGTTTCATCTGATCTGAGGCCGTATGTTTTGGACACTCGGGTGAAGAGAGGGGCGGAGCTGTCAACTGATCACCATCTGGTGGTGAGTTGGGTCAGGGGGTGGGGGAAGACTCTGGACAGACCTGGTAAACCCAAACGGGTGGTGCGGGTAAATTGGGAACGTCTGGAGGAAGCTCCTGTCCGACAGACCTTCAACTCACACCTCCGGCGGAGCTTTTCGTGCATCCCTGTGGAGGCTGGGGGCATTGAACCTGAGTGGACAATGTTCAAAGTTTCCATTGCTGAAGCTGCAGCAGGGAGCTGTGGTCTTAGGGTCTTAGGTGCCTCAAGGGGCGGTAACCCTCGAACACCGTGGTGGACACCGGTGGTCAGGGAAGCCGTCCGACTGAAGAAGGAGTCTTTCCGGGATATGTTATCCCAGAGGACTCCGGAGGCAGTTGCAAGGTACCGAAGGGCCCGAAGGACTGCAGCCTCTGCCGTGAAAGAGGCAAAGCAGCGGGTGTGGGAGAAGTTCGGAGAAGACATGGAGAAGGACTTTCGGTCGGCACCAAGGCGCTTCTGGAAAACCGTCCGCCACCTCAGAAGGGGGAAGCGGGGAACCATCCAAGCTGTGTACAGTAAGGATGGGACGTTGTTGACCTCAACTGAGGAGGTAATAGGGCGGTGGAAGGAGCACTTTGAGGAACTCCTAAATCCAGCTGATGCGCCCTCTTTGTTAGAGGCAGAGCTGGAGGATGACGGGGGATTGTCGTCAATTTCCCTGGTGGAGGTCACTGAGGTAGTCAAACAACTCCACAGTGGCAAAGCCCCAGGGATTGATGAGATCCGTCCAGAAATGCTGAAAGCTCTGGGTGTGGAGGGGCTGTCTTGGTTGACACGCCTACTCAACATTGCGTGGAAGTCTGGGACAGTGCCTAAGGAGTGGCAGACCGGGGTGGTGGTTCCCCTCTTCAAAAAGGGGGACCAGAGGGTGTGTACCAATTACAGGGGTATCACACTTCTCAGCCTCCCTGGTAAAGTCTACTCCAAGGTGCTGGAAAGGAGGGTTCGGCCGATAGTCGAACCTCAGGTTGAAGAGGAACAATGCGGATTCCGTCCTGGGCGTGGAACAACGGATCAGCTCTTTACTCTAGCAAGGATCCTGGAGGGAGCCTGGGAGTATGCCCATCCAGTCTACATGTGTTTTGTGGATCTGGAGAAGGCATATGACCGGGTCCCCCGGGAGACTTTGTGGGAGGTGCTGCGGGAGTATGGGGTGAGGGGGTCCCTTCTCAGGGCCATCCAATCTCTGTATGACCAAAGCGAGAGCTGTGTCCGGGTTCTCGGCAGTAAGTCAGACACGTTCCAGGTGAGGGTTGGCCTCCGCCAGGGCTGCGCTTTGTCACCAATCCTGTTCGTAGTATTTATGGATAGGATATCGAGGCGTAGTCGTGGTATGGAGGGGTTGCAGTTCGGTGGGCTGGGGATCTCATCGCTGCTCTTTGCAGATGATGTGGTCCTGATGGCATCATCGGCCTGTGACCTTCAGCACTCACTGGATCGGTTTGCAGCCGAGTGTGAAGCGGCTGGGATGAGGATCAGCACCTCTAAATCTGAGGCCATGGTTCTCAGCAGGAAACCGATGGAGTGCCTTCTCCAGGTAGGGAATGAGTCCTTACCCCAAGTGAAGGAGTTTAAGTACCTTGGGGTCTTGTTCGCGAGTGAGGGGACAATGGAGCTGGAGATTGGTCGGAGAATCGGCGCAGCGTGGGCGGTATTACATTCTGTTTATCGCACCGTTGTGACGAAAAGAGAGCTGAGCCAGAAGGCAAAGCTCTCGATCTACCGGTCAGTTTTCGTTCCTACCCTCACCTATGGTCATGAAGGTTGGGTCATGACCGAAAGAACGAGATCCAGGGTACAAGCGGCCGAAATGGGTTTCCTCAGGAGGGTGGCTGGCGTCTCCCTTAGAGATAGGGTGAGAAGCTCAGTCATCCGTGAGGAGCTCGGAGTAGAGTCGCTGCTCCTTCACGTCGAAAGGAGCCAGTTGAGGTGGTTCGGGCATCTGGTAAGGATGCCCCCTGGGCGCCTCCCTAGGGAGGTGTTCCAGGCACGTCCAGCTGGGAGGAGGCCTCGGGGAAGACCCAGGACTAGGTGGAGGGATTACATCTCCAACCTGGCATGGGAACGCCTCGGGATCCCCCAGTCAGAGCTGGTTAATGTGGCTCGGGAAAGGGAGGTTTGGGGTTCCCTGCTGGAGCTGCTCCCCCCGCGACCCGACCACGGATAAGCGGACGACGATGGATGGATGGATGGATGGACAAAAAAACATTCTCTCCAAATGCTATAAAATTGCATAAAATACCCAAATTCTATGAAAGTACTGAGCTGGTCTTTAAATGCATCAACAGTGAGAATGGCGGTGATCTGTACCTGTGTGATCTGTACCTGTGTGATCTGTACCTGTGTGATCTGTACCTGTGTGATCTGTACCTGTGTGATCTGTACCTGTGTGATCTGTACCTGTGTGATCTGTACCTGTGTGATCTGTACCTGTGTGATCTGTACCTGTGTGATCTGTACCTGTGTGATCTGTACCTGTGTGATCTGTACCTGTGTGATCTGTACCTGTGTGATCTGTACCTGTGTGATCTGTACCTGTGTGATCTGGCGTTTGCGGCGCAGCGGGATGCAGGCAGAGATCCCAACCTCTCCATCTCCCTGATGAACGCCACGCTCGTCATCTCCTCCTCGGGAAAATAACTCCGCCCCGACATCTCCTCCACCTGACCAAATCAACCAACCAATCAGAGGCCTCAGAGACGTGTTCACGCGTACACAGAGAAGACATAAACGTTGAGACTGCTGACAGGTCAAAATCAACCAATCAGAGGCCTCAGAGACGTGTTCACGCGTACACAGAGAAGACATAAACGTTGAGGCTGCCGACAAGTCAAAATCAACCAATCAGAGGCCTCAGAGACGTGTTCACGCGTACACAGAGAGAAGACATAAACGTTGAGACTGCTGACAAGTCAAAATCAACCAATCAGAGGCCTCAGAGACGTGACAGGTCTAAATCAACCAATCAGAGGCCTCAGAGACGTGACAGGTCAAAATGTAAAGCGGGCAAGTAAAAAAACTTTAAAAAAAATATTTTTAACCCTCGTGTTGTCGTCTCCGTCGGCCGCGATGCAACTTCTTGTTTTTCTGGGTCAAAATATTTTTTTAAAAATCCTTTTTTTTTCGACACTTGTGTCACTTTTTTCGACGCTTCTGTTGGTAATTTTTCCGCACAGAATCAGAATGGTTTTATTGGTTGGTTTAATTTGACTTTTTTTTAAGCTATTCCCATGTTTTTGTCACTTTTCCTGACATCTTTGTCTTTTTTTTTGGACGTTTTTGTCACTTTTTTCTGCTTTCGTCACATTTTATTCCTACGTTTTTCAACGTTCTCATCATCAATTTTTTCTTTTTAAATTAAATAAAACACCCAAATTCAATGAAAGCAGTGAACTGATCATGTATTTAACTCGTGAGGAGCGTTGTAGGGAACCATCCACGTTATCTTGTTTTAAAATGTGGTTGAAAGAAACCCAAACACGCCGCACTTTCGCCGCATAAATTGCCGATTTCCACGCAAAATATGCGGTGCTTGCATGATTTCATAATCCCCGCATTTACGTTGCAAAAAAGTCACATATATCTCAGCAGGAAGTTGAAAAATGTTGTTTACTTCACACAAGAGCAGCCATTTTCCCCTGTTGCCATGGGAACGTTATGAAGTGACTTAACTTACGTTATGAAGTGATTCCCCTAACGTTAGGGGAATCACTTTGTTTTCTCTTTTTCATCAAACCGCAGTTTTTGCAAGTTCCCGCAATTTCATCGCATAAAACTGCATAAATATCCCGCATATTCCATCACATTTATTAAGAAAACGTGCCGCATAATCAAGGATTTTTGCCCTCAACAATCACTAAAAAACTCTGTGTTTTTCTGGAGGGACTGTTTGGTTAAATTAAAGTCAACTCACCAGAAACTCCCGGAGGTCCCGGTCGTCGGTGTAGAGGCAGATACTGTGGAGCTGCTTCTTCACACTGAAACCCTTAAAACACACACACACACACACACACACACACACACACACACACACACACACACACACACACACACACACACACACTGCAGTTTAATATTGAAGTTGTACAGAAGGGATTGATGCAGAAATACTTCAACACTGATGTACCACTAGACCTGGTGTATTACACTACACAGACACTCACTCTCCTACACACACACACACACACACTCTCCTACACACACACACACACACACACACTCCCTCTCTCACACACTCACTCTCCTACACACACACACACACACACACTCACTCTCACACACACACACAGGGCCGGCTGGGTAGTGAACTTTCTAATAAGATACTACACATTGTGATATTTTGCGATTATATTCTGAATCTGCAACGTTCTCTGTCAGGTAAATGTAGTAGTACAAGTAGTACAATATATCCTCTGATGCATATGAAATGGTTCAGGGTTCTGTAAGTAATTTCGGGGTACAATTTGGTTTTGGAGAAAGCTACAAGCAGCACTACCAAACAGGCACATTTTCAACGGACACTGTAGTAGTGACAGAAAAGAGGGGTTCTGATTGGTTGGAGGCGTGGTCACCATGTTGACGAGCAGGGCGTTGGCGGTGTGCAGGTCTCGGCGCTGCAGGCAGGAGAACACCTGACGCAGACCCTCCATCCTCAGAGCCGACAGGCGCTGCTCCGGCCGCCCCCGCCGCCGCAGGACGGCCTGAGCTCGGGCGATCTGATTGGTCAGGACGGACCGACGCACCACTTCCTGCAGCAGCAGCACACACAGAGTTACAGAATTAGGAGACATGAAGGCGAGGCACG
>CM042431.1:38410970-38448470 GCA_023631565.1 Gymnocephalus cernua
GTGCGTGCGTGCGTGTCACTGGTTTACCGGTCGGTGCTGAAGGTGGACCCGAGGGCGGCGACGCTGCAGCTGGAGCTCGCCAGGCTGTCCTGGTCTGTCGGGTGCTGAGGCCGCAGGGGGGGGGCGGGAGGGGGCGGCGGCACACAGCAGGTGGTCCGGGTGCAAACTGGAAGACAACACAAGTCTGTTTACATCTGTCCGTCTCTCCGTCCCCCCCCCCCCTGCAGAGCTGTTAGTCACGCATTCATTGGTCGTCACAGTGAACAGTTTGAAGGGTTTTTGTTGATGTTTATTAGATATTTACACCGGGCTGTACCTGAAGTAGTGGTCGAGGTCGACGGCGACGGCGGTGTGAGGCCGAGCGACGGCCACGGCTGTGCTGAGATCGGCCGACACCTGGAGGAGGCAGAAGGAGGGAGAGGAAGAGAGGGAGGAGAAAGAAGAAGAGGAGGAGGAGACGAAGTCGTCCTCCGCCTGAACAGAATACAGGTACGCCGGAGAGGTCGACGCTGGCCAGCAGACGGCCGTCACAGATGTTATACACAGCTGGAAGACGCAGTTAAAGAAGACACTGAGTTTCAACTGGGACCACATTTTCCCATATTTTTGTGTCTTAAGTGACTGATGGGTTGAAATTGGTCCAGTATTAAGAGAGACAGAAACAAGCTGCAAGGTAACGTTGACGGGCAATTGCGCATCGTCAGTTGGCGTCCACTAAAAGTTCTGTTGTTGCCGCTGACAGACTCAGATTATTATTCTAAGTGTGTGACAACATTTTGAAAGGATCTCTACAGAGATAGACCTTTTAGTTAAAGAGTAAGATCCTTTTAGTTTAACATGAAACAGCCCCGAAATCACCATCACCAAACTACACCAGACTCCATGTAAATAATCAGGACTTTTAGCATCGTAAAACACACTTCATTCAAAGTGGACAGAAACTAAATAAAACTGTAAAAAGCCGTCTTGGTTCATCTTTCCACTGTTCCAACAATCACCACTCTGGTCTGGTTGGAATAAACCCTTAATTCACCCATTTACATGTGGAGATATACTGGCTCTATACACGCTAAAAGTCCTGATTATTTACATGGAGTCTGGCTCTATACACGCTAAAAGTCCTGATTATTTACATGGAGTCTGGCTCTATACACGCTAAAAGTCCTGATTATTTACATGGAGTCTGGCTCTATACACACTAAAAGTAGTGATTATTTACATGGAGTCTGGCTCTATACACGCTAAAAGTAGTGATTATTTACATGGAGTCTGGCTCTATACACGCTAAAAGTAGTGATTATTTACATGGAGTCTGGCTCTATACACGCTAAAAGTAGTGATTATTTACATGGAGTCTGGCTCTATACACGCTAAAAGTCCTGATTATTTACATGGAGTCTGGCTCTATACACGCTAAAAGTCCTGATTATTTACATGGAGTCTGGCTCTATACACACTAAAAGTAGTGATTATTTACATGGAGTCTGGCTCTATACACGCTAAAAGTAGTGATTATTTACATGGAGTCTGGCTCTATACACGCTAAAAGTAGTGATTATTTACATGGAGTCTGGCTCTTTACACGCTAAAAGTAGAGATTATTTACATGGAGTCTGGCTCTATACACGCTAAAAGTAGTGATTATTTACATGGAGTCTGGCTCTATACACGCTAAAAGTAGTGATTATTTACATGGAGTCTGGCTCTATACACGCTAAAAGTAGTGATTATTTACATGGAGTCTGGCTCTATACACGCTAAAAGTAGTGATTATTTACATGGAGTCTGGCTCTATACACGCTAAAAGTAGTGATTATTTACATGGAGTCTGGCTCTATACACGCTAAAAGTAGTGATTATTTACATGGAGTCTGGCTCTATAAACGCTAAAAGTAGTGATTATTTACATGGAGTCTGGTTCTATACACGCTAAAAGTAGTGATTATTTACATGGAGTCTGGCTCTATACACGCTAAAAGTAGTGATAATTTACATGGAGTCTGGCTCTATACACGCTAAAAGTCCTGATTATTTACATGGAGTCTGGTTCTATACACGCTAAAAGTAGTGATTATTTACATGGAGTCTGGCTCTATACACGCTAAAAGTCCTGATTATTTACATGGAGTCTGGCTCTATACACGCTAAAAGTCCTGATTATTTACATGGAGTCTGGTTCTATACACGCTAAAAGTAGTGATTATTTACATGGAGTCTGGCTCTATACACGCTAAAAGTCCTGATTATTTACTTGGAGTCTGGCTCTATACACACTAAAAGTAGTGATTATTTACTTGGAGTCTGGCTCTATACACACTAAAAGTCCTGATTATTTACATGGAGTCTGGCTCTATACACGCTAAAAGTAGTGATTATTTACATGGAGTCTGGCTCTATACACACTAAAAGTAGTGATTATTTACATGGAGCCTGGCTCTATACACGCTAAAAGTCCTGATTATTTACATGGAGTCTGGCTCTATACACGCTAAAAGTCCTGATTATTTACATGGAGTCTGGTGTAGTTTGGTGATGGTGATTTCGGGGCTGTTTCATGTTAAACTAAAAGGATCTTACTCTTTAACTAAAAGGTCTATCTCTGTAGGGATCCTTTCATAATGTTGTCAGACACTTAGAATAATAATCTGAGTCTGTCAGCGGCAACAACAGAACTTTTAGTGGACGCTAACTGACGGTGCACACTCGCCCTACAGTAGATGACTACTGGACACAGCGTTTTGGCTCGGTAGCTCTACTTGTATTATTTGTATCGGTATTAGAATGTACTGTATTGAGGATACAGATGAGTCCAGTGGAGTGGAGGATGAACAGGGTTTCCCTGCAGACGCAGTGGTGGACGGCCGTGTGTCTGTCGCTGTCAGTCAGCTGGATGCTGCAGCAGGACAACACCTGCGGCTCCGCCTCCGTCTGCTGCCACCGCAGCTGCAGCAGCCAATCACGGTTCAGCAGCACGCAGCCGCGGCCAGCGGCAAACGACAACACGCGCACCGACTGCAGCTCACACACACCTGGAAACAAAAGGGGGGGAACGACACAAAGTTGAAGTTGTTTCAATACCCTAAAAGATTCAGGGGGGCTCCGTCCTCCGTCCTCTGACCTCTGACCTCTGAGGCTGCAGCGTGACCCCGACGACAGACGGCGGGAGACTACTCACCGTCATCCTGCTGTCTGACAGTCTGCAGCAGGCCATCTGCGGGACATTCGGAGACGCAGAGCGCAGAAATGGAGGTCGAGCGCTCTGCCTCCACCTCCAGCAGCTTCAGGTCCCACTGAGATCCAACAGCCAGCAGTCTGAAGCCGCCGCCGCCGCCGCCGCCGTTCACAGCCGCCTCCTCCCAGCAAAAACTGCAACCAGAAGAAAAGTTTGATCGGTTACTTTGAGTGTCGGTACAAAAGCTGGGAGGCACGCTATTGTCTAAAATATATAGAATTGAAGGCATCACACTTTCATTAATGGCCTCCGTCTTTTAACTTAGCTTGAAAGCGTTTTGAGTGGCAATAAACAGGAACGCCATTTCCTCTAGGGCTGCACGATTAGTCGCAATTTTATCGAAATCGCAACATGTAATAGTGCAATATTCATACATTTTCCTGATGATTACTGAGTATTTTTTCATAGTGTGGTATATAAGTACTAGGAAGAAGTAGTCACATCCTTTACACCTTTTACTTGCAACAGAGTATTTTTTCATAGTGTGGTATATAAGTACTATTACTGAAGTAAACGATTGTTTATTTATCTGTTTATTTATCTGTTTATTTATCGCGATATTAAACAACGTTAGCGCATATTTTCCTAGGAAGTACTAGTACTAGGAAGAAGTAGTCACATCCTTTACACCTTTTACTTGCAACGGAGTATTTTTTCACACTACTGTGGTATATAAGTACTAGGAAGAAGTAGTCACATCCTTTACACCTTTTACTTGCAACAGAGTATTTTTTCACACTAGTGTGGTATAAGCAAATTTGTACGCACTGAATGACTGTGATATGAATGATGTAAACTGTGAGTGAGTGATAGATTCCTGAAGTGGAGAGTGTTTTTATGATGTGAGTGAAGTAATGCTTTCATGTATTTTTGTGTATATATTTTATGATTTTTTTTGTAAGTATAACATCAACCTGTCCAGGGACTGCGGGTGGAAATTAGCATTTTCTGCTATAACCTGGCACATGACATCTCTTCTTTTATAGACTAATGTTTTTTGTGCACTGTCCCCGATCAAATAAAAGAAATAAAAAAAAATTTAAAAAGTACTATTACTGAAGTAAAGGATGTGACTACTTCTTCTGTTACTTGCAACAGAGTATTTTTTCACACTAGTGTGGTATAAGTACTATTACTGAAGTAAAAGGTGTAAAGATGTGACTTTATTTTTTCACACTAGTGTGGTATAAGTACTATTACTGAAGTAAAGGATGTGACTACTTCTTCCACCACCGCAACGCGGAGGGATACCAAACACTGTTCTGCAGGACCAGCGAGGACTCACTCCGCGTAGCAGCCGTCCACCGCGGCCGGAGAAGCGTCTCTGTCCGCCGGGTTCCAGACCACCAGGCGGCCGCGGAGCCCCAGACATCCGAGCAGCGAGCCTCCGGGAGCGAGCTCTGCTTTCTGGATGTCCGCTACCTCTCCGCAGTGCTGGTTCTCCGGAATCACAGACACCTCGATGGAGTTACTCTCCGACATCTTCACACGTTAAAATACACAACTTACGGAGACATTTTCAATCAATTAAACGCCTTTAATTAAAGAGCGACGGGGACATTTCTTTCCTGTCATGTGAAGTGTAAACAGCTGCTGGTTCCGGGTGGTCACATGTCCTGTCTGCCCCTCTGTCAGCTGACCCAATCTGACCAATAGAAGAACGGCTTAAAAAAACAACAAAGTCGACTTAATCGAAAGACGATAAGATGATGTTGTAGAGAGAATAAACATAAATGTAAAGGGTAAGAAATGTTTAAAACAATCAGCAGAACATTATAATTTTTCATTTCTTTATATATATATATATATATATATATATATATATATATATATATATTCTATATATACTCTTTTCTCTGTCCTCATAAAATAACGTGCCTACTAAATTAAGAGCTTCAGATCTTATAATAATAATAATAATAATAATAATGTTGTGTGTATACTAGTCTGTAGAAAACTACATGTATACATATACATGTAGTTTTCTCTGTTGTTGATGTCTATGTGTCTGTTACATAAAAAAATCTCTATAAAAAAATCTATAAAAATCTATAAATCAATGAATTATAAATAAAATAAATAAATTCATTAATAACATTTGTTTAAAAAAAGGGGTTGGCCCAAATTTTTGTTGCGATTTCAATGTTTTTGTTGCTTTTTTGGGGAATTGTTATGCACTTTTTCAATGCTTTTGTCGCTTTTTTCTGACAATTCTCGCCTTGTGACGTTTTCTTTTTTTTACCATTTTTTTGTCGCTTCTTTCAGAGTTTCTGTTGTCTTTATTGAGGTTGTTGTTGTTTTTTGCGATTTTTTTTTCAACATTTTTGTCTCTTTTTATTCATTTTTTTAGTTTGTTTTCGATGTTTTGGTTGCTTTTCTGAAACATGTCCCTCAACCCCCCCCCCACCCAATGTCAACCCAAAGTCACGCCCTTGTCTGTATCTATTTGTCACATATTGTTGTTTAATAAAGTTTGTTAAAAAAAAAGATTGCACTATAGCTTGATCAGTCATCGATTGTTTTCCCCTTAAAACCAAAAACATAGAAAGCGGAAGCGAGACAGAGACGCTCATGGCTGCAGCTGTCCATACGATTTCATGTTTGAGTTTACTGCAGTATTACCTATGAGTAGTACCAGTAGTACCAGTAGTACTGTCTACTGAATGTGTTTCCTGGTGAGATAGAGATCTGCTAAAGCTGCGCCTGCGCGCTGCTCTCCTCCACCGTCAATTTGCCAAAGTCACAGTTACAGTCGGTCCTGTTTATTATCATCATTGTTATTATTACTGTTATTATGGCGTTTTTTAAAGAATGGAATCAGTGCTGAGCCTTGTGTCGTTGACTGCCGCCAAGGTGCTACAGTTTTCTGGACTTGTGGACACCAGGAATGACCTGAAGACTAGAAACATGGAGGAGAAAGCGTTAGAAGTGTACGGTGAGTAAACAGGCCTGGTGTTAATGTCAATGCTGTGTAACCTCGTTGTTAGAGTAGTTAGGTGGACCTGCAGGTCCCCGAACGCTTCAATGCTAGTCAATAAAATCGTCTTTACTTTATGAAGTAGTTAGCTGGTTGTGACAGGTTGCTGTGTTGAAGGCGAAGTTAAATATACGATTTATTGGATGGAGTTTGGTGAGGTTTTGACGTTGGTCAACGACGGCACGTATTTTTGTTGGAGGACGTGAACCAGAACTTTTCTGAATAGAGTTTAGTGTGGTTGGAGTGAATGAATGGCACATTTTGGGACAATATAGTATATAACTACGGAAGCCGAGAACGGCCATAGATTGGATTTCAAATACTTGGAAAAAAATCCCACTACATCCTTCAATGTAACCCGGAGAAGAGGAGGGAGAAACGGCAGACCTCTATCCGCTCACGGAGCTCCTTCCCCGGGTTAAATGGAAGGCTGTCTTAGTGGGAGAAAACAAACTTTGTTATATCGAGATAACGAATTAATAAGTCGTTATTACGAGATAACAGTGCATAAAAAAATTAATCCATGGCCATTCTCGGCTTCCGTATATGACAGCTGTTTTTTTTTTATGGAGTTTGGAGATGTTGTAGTTAAAGGAACATATGGCCAGTGCTGGTACAAAACTGCAATAGATGATTCTCTAAATGGAGTTTGGTTTGTTTGTAGTAAACGGGTCATAGTGAGGTAGTAAACGGGTCATATTGAGGTAGTAAACAGGTCATATTGAGGTAGTAAACGGGTCATATTGAGGTAGTAAACGGGTCATATTGAGGTAGTAAACAGGTCATATTGAGGTAGTAAACGGGTCATATTGAGGTAGTAAACGGGTCATATTGAGGTAGTGTAGTGAACGGGTCATATTGAGGGTAGTGAACGGGTCATATTGAGGTAGTGAACGGGTCACATTGAGGTAGTGTAGTGAACGGGTCACATTGAGGTAGTAAACGGGTCATATTGAGGTAGTGAACAGGTCATATTGAGGTAGTGAACGGGTCATATTGAGGTAGTGTAGTGAACGGGTCATATTGAGGCAGTGAATGGGTCATATTGAGGTAGTGTAGTGAACGGGTCATATTGAGGTACTGAACAGGTCATATTGAGGTAGTGAACGGATCATATTGAGGTAGTGAACGGGTCATATTGAGGTAGTAAACAGGTCATATTGAGGTATTGAATGGGTCACGTTGAGGTAGTGTAGTGAACCGGTCATATTGAGGTAGTGAACAGGTCATATTAAGGTAGTGAACAGGTCATATTGAGGTAGTGAACGGATCATATTGAGGTAGTGAACGGGTCATATTGAGGTAGTAAACAGGTCATATTGAGGTAGTGAACAGGTCATATTGAGGTAGTGAACAGGTCATATTGAGGTAGTGAACAGGTCACATTGAGGTAGTGAACGGGTCACATTGAGGTAGTGAACGGGTCATATTGAGGTAGTAAACGGGTCATATTGAGGTAGTGTAGTGAATGAGTCATATTGAGGTAGTGAATGGTCACATTGAGGTAGTAAACAGGTCATATTGAGGTAGTAAAAGGTTCATATTGAGGTAGTGAACGGGTCATATTGAGGTAGTGAACGGGTAAACACATGGGAAAAAAATGGGAAAAAAATGTCAAAAAAGCAGAAAAAAGTTACAAAAACTTGGAAAAGTGACAAAAACATCCGGATAATCTTCAAAAACTTCAAAGAAAGTTACAAAAGCGTCAAAGCGCAGAAAAATATTGACAGAAACTTCAACAAAAAAAAAGTGACAAAAGTGTAGAAGAAGACGACCAAAACGTTGGAATGTTTTTTTTTTTACATTTTGACCCAGAAAAACACAAAGTTGCATCGCGGTCGACGGGGACGACAACGCGAGGGCTAATTTGAGTTGTAGTAAACGAAGGACACGTGTGGTTTCCCCCTTCCTTTTTTATTATCAGACGTGATCCGATCGATCCGGGACCCGGAGAAGCCCAACACGCTGGAGGAGCTGGACGTGGTGACGGAGAAATGCGTGGAGGTCCGGGAGCTCGGAGAGGACGAGTACCTCATCATCATCAAGTTCTCCCCGACCGTCCCTCACTGCTCTCTGGCCACTCTGATCGGTGAGTCACCTCTGCTGAGAACAACGGCACGTTAGCAATGGAGCCATATATAGGCGTAATTTACAGGGGGGGGGAGGGGGGGGGGCATCGTTTGGATTTTAACAATTCAGATTCTTCCTTTAGATCCTTTGAGGGACGGAGTTCAAACGGGACACATGCTTATTTCATAGATAAGAGGAAACGTTTACTTTTTATTCAATGGTGGTTTACAGTTCTACCTCTGCTTCTGACTGGCTAGTAGTCCTTACCTAGGTACTGTCAGGACACGCCCTCATACTCTGCTTCTGACTGGCTAGTAGTCCTTACCTAGGTACTGTCAGGACACGCCCTCATACTCTGCTTCTGACTGGCTAGTAGTCCTTACCTAGGTACTGTCAGGGCACGCCCTCATACTCTGCTTCTGACTGGCTAGTAGTCCTTACCTAGGTACTGTCAGGACACGCCCTCATACTCTGCTTCTCCGCACATAAATATAATATCGTACCGTGATAAAACTTGTGATTTACAGCCCTGAACACAACGCACATGAACCAGAAATAAAAAAGGCCGATAGGACCTAAAATATTTGGGTTCCTTGTCACATTTCCGAATGCTTTCAGCACCGGCGCAGCCAGACGTCAGCAGAGCTGTCGTGCCCCGTTTCTGTTCTGAGTGCGTTCAGGTTTATTCGGATCATTGGCGATGACGTCGTAGAGGAGGCACGCTACCTCAGAACCCAGGACCGCTTTGATTCCTGCAAAGTTCAGATTAACAAAAAAACAACAAGATGTCTGTTGTTGTTGTTGTATTTTTGGAGTTTCACTTTTTCTCGACTCCAAACAGAAGTCTGTTTTTATAGAAGTCTGTTTTTATAGAAGTCTCTGAGAAAGTGAGCCGACTTCTCTCTTGATTTATCACCTCAGTCGACATTTTCATAACAAGTTTATGGTTTCAAGTCTTCAACACAGCACGATGTCTCTCTCTCTCTCTCTCTCTGTCTCTCTCTCTCTCTCTCTCTCTCTCCCTCTGTGTGTCTCTCTCTCTGTCTGTCTCTCTCTCTCTCTCTCTCTCTGTCTCTCTCTCTCTCTCTCTCTCCCTCTGTGTGTCTCTCTCTCTGTCTGTCTCTCTCTCTCTCTCTCTCTCTCTGTCTCTCTCTCTCTGTCTGTCTCTCTCTCTGTCTGGTCTCTCTCTCTCCTCATCTTCTCTCTCTCTCTCCTCTTCTCTGTCTCTCTCTCTCTCTCTCTCTCTCTCTCTCCTCTCTCCTCGTCTCTCTCTCTCTCTCTCTTGTCTGTCCTCTCTCTCTGTCTGTCTCTCTCTCTGTCTCTCTCTCTCGTCTCTCTCTGTCTCTCTCTCTCTCTCTGTCTCTCTCTCTCTGTCTCTCTCTCTCTGTCTCTCTCTCTGTCTCTCTCTCTGTCTCTCTCTCTGTCTCTCTCTCTCTCTGTCTCTCTCTCTCTGTCTCTCTCTCTGTCTCTCTCTCTCTCTCTGTCTCTCTCTCTCTCTCTCTCTCTCTCTCTGTCTCTCTCTCTCTCTCTCTGTCTCTCTCTCTGTCTCTCTCTCTGTCTCTCTCTCTGTCTCTCTCTCTCTGTCTCTCTCTCTCTCTCTGTCTCTCTCTCTCTGTCTCTCTCTCTGTCTCTCTCTCTCTGTCTCTCTCTCTCTCTCTGTCTCTCTCTCTCTCTGTCTCTCTCTCTCTCTCTGTCTCTCTCTCTGTCTCTCTCTCTGTCTCTCTCTCTGTGTGTCTCTGTGTGTCAAAATGACATATAAACATCTTCTCCTATTATATTTTGCCTGGAAACTCTTCCAACACGCTCGCGTGTCTCATCAAAAATAGGCGGCGGTCCTATTTCTAGCACGCACGCGTTTCTGGCGCGCGAAAGACGTGCGTGTCAGGCAGGCAGCGTGTAAACTCTAACCTGTTAACATGGGAGCCGAAATAAAAACGCTCACGCCACGCAGCCGACACGCTCACGCCACGCAGCCGACACGCTCACGCCACCCAGGCCGGCCTTACAGAAGGAAAGAAAAAACAGACAAAAACAAACAGAAATGAGTTTCCTCTCCCAGTAATTTCCCTGTGAAACGACCGGTAGGAGGATCAGTGTAGCTTTCTTTCATATGCACACACTCGGTAAGTTGGATTCATTAGTCGATATTAATTGGGCACAGACTACTAACTGGTAGTCAGTGGCTAGCAAAATATAACAATAAAGATTTATTCTATTCTAACTGCAGTCACATTATTCTCCTGTCACTCAGCAGCGAGATACTTTAATTACAGACATCTTTTTTTTTACTTTTATAACTTAAATGTGTAACCTGACATATTTGTCCAGACAGTTTTATAATGAACAAGCAGGGTGGAGACAGTAGGGACATAAAAAAACAATAATCAAATCTATTATATATATTCTTTACCATATGAGACATTTGCAGCATAACTTGATGCAGAAAAGGAACAAATGTTTTGACACCAGAATGCAGAAAACAAAGTGTTTGATGCTCAAAATTTCCAATTTCCATTTTGCTCATAAGTGGAGATCTCAGCAACCCAAAGTTACGCCCTGGGATACACGGATGTGGCGAGCTCAGTTCTTATTCGGCGTGCTCTCAGGACGCAGCATTCGCTTAGAGGATGAAGGAAAGTGACGGGTCTCCCCTCAGGAGGTTGTTGCTGAAAGGATGAGAAGGTGAGATGTAACGGACGGCTCTCCTGGCGTGATCTCCGTCTCGGTGGACTCCCGACAGTGTGCAGCGGATGACATCCTGACGGGGGGGGGAGGCAGCGGCTCTTCTCTTCTCTTCACTCGGACGCCCCTGCAGCTTCTCTGAGGAGGGCAGCTGCCGGCAGACGCTCTCGCTTTCATCTTCGGATCCATGCTGGAGACGATTTCCTGCAGCTGTAATAGAATATGATAGAAATAAAAATGAATTGATTGATTCGAAACATCAAAAGCACATGACAGGATTTGGTGTCAGGCCATCAGATTGTTTTTTAAGAGAAACTGGTACATATACATACACATATATATATATATATATATATATATATATATATATATATATATATATATATATATATATATATATATATAATCAGCGGCTAGGATTATGTGTATTAGAGACACAGAGAAACTAAATACACAGGCTGTAACAAGGATATATTATATATAATAGGGCTGCACTATATGAGGAAAATATGCGATGACGTTGTTGAATATCGCGATAACGATGTTTTCTTGCGATAAATAACCAGATATTAAAGTGTGCTCTGTTCTGCTACTTTCATTATTCTGCTAAAATACAACACATCGCTTGTTGAATTTAAAACAAATGAAATGAAATAATTTCTAACGTTCTTTTATTGAACAAATTGAACATTGAATTGAAAATAAAAAGGCAGCACTAAAAAAGAATGACAGTTACATTTGAATGTGCAGTTTTCTACTCATATTTTCTTTCCCCTAAAACAAAACATCTGTTTTGTGTCTATAGCGATGTGTCGCAGCCTTTCGCGATGTGTATATTGCGCCGGTTGATATTGCGATGACGATAAAACGATATATTGTGCAGCCCGAATATATAACCATAGACAGTGAAAGAAATGGACACAGCCAAAATGAATGGCAGTCAATGGGATGCTAACGGCGGGTGATTGCTTGTTAGCCTCAGAATCTCCCCGTAGGAGGAACGCTTTTTACGGACGCTCGCTGACCCCCTTGATATAACTCCTGGATGAAACTTACAAGTATGTGTAGCCCTCCTTCAATCAACGGGACATTCGGAGCCTCTCTAATGTTAAAAATGGCAAATTGTCACCATTAAAGCAGATGTTCCCATACCATATTTTCCTACCTGAACTTGCTAATCAGGCGATACCAGAGCCCGTCTACAGAGAGCCTGTTCTCTCCCTATTCAGCCTCATTGTACCGAATTTGGTTGCAGTTGCACCAGAGGTCCACTGGGGGCGATCGCAGGCGAGTGCTGAATTAACGGGACTCTATGGAGCTAGACGGCTTATTGCCGTTGAGAAATCTCAGATTTGATTGTAGTTTTTGCAAGTTCAACATGGATTATAGGTCGAAAGTTGAATGAACGAGTACTTATGTCTTAGCCTCCCCTTTCGAATGCAACATTCAAATTACTAGACAAAAAATTATAACCTGAATTTTGATAACCTGACTCCACCAGATGGATCGCTTCCCATCTGGGAACTTTCCGTTGGAGAACGTTTGGGAAGGGGCGAAAATCCTGGTTATCTGATTGGATAAACCATCCGTCTATCACCAGCTATGTTGGTGATAGACGGACCAAATCAACCAATCAGATCAACGAAGCGTATGACGTACCGACAGAGCGACGACGACGCCAGGCTCCCCCTGCTGCTGCAGGCAGAGCACAGCTCGTTAGCTCAGCTAGCAACATGTCGGTGAAGGATATTTGCCGTTTGTGTGACGAGAATTTAGGAATAAAAGGCCCCGTTTCAGGTTCCCGGTCCATATTCCAGAAGAAGGATCCAAGAGGAAACAGCATTAGCGAGCGGCTAACAGAATCAGGGCTACCGCTGTCAGAACATGAGTCTAGATCAGGTCAGATCTGCACGCGTTGCTTCTGCTTGCTGAGCCTCGTGAGACCATCCTGATCTCGCCAGCTCCTCGTTGCATCACACCTAAACCCGCCTGAAATCCAAACGCCGATTGGCCCGGTCGTTTGACGCCCACTCTGCCGGCAATTTGATTTCGCCCTGCAGCTCGGTCTGGAAACCTGCACGGTTATCTCTCCTGCTTTTGCGGGAACCAATCACAAACTGGCTTATGCACCTTGGCGCGCCATTGGCCGGTTTAACACGATGACGACAGAGAAGCGACCGAGCAGCTTCTTGTTTACGTTCAACATGGCGGCCACCGAAGCGCAGCGACCCGTTGATGCCGCCGTCGCTGCTACGTCACCCGGATCGTTGCTCTGATTGGTCGAAGGACTATCCAATGGCGTGCAGAGTCATCTGAACTACGCCCGTTGGTCCCGCCTCTTGTGCAGAGAAAACACAGAGCAGACTCCCCAGGCTGATGTTCAGTCTTACATCTATCGAGCTCGGTCTGCTGATAGCCAGACTACCATAGACCGCCAGTCATTCTGCGCTCGCCCGTGAGCGCCCTCATATGGAACCAGAGTGGAACCGCAACCGGCTCAGAAGCTGGAAGTTTCCCGAGAGTGGAAGTTCTCCCCTTCTTAGACATTCTCGAGTAGTACGACTGCTTTTGCAGCCTTGCAAGATTGGATTGCATTCCCCAAGATGTTTGGAAATGAATCCCTAAGCAAATTTTTATTATTTAGATTTAGTATGTTTTAATGCTGAGTGTTTGTTTTTGTTTTTTGCTCGTATGTTTCTGTTTTCTCTTTCCGCTGCAGCAGCAACATCCGTTTCCCAGCAGACATCATTACTCTTCTCTCGCACGTTATTTTTCCTGCCATGTTTTTGTCTGTTCATCATGCGTGTTCAGTGTCTCTGGTGTGTGACGGCGATGCTTCGTGTGTCTGCAGGTCTGTGTTTACAAGTGAAGCTGCAGAGATGTTTGCCTTTCAAACACAAGGTGAGTACCGGAAGACAGTGACTTGTTGTTAAAGGGGGGGGGGGGCAGGGCACTGGTAGTTGCCATGCTGACGTTGGTAGCTTTAAGCCTCAGAGAACGAGACGTCGTGACCGATGATGTGTTTCCAAATGTCTCCGGTTTAAGGGCTTGGAAACCCCAGAGCAGGGGGAATGAGAGGGGGGAAACATCGGAGCAGGGGGAATGAGAGGGGGGAAACATTGGAGCAGGGGGAACGAGAGGGGGGAAACATCGGAGCAGGGGGAATGAGAGGGGGGAAACATCGGAGCAGGGGGAATGAGAGGGGGGGAAACATTGGAGCAGGGGGAACGAGAGGGGGGGAAACATCGGAGCAGGGGGAATGAGAGGGGGGAAACATTGGAGCAGGGGGAACGAGAGGGGGGAAACATCGGAGCAGGGGGAATGAGAGGGGGGAAACATCGGAGCAGGGGGAACGAGAGGGGGGGAAACATCGGAGCAGGGGGAATGAGAGGGGGAAATGTCAGAGCAGGGGGAATGAGAGGGGGGAAACGCCAGAGCAGGGGGAACGAGAGGGGGGAAACATCGGAGCAGGGGGAATGAGAGGGGGAAATGTCAGAGCAGGGGGAATGAGAGGGGGAAACCCCGGAGCAGGGGGAATGAGAGGGGGGAAACATCGGAGCAGGGAGAATGAGAGGGGGAAACCCTGGAGCAGGGGGAATGAGAGGGGGAAACGCCAGAGCAGGGGGAATGAGAGGGGGGAAACGCCAGAGCAGGGGGAATGAGAGGGGGGGAAACGCCAGAGCAGGGGGAACGAGTGGGGGAAACGCCAGAGTAGGGGGAATGAGAGGGGGAAACGCCAGAGCAGGGGGAATGAGAGGGGGAAACGCCAGAGCAGGGGGAATGAGAGGGGGAAACGCCAGAGCAGGGGGAATGAGAGGGGGAAACACCAGAGCAGGGGGAATGAGAGGGGGAAACACCAGAGCAGGGGGAATGAGAGGAGGAAACGCCAGAGCAGGGGGAATGAGAGGAGGAAACGCCAGAGCAGGGGGAATGAGAGGGGGAAACACCAGAGCAGGGGAATGAGAGGGGAAACACCAGAGCAGGGGGAATGAGATGGGGAAACACCAGAGCAGGGAGGGGGAATGAGAGGGGGAAACACCAGAGCAGGGGAACGAGAGGGGGGAAACGCCAGAGCAGGGGGAACGAGAGGGGGAAACACCAGAGTAGGGGGAACGAGAGGGGGAAACGCCAGAGCAGGGGGAACGAGAGGGGGAAAATTTCAGTGAGGATGCAGCTGTAGTTTCATTACCAATTCAAAGAGAGTTGCACTCTGGGAAACCGAGAGAGGCAAGAAGTCTGAGAACAGACGGAAAAACGATCGGTCCGGAGGGAATAACCGCAGCCAATCAGCAGTTTACCCACGTCCCCCGGCTTCAGAGGTCAAGGGTCGCGGAGAGAGGAGTTCATTGAACAGACGGCAGCGTGGAGAGTCGGGCGCTTTTAATCTCTGCAGCATTACAGCGGCTTCACGCACCAGATGAGTAGCCTCTTCATTAGAGGAGCGTTTTTATCAGGAAGCTGCTGAACATCTGCTCGCTGCAGAGAGCATCACGGTCCTGTGGAGCCCAGAGGACCAGCAGGATAGTAAAGAAACGTTTAGTTAAATCAAGCCCAGACTGCAGAGTCAAGCTCCACCAATCAGAATGTTTTATATTAATATTGCATCATTTCATTTCTTTTGAAGGGCACTTTGTAGTTTGGCGTATTTGAAGCTACTTCTATGTGATTCTTGCCGTTTTCGGAGTTTGCACCTTCATGGTTGAATGCGTTTATTGTTTGAAGTCGCTTTGGAGGGGGTGGGGTGGGGTGGGGGGGGGGGGGGGGTTGCATGATCACGGAAGGCTTGTATCATGTTTTGTTGTCATTACTTTCCACATGGGGGCGACAGAAACTACGCACTATAGCTTTAGACACAGGGTGACGTTAGCTCACCGGCTGGTAGCCTGCAGCTAAAGACACAGGGTAACGTTAGCTTACCGGCTGTTAGCCTGCAGCTAAAGACACAGGGTAACGTTAGCTTACCGGCTGTTAGCCTGCAGCTAAAGACACAGGGTAACGTTAGCTTACCGGCTGTTAGCCTGCAGCTAAAGACACAGGGTAACGTTAGCTTACCGGCTGGTAACCTGCAGCTAAAGACACAGGGTAATATTAGCTTACCGGCTGGTAACCTGCAGCTAAAGACACAGGGTAACGTTAGCTTACCGGCTGGTGACCTGCAGCTAAAGACACAGGGTAACGTTAGCTTACCGGCTTGTAACCTGCAGCTAAAGACACAGGGTAACGTTAGCTTACCGGCTGGTAGCCTGCAGCTAAAGACACAGGGTAACGTTAGCTTACCGGCTGGTAACCTGCAGCTAAAGACACAGGGTAACGTTAGCTTACCGGCTGGTACCCTGCAGCTAAAGACACAGGGTAACGTTAGCTTACCGGCTGGTGACCTGCAGCTAAAGACACAGGGTAACGTTAGCTTACCGGCTTGTAACCTGCAGCTGAAGACACAGGGTAACGTTAGCTTACCGGCTGGTGACCTGCAGCTAAAGACACAGGGTAACGTTAGCTTACTGGTAGCTGCAGCTAAAGACACAGGGTAACGTTAGCTTACCGGCTGTTAGCCTGCAGCTAAAGACACAGGGTAACGTTAGCTTACCGGCTGGTAACCTGCAGCTAAAGACACAGGGTAATATTAGCTTACCGGCTAGTACCCTGCAGCTAAAGACACAGGGTAACGTTAGCTTACCGGCTTGTAACCTGCAGCTAAAGACACAGGGTAACGTTAGCTTACCGGCTGGTAGCCTGCAGCTAAAGACACAGGGTAACGTTAGCTTACCGGCTGGTAACCTGCAGCTAAAGACACAGGGTAACGTTAGCTTACCGGCTGGTACCCTGCAGCTAAAGACACAGGGTAACGTTAGCTTACCGGCTGGTGACCTGCAGCTAAAGACACAGGGTAACGTTAGCTTACCGGCTGGTGACCTGCAGCTAAAGACACAGGGTAACGTTAGCTTACCGGCTTGTAACCTGCAGCTGAAGACACAGGGTAACGTTAGCTTACCGGCTGGTGACCTGCAGCTAAAGACACAGGGTAACGTTAGCTTACCGGCTGGTAACCTGCAGCTAAAGACGCAGGGTAACGTTAGCTTACCGGCTGGTGACCTGCAGCTAAAGACACAGGGTAACGTTAGCTTACCGGCTGTTAGCCTGCAGCTAAAGACACAGGGTAACGTTAGCTTACCGGCTGGTAACCTGCAGCTAAAGACACAGGGTAATATTAGCTTACCGGCTAGTACCCTGCAGCTAAAGACACAGGGTAACGTTAGCTTACCGGCTTGTAACCTGCAGCTAAAGACACAGGGTAACGTTAGCTTACCGGCTGGTAGCCTGCAGCTAAAGACACAGGGTAACGTTAGCTTACCGGCTGGTAACCTGCAGCTAAAGACACAGGGTAACGTTAGCTTACCGGCTGGTACCCTGCAGCTAAAGACACAGGGTAACGTTAGCTTACCGGCTGGTGACCTGCAGCTAAAGACACAGGGTAACGTTAGCTTACCGGCTGGTGACCTGCAGCTAAAGACACAGGGTAACGTTAGCTTACCGGCTGGTGACCTGCAGCTAAAGACACAGGGTAACGTTAGCTTACTGGTAGCTGCAGCTAAAGACACAGGGTAACGTTAGCTTACCGGCTGGTAGCATGCAGCTAAAGACACAGGGTAACGTTAGCTTACCGGCTGGTAACCTGCAGCTAAAGACACAGGGTAACGTTAGCTTACCGGCTGGTGACCTGCAGCTAAAGACACAGGGTAACGTTAGCTTACCGGCTGGTGACCTGCAGCTAAAGACACAGGGTAACGTTAGCTTACCGGCTTGTAACCTGCAGCTGAAGACACAGGGTAACGTTAGCTTACCGGCTGGTGACCTGCAGCTAAAGACACAGGGTAACGTTAGCTTACCGGCTGGTAACCTGCAGCTAAAGACGCAGGGTAACGTTAGCTTACCGGCTGGTGACCTGCAGCTAAAGACGCAGGGTAACGTTAGCTTACCGGCTGGTGACCTGCAGCTAAAGACACAGGGTAACGTTAGCTTACCGGCTGGTACCCTGCAGCTAAAGACACAGGGTAACGTTAGCTTACCGGCTGGTACCCTGCAGCTAAAGACACAGGGTAACGTTAGCTTACCGGCTGGCAGCAAGTATGATTTAAAAAAAACAACCTTAATGTTGAACACTGAACACCAAACTAAGGTTTAAAAATACTCTTTACTTTGCTTTTAATTTAATTTCCTGACTGAATAACACACACACACACACACACACACACACACACACACACACACACACACACACACACACACACACACCGAGCCACTCTGTCTTCATCAGGTTTTCTTTCTCTTCTCAGTTGGAAATTTACATTTCAGAGGGAACCCATTCTACTGAAGAAGATAGTAAGTCTATTTTTAATTACTTTTTTTAATGTAGAAGAGCAAATAGCCTCTTCAGATGAAACAGCGTCCCACTGAGCCAATTTCCTGACTCGTGTGCAAATGAACTCTCACTCTGTTTCTGGACATTAGCAGTTTGGCCCAAAAGTAAGAGAAATGAACGATGAGTCACAGTCACCACTGTGACTGTCACCCAGGAAATAATCTACGGTTGCTAACGTTGTGTTGTCGGTGAGGTGTTTGTTGCTGTGTGATTGTGATTCAGCGTCTCAGTGAAGTTTGTGTCTCCAGTTAACAAGCAGATCAACGATAAGGAGCGAGTGGCGGCCGCCATGGAAAACCCGAACCTGAGGGAGATCGTGGAGCAGTGTGTCACCGAGCCGGACGACTGATGGATGGCACCTCAGAGCCACTGTGTGTGTGTGTGTGTGTGTGTGTGTGTGTGTGTGTGTGTGTGTGTGTGTGTGTGTGTGTGTGTGTGTGTGTGTGTGTGTGTGTGTGTGAGAGAGAGAGAGTGTGCGAGCAAGAGAGTGTGTGTTTGTGTGTGTGTGCGAGTGAGTGAGTGTGTGTGCGAGTGAGTGTGTGTGCGAGTGAGTGTGTGCGAACGAGAGAGTGTGTGTGTGCAAGTGTGTCTGCTAGAGAGTGTGTGTGCGAGTGTGTGTCTGCTAGAGAGTGTGTGTGCGAGAGAGTGTGTGCGAGAGTGTGCGAGAGAGTGTGTGCGAGCGAGAGAGTGTGTGTGCGAGTGTGTCTGCTAGAGAGTGTGTGTGCGAGTGTGTGTCTGCTAGAGAGTGTGTGTGCGAGTGAGTGTGTGCGAGCGAGAGAGTGTGTGTGCGAGTGAGTGTGTGTGCGAGAGTGTGCGAGAGAGTGTGTGCGAGCGAGAGAGTGTGTGTGCGAGTGTGTGTCTGCTAGAGAGTGTGTGTGCGAGTGAGTGTGTGTGCGAGAGAGTGTGTGTGCGAGTGAGTGTGTGTGCGAGAGTGTGCGAGAGAGTGTGTGCGAGCGAGAGAGTGTGTGTGCGAGTGTGTCTGCTAGAGAGTGTGTGTGCGAGTGTGTGTCTGCTAGAGAGTGTGTGTGCGAGTGAGTGTGTGTGCGAGAGAGTGTGTGTGCGAGCAAGAGAGTGTGTGTGCGAATGTGTGTGTGCGAGAGAGTGTGTGTGCGAGCAAGAGAGTGTGTGTGCGAATGTGTGTGTGCAAGAGAGTGTGTGTGCGAGTGTGTGTGTGTGTGTGTGTGTGTGTGTGCTAGAGTGTGTGTGTGAGTGTGTGCGAGAGAGTGTGTGTGCGAGTGAATGTGTGCGAGCAAGAGAGTGTGTGTGTGCGAGTGTGTGTGTGCAAGAGAGAGAGTGTGTGCAAGAGAGAGAGTGCGTGCGTGGACTTTCCGACCGTCTCCCGCTGGACGACCCGGCGGTGAACGCTGAGCGCCGGGTCGGAACCAGGACGCTGCAGAGGAAGTGGACCAGTCTCATGTTTTCCTTTGGTGACTGTTTTTAGAAATCTTTTGTCTTTTTGTAAACGCCATCATCGTGGAAATCGCTCAGAAAGATTCAAGCCTGAGTAGAAAGTCTAAATCTTTATAGAGACGATTATTTTTAGAAAAGATGTGATGTACAAAAAGATTCTGTAATAAAAGCGACGTCAACGAGAAGCTGCTTTGAGTCGTGTGTTATTATTATACAGTTATTTTTAACATGGGACATAACTTTAAATAGTAACTTTGGGGGTTGGTTTCAACCTGGACCTTATTTTCCCGTGTTTCTGTGTCTAAGTGACATATGGGAACAACTATGTTTGATATTAGGTCCAGTATTAAGCGAGAAGAAACAAGCTGCAATGTAACGTTAATGGGCAACTGCGCACCTTCAATTACGTCCACTAAAAGTTCGCTGAAAGACTCAGATTATTATTCTAAGTGTCTGATAACATTATGAAAGGATCCCTACAGAGATAGAGCTTTTAGTTAAAGAGTAAGATCCTTTTAGTTTAACATGAAACAGCCCCGAAATCACCATCACCAAAACTACACCAGACTCCATCTAAATAATCAGGACTTTTATCATCGTAAAACACACTTCATTTAAAGTGGACAGAAACTAAATAAAACTACCAAAAGCCGTCTTGGTTCATCTTTCCACTGTTCCAACAATCACCACTCTGGTCTGGTTGGAATAAACCCTTAATTCACCTTTTACATGTGGAGATATGCTGGCTCTATACACGCTAAAAGTAGTGATTATTTACATGGAGTCTGGCTCTATACACGCTAAAAGTAGTGATTATTTACATGGAGTCTGACTCTATACACGCTAAAAGTAGTGATTATTTACATGGAGTCTGGCTCTATACACGCTAAAAGTAGTGATTATTTACATGGAGTCTGACTCTATACACGCTAAAAGTAGTGATTATTTACATGGAGTCTGGCTCTATACACGCTAAAAGTCCTGATTATTTACATGGAGTCTGGCTCTATACACGCTAAAAGTCCTGATTATTTACATGGAGTCTGGCTCTATACACGCTAAAAGTAGTGATTATTTACATGGAGTCTGGCTCTATACACGCTAAAAGTAGTGATTATTTACATGGAGTCTGACTCTATACACGCTAAAAGTAGTGATTATTTACATGGAGTCTGGCTCTATACACGCTAAAAGTCCTGATTATTTACATGGAGTCTGGCTCTATACACGCTAAAAGTAGTGATTATTTACATGGAGTCTGACTCTATACACGCTAAAAGTAGTGATTATTTACATGGAGTCTGGCTCTATACACGCTAAAAGTAGTGATTATTTACATGGAGTCTGACTCTATACACGCTAAAAGTAGTGATTATTTACATGGAGTCTGGCTCTATACACGCTAAAAGTCCTGATTATTTACATGGAGTCTGGCTCTATACACGCTAAAAGTAGTGATTATTTACATGGAGTCTGGCTCTATACACGCTAAAAGTCCTGATTATTTACATGGAGTCTGACTCTATACACGCTAAAAGTAGTGATTATTTACATGGAGTCTGGCTCTATACACGCTAAAAGTAGTGATTATTTACATGGAGTCTGGCTCTATACACGCTAAAAGTCAGTCCCTCCAGAAAAACGTTTTTTTGTGATTGTTTTTTTGTGATTGTTGCGGGCAAAAATCCTTATTATGCGGCACGTTTTCTTAAAAAATGCGATGGAATATGCGGGATATTTATGTTATTTTATGCGATGAAATTGCGGGAACTTGCAAAAACTGCGGGAACTTGGAAAAACTGCGGTTTGATGAAAAAGAGAAAAAAAGTGATTCCCCCAACACCGTGTTCTCAGTAGGTGAAATTACGTCACTTCATAACGTTCCCATGGCAACAGGGGAAAATGGCTGCTCTTGTGTGAAGTAAACGCAACATTTTTTAACTTTCTGCTGATCAAATATGTAGGGTTGGGTATTGTTTGGTTTTTTTTCTGATACTGGCGCTAAATCGGTACTTTTAAAACGGTGCCTGAACCGGTACTTTTTAAGAAAGTTTTTTAAAAAGAAGAAACAAGAAGGATAGGCCGACTCAACAACAGTCGGTGACATTAAGGACACGTTGTTTATTACTAAGGCCATATGGTCAAAATTAAATGATTTAATAGTAATGTAATAACTATAACTTATAATAAACAATAACTTATTTCACCAGTAAATTGCTGTTGGACGACAAAAACAACAACCAGATGGGAAAAGGGTATTTTACAATAACCAACCAAAACCAAACAATTACCAGTGTCCGTGAATGCACCATCTGTGCGTTTCCGACGTCGGCAGCTGCTGCGCTGCAGAGCAGACTGTTGATAGTCACACTTTACACTGTTTAACGTCACCTGTCGGCATGTTAACCGTGTTTAATCCAGCTGCTAGCTAACGGTAGGCTAACGTTACCTGCTGTCCAGTGTAGTGTAAAGTCAGGCACCGAAATAAGGCACCGAAATCTTCGTTCTTATTCGGTCTCGTTAATTACTACCGTTTACGTCGGATCCGGGGCCCATTGGCACCGAGTTTCGGTACCCAACCCTAGATTTATGTGACTTTTTTGCAACGAAAATGCGGGGATTATGAAATCATGCAAGCCCCGCATATTTTGCGCGGAAATCGGCAATTTATGCGGCGAAAGTGCGGCGTTTTTAAAAAAATGCGGCCCCCGCATGAATATGCGGACATTGGCTGATTATGCATTGAATTCTGCGATCGCATAATCGCGTTTTTCTGGAGGGACTGAAAAGTACTGATTATTTACATGGAGTCTGGCTCTATACACACTAAAAGTCCTGATTATTTACATGGAGTCTGGCTCTATACACGCTAAAAGTCCTGATTATTTACATGCAGTCTGGCTCTATATACGCTAAAAGTAGTGATTATTTACATGGAGTCTGGCTCTATACACGCTAAAAGTAGTGATTATTTACATGGAGTCTGGCTCTATACACGCTAAAAGTCCTGATTATTTACATGCAGTCTGGCTCTATATACGCTAAAAGTAGTGATTATTTACATGCAGTCTGGCTCTATACACGCTAAAAGTAGTGATTATTTACATGGAGTCTGGCTCTATAGACGCTAAAAGTCCTGATTATTTACATGGAGTCTGGCTCTATACACGCTAAAAGTCCTGATTATTTACGTGGAGTCTGGCTCACAGACACATGCACATGAGGATTTGAGGAATCAAAGCCCTGCTTAGTAGTTGCAATGATGCAACTCCACCTGTTGGGGGAGCTGTTGCACTTAATCAAAGATCCTGACTGCTGGTAGGAGCTGTTAGCCGAATAAACATCCCAGCAGACTCATTCGTTTCTTTATAACAGGTTTAGATTCAGCAAACGGCAGCGTGCATTAATACACATCTGTGTATTTAGTTTCACCTGCAGTCAGAGTGTGTCTGGAATTGAAATCAGGTGTGTGTGTGTGTGTGTGTGTGTGTGTGTGTGTGTGTGTGTGTGTGTGTGTGTGTGTGTGTGTGTGTGTGTGTGTGTGTGTGTGTGTCCTATGCATTCTGGGTTGATGGATTTCTGCAGCTGAACTGATGGAAAACAACAACACAAAGACGACCTGCAGCGTGATTTACAGAGAAATCTCACAGTCAAACCTGACTCGCGACATAATGGGCCTCGTGCATGAATGGCTCCTTTTTTTATTTTGTTCTTGCACAAAGCAATGAGATGAAAATGAGAAAAATGTGTGCGTGGGATTCATGAAGCGTGCACTGACAGTCTCCTGTGTGTCTGGACAAAAACTACCCAGACAGTACAGAAGTAGGGAGGTTAAATGAAAAACTGCTACTGAAAGGAGGAGTTAATGTGCTTATATACAGGTACCTGTCTAATGTATATGAGAGTATTACTATACAGGTACCTGTCTAATGTATATGAGAGTATTACTATACAGGTACCTGTCTAATGTATATGAGAGCATTACTATATAGGTACCTGTCTAATGTATATGAGAGTATTACTATACAGGTACCTGTCTAATGTATATGAGAGCATTACTATATAGGTACCTGTCTAATGTATATGAGAGTATTACTATACAGGTACCTGTCTAATGTATATGAGAGTATTACTATATAGGGACCTGTCTAATGTATATGAGAGTATTACTATATAGGGACCTGTCTAATGTATATGAGAGTATTACTATACAGGTACCTGTCTAATGTATATGAGAGTATTACTATATAGGTACCTGTCTAATGTATATGAGAGTATTACTATATAGGTACCTGTCTAATGTATATGAGAGCATTACTATATAGGTACCTGTCTAATGTATATGAGAGTATTACTATATAGGTACCTGTCTAATGTATATGAGAGCATTACTATATAGGTACCTGTCTAATGTATATGAGAGTATTACTATATAGGTACCTGTCTAATGTATATGAGAGTATTACTATATAGGTACCTGTCTAATGTATATGAGAGTATTACTATATAGGTACCTGTCTAATGTATATGAGAGTATTACTATATAGGTACCTGTCTAATGTATATGAGAGCATTACTATATAGGTACCTCAAATCAACAAAGGATTTATGCTACAATTTAATTATAATCTCTATAATCTGGAGTGTCAACTACTGCAGTGGTTTCCAAAGTTGGGCCCGGGGACCCTCTTGGGGGCTGTTACGGCCACAACAAAGGACTAAGGGACACCATACCCGAGGATGAGTTAAACTAACTACAAGCTGCAATGTAAGTTAACAGGGCAATTGTCCAGCTTGTGTTTACCTTCACTAAAGTTCTCGTTTTGCCGCTCGTTTTCGCCTCAAAAACAGCAGAATAAAGCTTTGAAAAAAGCGTCAAACACAACAAGGCGCTAACACTGTTTTAAAAAGAGACAAAAACGTCAAAAATTTTGAAAAAAGCATCGAGAAACGTGCCGAACAACTTGTAAAAAAAGTGTTTATTTTCAGATTTACGAAGGTTAACACTAAAATGAAGCAACAACACTTTCATTGCACAATACAGTTGTACGCTCTGCTTTCATGCACTGCTTTCGAGTCCACTCTTTGCAGTAAGTCGTCCTGTTCAGCCAGCTTTCTTTCCAGCTCGGCTAGCTTCTTCTTTTGCCCGTGCGACATATTCTCCTGCTCAGCAAGCCTGCACTCCTGCTCCTCCAGCTTCTTTTCCTGCTCCTCCAGCTTCTTTTCCTGCTCCTCCAGCTTCTTTTCCTGCTCCTCCAGCTTCTTTTCCTGCTCCTCCAGCTTCTTTTCCTGCTCCTCCAGCTTCTTTTCCTGCTCCTCCAGCTTCTTTTCCTGCTCCTCCAGCTTCTTTTCCTGCTGGACATGCAGAGCCCCAGAGAGAGTCACAAAGGAATCCGTGAGACTTTTGTTCAGGTTGTCGAAATCTGATTTGTAGCTTCCAGCTTTCACCACCTGACTCACCTTCAGTGCCCCTTCGAATTTCTCGATCAGCTCAGCAGCTGATGTCAGAACTTCTTTGAGTTCCTTCACAGCTTCGTGCACATCTTCTGAGAGTTGGTCCGGCTCTTTCTGTGACATGTAAAGCGCCAGTTTCTCCAGGGCTTTGCGTCTCTCCAGAACTTGGGGGCATTGCTGATTGTTGTTCATCGTCTTGTCAACAAGGTTGTAGATTCCCCGGATGGGAGGCAGGATGTCTCCGACTATATCCATGATCAGCTGGAGAGACAGGAAGACAGTTAGCTTCGAACAAAATGGACTCATCAGACATCAATGTCAACTAGAATTCCTGTTAAAGGACATCTATTATACCAGGGCCGGATTGGGACTCACTTTCAGCCCTGGAGTTTCATGCCTTAGACCGGCCCACTTTAGTTCACGACTAAAGGTTTCATTCATATTACTTTTATCCTATTCTCTTTCAATCGTGAGCTTTGTATATTCACTATTGTTTGATTAAAAACATAATGGGTCACTAGTAACACTTGGGCATAGAAAGTTGTTATATTGTAACTAATGTGATCACTGCAAAAAAAAAAAAAATGCTTTTCTTACTTAGTATTTTTGTCTCGTTTCCAGTCCAAATATCAAAAAAAAAAATGTTACATCAAGATGCATTTACTAAACAAGTATGAAAAAACACCTCAAAATTAAGTGATTTTTGCTTAAAACAAGGGACATTATCTGCCAAAAATAATTGTTTTAGATTTAGCTTGTTTTTAAGCAACAACAAAACAAACAAAATCACTTAATTTTTAGTTTTTTTTTTTCAGAAAACAAGACATTATTTCTTATGCCACTTCACTTGTCTAGTAAATGTATCTTTAATTAAGAATATTTAGATATTTGAACAAGCAAGACACTGAGGGCCAGATGTACTAACGCTTTTGCGCCCACTTCAGGCGTATTTGTGTCGCAACGTGCGCGTAAAATCATGGCGAGGTACAAACAGGCCGCAATGATGTAAAAGCGCAAACTGCATGTCGTGGGAGCTGAAAAGGGCAAATTGCGTTTTTCATGCATATTTATTCATGGGAGGGTCGCGGGGAAAGTGGGAGTTTACCGTAAAGAGATGGGAGGGGAAGCGTAAAGAGCGCTTAATTACGTATTCCGCGGTATGTACAAACACCGCCAGTGATAGCGCGCCTCTATTTTGCGGTGAAAATTCTCCGCCTCTTAAAAGCAGGTGTAAACCTGGAAGCGGGTTTCCTCACATATGCCTCCTGGTGAAATGACAGCAGTAATCCGAGCAAGACGAAGACATCGGCCAAGGAGACGAGCTGAAAGGAGTTTTGCCACAAGGATCACAGATTAAGCAGCCATGCAAGATTACAGTTACTGGAAGAAATCAAAGATGACATCGAATCTCCGACTCAGAGTTCACATTCCAGCAGTTGTTAAACTCCCCGCTACATTACAAATATTGGCATCAGGATCATTTCAAACAGTCATAGCATCAGCAGTGGGAATATCGCAGTCTGCACTCAGCCGTATCATAGCAACAGTACTTACAGTTTACGGTATAGTGGGCGGAGAAAGGCGCTAATTACGGATGACCTGCAGGTTTGGTAAATATGGCGTAAACTATGGTATCATTGCGTTCGCTATCTGCGGGTGAGCCATGGCGCTGATAACGCTACGTTCGCAAATGTACGTACATCTGGCCCTAAGTAAGAAAAGCAGATAATCACGTCACCATTAACCTGCAGGCTGCGAGAAAATATTCAATAAAAAAGAGTGGGACTGCGATAAAATAATGAATAAAAAGAGTGGGCCTGCTGTGAGTGCTGGCAGCCATAGGGACAGCATCCATATTTCAACCCAGTGCCATGACAACAACGGCCCTCGCGGCCAAAAAAACATGTGTGAATCTTCGTTGGTCTCACGATTCAATTTGATTGTGATTATCCTGTCAACGATTCGATACAAATAATGCCACGCATGGTTTTCATCAACAGGCAGAAACTAAAAAAAAAACGCAGCGACCGGTAAATCAACAAGTACCATCAGTAGGCAATAATCGATTATGGTCTGTCACTGCATGGATGCAGAATCGTCCAGGTCTGCATCGCGATGCATCGATGCAATGATTCATTTACACACCCCTAATCAGAGATGGCAAAAGTACTCACTTCCCGTACTCAAGTACAAGTACAGATACTTGTGTTAAAAAACTACTCTGGTAAAAGTAGAAGTATACTGATTTAACTTCTTCACTCAAGTAAAAGTAACAAAGTTACTTAAAGTGTAAAAGTAAAAGTAGTCTTGCGAATTATTCCAGTATTCCCAGTTTCAACAGTATAGCTATTATCGTGCATTGCTACCTTAATGAAAAAGTCTCTAAAATCTGCAGACTCTCTCCGTACGCCAACCGTGGTGACATTGAGCTCCTGCTGACAGGTTGTAATATCGAGACGAAATGATTACTTACTGTAATGTAGATGTTGATGCAAGTAGTCTGGCTAAACGCAGGTGTGTGCGTCAAAGACAGTGAATTAAAAGATATATATATATCCTCTAACTAGGTCGGCTGATAAGCTATCATCCTCCCCTCCTCGGCGTCATATAACAGTTAATATTTACACAACCCAACCCTACACAGGTTATAAACAGGGTCATAGTCCTGCATAATGTTTGTTGTGAATGTGTTACATTCAAATATGTGTGTCTCCATCATCTGTTTTAACATGTATCATACATTTGGAGGTCGGCCCTATGTTCCCACAGCCCAATGTTCCCACAGCCCAATGTTCCCACAGCTCTATGTTCCCACAGCCCAATGTTCCCACAGCCCTATGTTCCCACAGCCCAATGTTCCCACAGCCCTATGTTCCCACAGCCCAATGTTCCCACAGCCCTATGTTCCCACAGCCCTATGTTCCCACAGCTCAATGTTCCCACAGCCCAATGTTCCCACAGCCCAATGTTCCCACAGCCCAATGTTCCCACAGCCCAATGTTCCCACAGCCCAATGTTCCCACAGACCTATGTTCCCACAGCCCTATGTTCCCACAGCCCAATGTTCCCACAGCCCAATGTTCCCACAGCTCTATGTTCCCACAGCCCAATGTTCCCACAGCTCTATGTTCCCACAGCCCAATGTTCCCACAGCTCTATGTTCCCACAGCACAATGTACCACAGTCCTATGTTCCCACAGCCCTATGTTCCCACAGCCCAATGTACCACAGCCCTATGTTCCCACATTTCAAAATTAGGTATTGTGTTCCTACATGTCCCTTCAATTTAAGCCCTATATATCCTTAGGGTTAGGGGGATAAAATCTATGGGAACATAGGCACGCTCCCTACTTTTGTATCATAAGTTGTTGCATTGTTTTCCGTCCTGAAGATTTATCTTTCCTTTGGACCTTCTTTCTTATCTTTCTACTCTCCCGTTATCTAAGTGAATGGAGGGAGTGTTGGAAGATGTAGGCTATAAATCTCTTATGTGTCTCATTAACACAACTGCTTTCAGGATCAAAAGCAACAGAGGTTGAGCCAGTAGATGATTCAGGATACGAACCACGAAAAACACCGTGATCAGATTGTTTAATTTCACAATGGACCCTCAGAATAGTTAGTTTAAGCCGAAGTTTAGGGAGGAAATGTTTCTGTCTAATCTAATAATGATTATTATTCAGTCCCTCCAGAAAAACGCGGAGTTGTTTTGTGATTGTTGCGGGCAAAAATCCTTGATTATGCGGCACGTTTTCTTAAAAAATGCGATGGAATATGCGGCATATTTATGGAATATTTATGTGATGAAATTGCGGGAACTTGCAAAAATTGCGGTTTGATGAAAAAGAGAAAAAAAACTGATCGATAGGCAAAACGATAGGCGAAATGACGTCACTTCATAACGTCCCCATGGCAACAGGGGAAAATGGCTGCTCTCGTGTGAAGTAAACGCAACATTTTTCATCTTCCTGCTGAGATATATGTGACTTTTTTTGCAACGAAAATGCGGGGATTGTGAAATCATGCAAGCTCCGCATATTTTGCGTGGAAATCGGCAATTTATGCGGCGAAAGTGCGGCGGATTTGAAAAAATGCGCCCCCCCCCCCGCATAAATGTGCAGACTTTGGCCGATTATGCATTGAATTCTGCGATCGCATAATAGCGTTTTTCTGGAGTGAGTGGATTGTGTCCGTGAACAAGGACGATATGATAGTTTTGAAGGATGAAATGGAAATTAGTTTGTCCAGTTTGAGAATATTTTGCAGTGTTCCGGTCGCGAGCGGCAGCAGATTGAAAAGATGCGAGACCTAGGGCTGGGCGATATGGCTGAAAACTGAATCACGATATAAGTGTTTCATATCAGTCGATATCGATAATTATTGATATTTTTTATGACCTATTTAAAATAAGGACCAGGAGAAAAAAATGTATTCAATTTAAACGTTTTTATTTTAAGCTTAACCTTCCTCCGATTATAATCCCCTCAGTTATAAAAGCAGAAATGTCAACACAACCATGGAAAACACTCAAATAATTCAAATGGAAACATAAGTCTAAAATCACAATGAACACTTCTGGTGAATGAAGTGTTTTAAAATATGTGCAGTGTTTTGTAAACATAGGAGAAATTGAAATAAAACTGAGGTAGACTTTACATCAGTAACATAAAAAACTAACCTGGTACAGCACAGTAACAGTTATTTTTCTCCATCGTCACGCTACATATCGTTATCGTTTTATCGCCCAGCCCTAGCGAGACCTGATGCAGAGTTAGTTTTGGGAATGCTTAATTGAAGATGAAGAAGTGAGGACCGGGTGTTCAGCTGCAGCAGGTGACCTGAGTAAGGAGGTGATCGGCCAAGAAGGGTCTCGTAAATGAAAGTGAATGAACTTAACTTTTATTCTGTAACACTTTACAATAAGGTACACAAAAAAGTAGGTAGTTAATGATTAACGCATGAGGAACAAATGGTTAGTTAATGAGTAGTTACTGATTGACTGTGATTCAAGCACTAATGATTAGTTACTGTTAAACAGACTGGTAGTTACTGTTAAATGAATGAGTAACGAATGGTTAGTTAAGCAGTCAGAATGCTTAACTAACCATTCGTTCCTCATGCGTTAATCATTAACTACCTACTTTTTTGTGTCCCTTATTGTAAAGTGTTAACTTTTATTCTATAACTTTAACTTATTATGCTATTAGTTATGTGATAGCACAGTCGGAGTGGAGTCAGGAAGTAATTTCACTGCTCGTTGTAAGTGTTTCACTACGCAGGACGTGACAAATAAATTAACTTGAAACTTGATATTCAGCGAGAGTTTTGGCTCCGACTCATCTGTGCAGATCCCTGCAGAGCACCGCGGGAGGCTCGGCAGACGGGTGGTTGGCGGTTGCACGGTGGAGCTAAGGTCTGTAAGAAGAACTGCACAGAAAGATGAAAACGGCTAATTTATAAGTAGAAGATATTAGTTTTTACACTCTTCTTATATTCTTTCAGATAAAACTGGAAAGAGAAAAGCTGGTGAAATTCTTCATGTTTGGTTCACTTTAATTTACAAGACCCTTCTTAGCCGATCATCTCCTTACTTAATGTCACCTGCTTCAACTTCATCTTCAACTTTAGTTGCGTCCCCGAAGGGCGATTAGGTGCGCAGCGAGTATAAACACATGCAAGACACATGAATACGTACAAGTTCTACACACGGTCCAACTGGGACACAACCGTATCAGTACGAGGGCATATCAGCCTACAAAGTGGACACAATATAATCAACAATGATCAGCATCCATTACGTTACTGCTGCAGCCAAAGTCTGTCACATACAACACCCGGTCCTCACTTCATATTCAATTAAAGGCACAGAATGCAAGATGTGCATCTTAAAGGTATAGTGGAGGATTTTCTTTTTCCGGGTGGATCATCAAGACTATTGGTCCTCCTGGTTGTCAATCATTCTGGGATATGTTTACGTGCCGTGACAGGTCAGCGAGCAGACGGCCACGGCCTCCGACCATAGACGGTATATAAAGGCCTCCGACCATAGACGGTATATAAAGGCCTCCGACCATAGACGGTATATAAAGGCCTCCGACCATAGACGGTATATAAAAGCCTCCGACCATAGACGGTATATAAAAGCCTCCGACCATAGACGGTATATAAAAGCCTCCGACCATAGACGGTATATAAAAGCCTCCGACCATAGACGGTATATAAAGGCCTCCGACCATAGACGGTATATAAAGGCCTCCGACCATAGACGGTATATAAAAGCCTCCGACCATAGACGGTATATAAAAGCCTCCGACCATAGACGGTATATAAAAGCCTCCGACCATAGACGGTATATAAAAGCCTCCGACCATAGACGGTATATAAAGGCCTCCGACCATAGACGGTATATAAAAGCCTCCGACCATAGACGGTATATAAAAGCCTCCGACCATAGACGGTATATAAAAGCCTCCGACCATAGACGGTATATAAAAGCCTCCGACCATAGACGGTATATAAAAGCCTCCGACCATAGACGGTATATAAAAGCCTCCGACCATAGACGGTATATAAAAGCCTCCGACCATAGACGGTATATAAAGGCCTCCGACCATAGACGGTATATAAAAGCCTCCGACCATAGACGGTATATAAAAGCCTCCGACCATAGACGGTATATAAAGGCCTCCGACCATAGACGGTATATAAAAGCCTCCGACCATAGACAGTATATAAAAGCCTCCGACCATAGACGGTATATAAAGGCCTCCGACCATAGACGGTATATAAAAGCCTCCGACCATAGACGGTATATAAAAGCCTCCGACCATAGACGGTATATAAAAGCCTCCGACCATAGACGGTATATAAAGGCCTCCGACCATAGACGGTATATAAAAGCCTCCGACCATAGACGGTATATAAAGCCTCCGACCATAGACGGTATATAAAAGCCTCCGACCATAGACAGTATATAAAAGCCTCCGACCATAGACAGTATATAAAAGCCTCCGACCATAGACGGTATATAAAGGCCTCCGACCATAGACGGTATATAAAGGCCTCCGACCATAGACGGTATATAAAAGCCTCCGACCATAGACGGTATATAAAAGCCTCCGACCATAGACGGTATATAAAGGCCTCCGACCATAGACGGTATATAAAGGCCTCCGACCATAGACGGTATATAAAAGCCTCCGACCATAGACGGTATATAAAGGCCTCCGACCATAGACGGTATATAAAAGCCTCCGACCATAGACGGTATATAAAAGCCTCCGACCATAGACGGTATATAAAAGCCTCCGACCATAGACGGTATATAAAAGCCTCCGACCATAGACGGTATATAAAAGCCTCCGACCATAGACAGTATATAAAAGCCTCCGACCGCTGCCCCCCCCGCTCTCGGCGATAGCTTGTTTGTTGGCCTGTAGCGTGCTAACGTTAGCTATAGAGATGCTTGTCCTAAATAGATTTCCACTTACCGGTGGCGAGTCTGACATGGTGGAAAAAGTGCAAATCTTCTTTTGGAAAGTCGGCTTGTAGAGCCATGCCGACAGCAACTTGTAAACAGAGCGTGCACGAAGGACAACTAGGCTCGTGCACGCTCTCTCGTGCACACGTTTAATAGGCGTTCCCTCTCGGGAGCATTTTTTCAAAAAGTGGAGAGGGCGGTATACTCCATCAAATTAATATTTTTTAAAGGGGTAGAGAATAGGAAACATATGCCCCGATGGGGTCTAGACACTGGCGGCAACGGAGCGACCAGCCGGGAGAAACGCGATGACTGGAGGCGGCGGGGGAGGTGGAGGGTTGAACGCTTTGCCTGGAACGAAAACTGAAACGTACAGGGAGAACATATTTAACCCTCATGTTGTCCTCAGGTCAAATTTGACCCGTTTTCAAAGTTTTTTTTAGAACAGAAAATATGGGACGTCGAAATAACTGCTGAAAATGTAAAAAAAAAAAAAAAAAAAAAAAAACGACAAACATTAGGAAAAGCAACAAAAACAATGAAAAAACTGTCAAAAACACTGAAAGAAGACCTACAAACTTTGGAAAAAGCGCCAAAAACTTAAAAAAAAAGTGCCCAAAACATTGAAAAAGTCACAAAATCGTCAGGAAAAAGCCGTACAAATGTTGAAAAAAGCAACTTTAACAACAAAAGGGTTTTTTTTCATGGTGGATGGGAAGACAACACAAGGGTTAAGCAGAGCTGTAATGTAATGCTGTGATTGGTCCTTGAATTCCGTGGTCATGTCTGATTGGTCTAAGTGAACGAATCGCTTCTAAACAGCTGATTTGATTTACGGAGAAAGAAGAGTACTGATTGGGTTAATGACGTCTTCCTGAAAGAATTCGTGCTGTGCTTCATTAGTCTCGCTTTGTTTTGGTGGAACATGTGTACGTTCAGAAGTAGTTTTAGTCGTGCAACAGAAAACTCAGATTGGACAGATAGTCTAGCTAGCTGTCTGGATTTACCCTGCAGAGATCTGAGGAGCAGTTAACCAGAGTCCTCACAAATCAGCCGGAGGTTAGAACACCAACACAAAGAAAGAGGAAGGGGACGGACGGAAATACAATGCATGCGGCGGAATTTCCTGGCGGCACCGGAGCAATCCCGGAAGTGAAGGAATGTCGAGGATGTAGACTAGGAAAAGAAGAACGTGACTCTCAAACTGCAGCAGTCAACGTGCTGCAGGAGTACTAATGAAGCTCAGCGAAAATTCTACCAGGAAGACTTAACAATCAGTTCCCTCCCTAATTGAATAAATGCTGGAGGCGGCACCGGTTCGACAAGCCAATCAGAATTGGCGGTTACCGGTCCGTTCTGCGCATGTGCATACGTATGCGCATGCACAGAAGCTCATGGTTTTACGACACTACCTAGCTAGCTATTATGTAGCTGCATGCTAACGCAACATATCTGTTATCTTGGCCAACGGTGCTGATTTTTCACGGTGAAGTCCTGCTATATACTCCGCTGCTACCGCGAACAATCACCAACAAAGACTTATAAACCAAACACTACACAACCGGACATGTCCCAGCACTAAAGTGACCGGAATTTTGGGAGAAATTACCAGCATTGGCCAAGATTACAGCTAGCTATGTCGCGTTAGCATGCTACATAGCCGTTAGCCGCTAGGAGTACGCTAACGTTACATAGTGGAACGAAGCAGCGCTTTCTAACGTCAGAAATCTCAGATAAAGACTTCTGAACCAAACACGACCCAATCGGACATGTTTCAACAGGAATGAGACCCAGAATTGGGGAGAATTTAACAACAATGGCCGACAAGATGACATGTTTACTGCCGTTAGCATGTAGCTACTATAGTGGTATACAGCAGTGGTGGCTGGAAGAGCTGTCGTCTCGTCTTTGAAAGGACACTTACATTGTACATACTTTATTAGTCAAGACCATAGACAGGTATATTAATAATGAATTAATGGTCTATGGTCAAGACGAAGTATTACCAGTAAAACTATCAACATAAACAACACAACAATGACGTCAAGAAAAATATGCTGCCAGTTGCCGTCAAGTGTTTTTTGACGCATGCGTGGTACAAATCGCACAGGTTTTCTGCTACGCAATTACCGTAAAACTTCAAATAATAGCCGAGTCCCAAATAGACGCCTGTCTCTTTTAAACGCCTGGTGTGACGACAGATTTGGGTAAATAAAGGCCGGTCTCAAATAGAGGTCTGTGTCTGGTTGTATTTGATCTTTTAAAACCCGTCAGATCGTTTGTTCTGTTTTGATTTGATTTCACGTGACAGACGCGACCGTTCGTAAACGACTCATCGCTATGGCAACATAACAAACAGGTTAACGAACTTTCTTTTAGTCTTCAGTTTTTCTTAATTCTCTCAACACCACCACGGAGACAAAAAGAAAAAAGTATGATTTGACATTTAAGCCGACGGTTGTCAAATTTGCCGACACAAAATTCGGGAGAAGCGACGGCGAGACATTTCTCGATCGATCCCGAGAGAGCGCGAGAACGGCGTGAACGTAAAGCAGAACTGCGACGTCTGTCTGAGGAAGACGACCAAAGGGCCGGACGGCGAGGCGGAGGGAGGAAGAAGGTCAGTGAAGAGCTGGAGGTGAGCGTGTGTGATGGATCCACAGCATGCGGGCAAAGCATCGTCAATTAAAGGCCCGTCTCTTATAGACGCCTGTCTCAAATACACGCCGGGGCATTTCAAAGATTTGGGTAAATAGAAGCCCGGGCTATTATTTGAAGTTTTACGGTATGCGCATGCGAAGAACGGATCGTCCAGGCGGAACAGATCGTGTACTGACACTCTCCCTGTGTAACAGCCGTCATCGCAGACGAGGCGTTCAACCCTCCTCCTCCCCTTCCACCTCCCGTCATAGGACTTTTCCAGCTGTCGCTCTGGTTCCTCCTTCGGCCTGGTCTTCGAAACCTTCTTCGCCACCACCGGTGTCTGGATTCCATCGGGGGGGTTATATCTTGGTTCCCTACCCCCTATATACATCTTTAAATGTATTAAATTTGCGATGGAGTCCAATCGCCAAAACGATGTACATTTTATTCTCGTACAATAAATCTTTGCATATCTGCAAACAAGTCTCTCCTGATTGAAATACATCTGTGGAATACATATGAATTGCAGTACTTTTCGTAGCTATATGTATGAATGCTTTATGAGAATCCTGCACACACACACACACACACACACACACACACACTGAGCTGACAGAAAATCCCAATTATCCCCACATCAGAACAGCGTAGCAGTCCTTTCTCTCTCGCTACCCTCCATGTCGTTACTGTCGTGAAAAATAACTTTTTGATACTGAATGCAAATCCTTCTGCTCTGTAATCAAAGGCTTTCCCCACAGAGCTCTCAGCCTCCAGTCACAGACGCTCGCCGTGTCCCACCCTGAACCGCTGGATGTGCCGCCGTCGGGACGATTCATTGTTTTGATCACAGCCTGAGAGGCGGCCACGGTCATTACATAACTCTTTGCTTTCTCTGCCTCCTGATACACACTTTTTAAATCAGGGGTGGAAGAAGTATTCACGTCATTTTACTTAGTTTAAAGAGGAGCGTGCCTGTGGTCCCACATTTCCTTTTTCATGCATCTGTATCAGACTTTATCCCCCTAGCCCTAAAAAAACCTGTTGTAGGAGGATAGGGCTTAAATTGAAGGGAAATGTAGGAAGAGATTCCATCGCATTTTTTAAGAAAACATGCCGCATAATCAAGGATTTTTGAAAAATGTTGCGTTCACTTCACACAAGGAGAATAATCACGCAAGGCTTAAAATACAATATGGCCAGATGTTCTTTTATAGAAACAGAAGGATTGTTTAGGGACTCGAGGCGCGACGATTGTCAGACGGACGATTGTCAGACGGACGATTGTCAGACGGACGATTGTCAGACGGACGATTATCGGGTTGGCGTGTCGCCAACCCGATAATCGTCCGTCTGACAGTCTGGCGAGGTCGGTGACTCGAGTCTGGTCGGCGTGTTCCGCGCCGTCGTCAGTCGGAGGAACCGTCGGCCTTCATTTGGGACGATTTGACTTGTTGAATCGGAGGGCGGGCGGTCGGACTCAACGACCAATCTGATTGGTGGAGAGCTAACGAGGAAATGACGAGCGGAATGAGCGTGACATGTCATTTAGCTGACGCTTTCATCCAAAGCGACTTCAAATTAAGTGCTTTCAACTGTGAAGGTACAAACTCCAGACAACAAGTAGTAAGTGCAAGTACATTAGCTTTAAATAAGTAAAGCTACAAAGAGACATATGAAAGTGCAAGTACATTAGCTTTAAATAAATAAAGCTACAAAGAGACATATGAAAGTGCAAGTACATTAGCTTTAAATAAGTAAAGCTACAAAGAGACATATGAAAGTGCAAGTACATTAGCTTTAAATAAGTAAAGCTACAGAGAGACATATGAAAGTGCAAGTACATTAGCTTTAAATAAGTAAAGCTACAGAGAGACATATGAAAGTGCAGGTTCTTTTCTTCGTTTCGGTGAACTATTTTAGTAGAATATGAGATCGTATTCCCAACGAGTCGCCGTTATGCCTGGTTGAAAAATCCGGGAGCAGCCAGACTCACGTGACGCATTCATCCAATCAGCTGCCAGTTTTATTTTTTTTGGAGCGACAATCCAGATTAGCGCCGCCTGCTGTTGTGGAGACGTGTTACGTCTCGCGCACGCGCAGAACGTACGCTCAAGTCGGCGTCTCCTCGGTGT
>CM042431.1:38453470-38463470 GCA_023631565.1 Gymnocephalus cernua
GATCCACCCGGAAAAAGAAAATCCTCCACTAGACCTTTAAGTTCTAAGCAAGTCCCGCCCTACGAAGCAGCTCGATTGGTTGGGGTTAGGCATTGACCTCGAGTGGTGAAGGTTAGGATAGCCGATTGGTCATTGTTTCATTGTTATTTTAACTGCACTATATATCTTTTTTTTATCATCATCGCAATATCAACTGGCGCAATATACACAAATCGCGAAAGGCTGCAACATATCACATCTGTTAGTTGAAAGAAAATAGAATTTTTTTTTAGTGCTGCCTTTTATATTCAATGTAATGTTCAATTTGTTCGATGGAACAATCCTGTAAATGATCAGTCCCTCCAGAAAAACGCGGAGTTTTTTGTGATTGTTGGGGGCAAAAATCCTTGATTATGCGGCACGTTTTCTTAAAAAGTGGATGGAATATGCGGGATAATTATGCAGTTTTATGCGATGAAAATTGCGGGAACTTGCAAAATTTGCGGGAATTTGCAAAATTTGCGGGAACTTGCAAAATTTGCGGTTGGATGAGAAAGAGAAAACAAAGTGATTCCCCCAACACCGTGTTCTCAGTAGGTGAAATTATGTCACTTCATAGCGTTCCCATGGCAACAGGGGAAAATGGCTGCTCTTGTGTGAAGTAAACGCAACATTTTTCATCTTCCTGCTGAGATATATGTGACTTTTTTGCAACGAAAATGCGGGGGTTATGAAATCATGCAAGCCCCGCATATTTTGCGCGGAAATCGGCAATTTATGCGGCGAAAGTGCGGCGTGTTTGAAAAAAATGCGTCCCCCCCCCGCATAAATATGCAGACTTTGGCTGATTATGCGTTGAATTCTGCGATCGCATAATCACGTTTTTCTGGAGGGAGTGAATGATTTCCTTTTATATGTTTTGAATTCAAGTTGAATGGAAGTTGTTGTATTTCAGCAGAATGCTGAAAGCAGCAGAAGTAATATCGTCATTGCGATATTTAACGTTATCGCATCTCCCATATTTTTCCTCACATTGTGCAGCCCGACTTTTAACTTTACAACTTTAAAACTACTTTGGGTAAGAGACTATTCACACTTTCATCTCCATCAATCTGAAATAACGGACACCTGAAATCGCCTGGACCCCATTTCTCTGTGAAGGATGAGCTGCAGATCGCAGCTGGAGGGAAATGAAAACCCTGGGAGTGGAGGAGCCGGCCGCTCGGGCGACACTTTAATCTCAGCGAGTGAATGAAGACAAATGGTCCCAAAAGTTTAGGGGAAGCACAATGTGGAGAAAGAATGAGATCTGAAAACGTCTGGACGTGTCTGAGTGAATTCCTAACTCGCTGGATGTTTGGATAGAAAAATAAAACGAGAGACAAAGTCAACTTTATTCTTTTAAACGGTCAATTTTACGGTGTTTTGTCCGTCTGTCTACCTTTCTTTATCACTTTTTGGCGCATAAACAAACAATCTGATGTCTAAAATACGTCCATGTGCAAAGAAACATCTATCTGTGGATAAACCCAAATGTGACTCTGAAGGAAAAACTGCTCATAACATACAATTGTTATTAGATTAGATTCAATTTTATTGCCATTGCACAAGCAAGGACAAGCAGTAGTTTGGCATCTAACCAGTAGTGCAATCATTAAAACTTTATAGCAGGTGCTTAAAAAAGCCATAAACACAGAATGCAGTATGATCATGTGTAGTCCATTATTAAAGTGCATTAGCAAATAAAGTGCATAGAGTTCTGAGAACTCAACAGTCCATAGTCCATCTAATAGTAGAGACAGACTGCAGTATTATCATATATAAATATGTATATTCATATATAGTGCATTGTTGAGGTGCATTAATAATGTGCATAGTGATCAGAGGTAGTCAGACAGTCCATAGTCTGTGTGCAAAGAGACTGTATATGAATAAATATACAGCCTTGGGAGTAACGCAAATACAGTAATGTATTCCTTTTTTGCAGTAATATACAAAATATTATGAATAAACTATGATGTATTAAAGTGGATAAAGAGGGGGATGACACACACACACACACACACACACAGACGCACACACACACACACACACACACACACACACACACACACACACACACACACACAGACACACACACACAGACACACACACACACACAGACACACACACACACACACACACACACACACACACACACACACACACACACACACAGACGCACACACACACACACACACACACACAGACGCACACACACACACACACACACAGACGCACACACACACACACACACACACACACACACACACACACACACAGACACAGACACACAGACACACACACACACACACACACACACACACACACCACACACACAGAGGGGCATGACAAAGACACACACACACACACACACACACACACACACACACACACACACACACACACACACACACACAGAGGGGCATGACACATACACACACACACAGACACACACACACATACACACACACACACACACACACACACATACACACACACACACACACACACACACGTTGTTGTTCAGTAGCTAGCTCAGAGATTATCGGCTAATTAAATTATTGATTTAGCAAAGGATCAAACTTTATTCTTAATCGTCACATACACACATCACAATGTAGTGAAATTCTTTTACTGCATTTGAACCCATCCTAAGTATTACAGTGTTTTACAATCACTTTGCTGCTAATTTCAGAACCTTGACGTCATTTTTCAAAACTCTAGACACAAAACTCACAACGATCATCACATGTAACACAGACTGTCCAATGTTCACAACATTACATCATGCATTCATATCTTTAAATACATCTTGCACAATCATTGGTTCAAAAAACTAATTTATTGTGAAATACCATGGAAACGTTACTTTAGATCACCCACACACAAGCTACCCATAGTTTCACTGGTCATCGTTAGTACAATCATTAAATATTGTAGTACAAAATAGGTGATACATGTTATAGTATAACTTATAGTATAAGATAAGTTTATAATTGTTGCGCATAAGTAACAATAAGTAACAATCAAACATTTGTAATTATGTGCATATGTGTTTATGTATGTATATATATGTGTAAGTATATGAGTATATATGTAGCATGTATATATATGTATGTGTGTATGTATACATATGTGTATATTGTTTGTTTATTTCGATGGGTAGATGTTTTCTAAATAGGGTAGGCGTAATAAGCCATGGCTTCAGCCTACACCTTTTCGGTTACCTGAGCCCCCCCCCCCCCCCCCCCTAAAGGCCTGATCCTAGAGTCGCCCCTGGGCTGAGTGTAAATGGGATTTATTGTTGAGACGTTATTCCTCTGAAATGAGAGCAGCGGCGGCCGCGCTGTGACTCACTAATGAGCGAGTGGTAGATGAGTGGCGTCTTATTAAAATGAAATTGAATATTCATCCGCCAGGAATGAAACACGAATGTATTCGTGGTTCAACAATTTTGCTTCGCTAAGTGTCTCCATCAGCACAGCGAGAGGCCATCAAGTACAATCCTGGATGTTTATTCTGACAAACATAATGGGAAACATCATCCTTAGACATTATAAATCAGAGACGTTTCCACATCTCTTCACCGCAAAGAGATCCTCCGCCGACTTCACAAGGACGAGTGGATGTTATCCGGCATAATCAAGAGACAATCGCAAATTAAAACGTCTTCCTGAGTGATCTTCTGGGGCACTCGAGGTGGTTTAAAAGTAAATACTTTAAATATCACACATGCAGCACAGAATACACTAGCCTGGCTCCGCACTCCTACGTACTTCCGCTCCATTCAGTCATTTTCCTGCAGTACTCAGGCTGGTATTTTGCGGTATATTCGCGGGTTATTCTCCGGTCAAATCCGTACCGGTCCAATCAGCCAATCAGCGAATCAGCGAAGTGTCTGAGAACGACGACGTTGCTAGTTTGAGTTGTAGTTCCGTGATGGCGGCGGAGAAAGACGCGAGCGAAGTCATTCGGTCCTGCCGAATATCCAGAAGTTAAAGCCCCGAGCAACAACAATCTTTGCTGAGTGCTGTTGGTCAGTCAGTTTTTTTTGTGATTGTTGAGGGCAAAAATCCTTGATTATGCGGCACGTTTTCTTAATAAATGCGATGGAAATATGCGGAATATTTATGCAGTTTTATGTGATGAAATTGCGGGAACTTGCAAAAACTGCGGTTTGATGAAAAAGAGAAAACAAAGTGATTCCCCCCCAACGCCGTGTTCTCACTAGGCGACATTACGTCACTTCATAACGTTCCCATGGCAACAGGGGAAAATGGCTGCTCTCGTGTGAAGTAAACGCAACATTTTTCATCTTTCTGCTGAGATATATGTGACTTTTTTGCAATGAAAATGCGGGGATTATGAAATCATGCAAGCCCCGCATATTTTGCACGGAAATCGGCAATTTATGCGGCGAAAGTGCGCCCCCCCCTGCATAAATATGCAGACTTTGGCTGATTATGCGTTGAATTCTGCAATTGCATAATCACGTTTTTTCTGGAGGGACTGAATATTACTAATCCCACGACACGATTTGAGTCGCGTTGAGCTGCGCAAGCGTCAGTTTGCGACAATGACATCACATAGCAGTAATTCATCATTTAGCGTAGCGCATCACATTTTCACGGCATGATCCCCGACGTCAGTTGTAGATTAGAGGCTGAAGTATTTTTTAAGAAAACGTGCCGCATAATCAAGGATTTTTGCCCACAACAATCACAAAAAAAACTCCGCGTTTTTCTGGAGGGACTGAATATCGCCACCAGCGGGACGTCGGACTAATCAGTCCCTCCAGAAAAACGTGATTATGCGATCGCAGAATTCAACGCATAATCAGCCAAAGTCCGCATATTTATGCGGGGGGGGGGGGGCGCATTTTTTCAAACACACCGCACTTTCGCCACATAAATTGCCGATTTCCGCGCAAAATATGCGGGGCTTGCATGATTTCATAATCCCCGCGATTTCGTTGCAAAAAAGTCACATATATCTCAGCAGGAAGATGAAAAATGTTGCGTTTACTTCACACGAGAGCAGCCATTTTCCCCTGTTGCCATGGGAACGTTATGAAGTGACGTCATTTCACCTACTGAGAACACGGTGTTGGGGGAATCACTTTTTCTCTTTTTCATTAAACAGCAGTTTTTGCAAGTTCCCGCAATTTCATCGCATCATAAAATTGCATAAATATCCCGCATATTCCATCACATTTATTAAGAAAACGTGCCGCATAATCAAGGATTTTTGCCCTCAACAATCACAAAAAAACTCCGCGTTTTTCTGGAGGGACTGACTAGTGCGCCGTAGGACCAAAGGGAATTTTTCGGGTTGCTGAGAGGTCGGAACGATGGAGCGTCGGAGAAACGGGCGGTAATTTCCCGAGCGCTCTACCACCTGAGCCACAGCCGCCTGCCTCTCTTAACAACGACTTCACAAAGGCGGGGAACTATTACTCATGTGTTGTGCAGAGTAATTAACAAGAATAATTAAGAAGATAATTAAGTGTTCACAATCACCGAGGCGAACACAAGCATCTCGTCAGCACATCAGAGATAAAAGTTCAGAAGAACACGGTGCATTTCCCTCCAGGCTGCTTTAATAAACTCTCATTAAAATGTTAAGTGTTTCACTTTAATGGCTCCGCTGACTGAGTGAATGTCACCCTCATTGCTGCGGTGATAACAGCTGATTATTCTTCTTGTGCTGCGGGCCCCCTTTTAGCAGCTCGGAAGAGATTTCTCGGCCGATATTCGCCTTCGTTCTGTTTGTTATATATAGACATTACAAATCCCACTCAAATTTATTCTGATTTATATTCACAAAGTGAGTGCTACGGCTTTGTTTTTTGTTTTTTTTGTAACCTGGAACCTATTTTCCTATGTTTCTGTGTCTAAGTGAATGATGGGAAATTATTATTATTATTGATGGGAGTATTAAGCAAGAAACAAGCTGCGATGTGAAATAGCGTGTCCATTAATACCTGACAACGGACGCGTCTTCGGGCATTAACCCTTACTTAACTTCCTTGAGGGCGGGTACTCTGTTGAAGTTTATAACTATTGGACCTGCCCAGAGCCGCTCTGGATCTGCCGCAACCAATCGCTAACGTTTGGTCGTGCCGCCGGCTTAGCATCGCTAGCGTCCGCCTCAGCCGACTCCTTCACCGCTAACGGAGCGAGCTGGAAAATCAAACTTTTCCTGAACGCCATGGGGGAGGAGGGCCACGACATCACGGTCACCAACCAGTCCCTCCAGAAAAACGTGATTATGCGATCGCATAATTCGACGCATATTCAGCCAAAGTCTGCATATTTATGCGGGGTGGGGGGGGCGCATTTTTTCGAACACACCGCACTTTCGCCGCATAAATTTCTGATTTCCACGCAAAATATGCGGGGCTTGCATGATTTCATAATCTCCGCATTTTCGTTGCAAAAAAGTCACATATATCTCAGCAGGAAGATGAAAAATGTTGCGTTTACTTCACACAAGAGCAGCCATTTTCCCCTGTTGCCATGGGAACGTTATGAAGAGACGTCATTTCTCCTAGTGAGAACACAGTGTTGGGGGGGTGTCACTGCACGATCTGAGTCCTCAACACGATCTGAGTCTCTACGCGATCTGAGTCGCGTCGAGTTGCGCATGCTCAGATTTAAACAATTTACGGCATAACGACAACAACGGAAGATGGGAACAGCAATAATAGAAGATATAGAAGATGTAAATGGCAGTAATGTATTATTTAGCGTAAAGCATCACATGTTCACGGCATGATCCCTCACGTCAGTTAATAACAAATAAAAAAAGTCAGTAAAAATGGAGCTACATGACCAAGTTTGTTCACTGCTGGCTACAAGTCAGCAATCAAACACAACAACGGCTGTTGCTGGAATGGTGTTATGAGCTAACGTTAGCAATCAGACAATCATAGATAGCATTTGATAACTAAAACGTTTTTGAAATGATTTCCACCTTCTATATCTTCTATTATTGCTGTTCCCATCTTCCGTTATTGTCGTTATGCCGTAAATTATTTAAATCTGAGCACACGCAACTCGACGCGACTCAGATCGTGTTGAGACTCAGATCGTGCAGTGACAGTGGGAATCACTTTGTTTTCTCTTTTTCATCAAACCGCAGTTTTTGCAAGTTCCCGCAATTTCATCGCATAAAATAGCATAAATATCATATTCCATCACATTTTTTAAGAAAAACTGACTGACCAACAGCACTCAGCAAAGATTGTTGTTGCTCGGGGCTTTAACTTCTGGATATTCGGCAGGACCGAATGACTTCGCTCGCGTCTTTCTCCGCCGCCATCACGGAACCACAACTCAAACTAGCAACGTCGTCGTTCTCAGACACTTCGCTGATTCGCTGATTGGCTGATTGGACCGGTACGGATTTGACCGGAGAATAACCCGCGAATATACCGCAAAATACCAGCCTGAGTACTGCAGGAAAATGAATGAATTGAGCGTAAGTACGTAGGAGTGCGGAGCCAGGCTAGTGTATTCTGTGCTGCATGTGTGATATTTAAAGTATTTACTTTTAAACCACCTCGAGTGCCCCAGAAGATCACTCAGGAAGACGTTTTAATTTGCGATTGTCTCTTGATTATGCCGGATAACATCCACTCGTCCTTGTGAAGTCGGCGGAGGATCTCTTTGCGGTGAAGAGATGTGGAAACGTCTCTGATTTATAATGTCTAAGGATGATGTTTCCCATTATGTTTGTCAGAATAAACATCCAGGATTGTACTTGATGGCCTCTCGCTGTGCTGATGGAGACACTTAGCGAGGCAAAATTGTTGAACCACGAATACATTCGTGTTTCATTCCTGGCGGATGAATATTCAATTTCATTTTAATAAGACGCCACTCATCTACCACTCGCTCATTAGTGAGTCACAGCGTGGCCGCCGCTGCTCTCATTTCAGAGGAATAACGTCTCAACAATAAATCCCATTTACACTCAGCCCAGGGGCGACTCTAGGATCAGGCCTTTAGGGGGGGCTCAGCCCCGAATGAGAGGTAGAGTGGTTGCCCCACAACCACAAGGTCGGCGGTTCAATCCCAGGTCGTCCGGCCACATGTCGAAGTGTCCCTGAGCAAGACGCTGAACCACAAGTTATACTATGACATGTATCACCTATTTTGTACTACAATATTTAATGATTGTACGAACGATGGCCCAGTGAAACTATGGGTAGCTTGTGTGTGGGTGATCTAAAGTAACGTTTCAATAGTATTTCACATCGCAGCTAAAAGTAGTGATTATTTACATGGAGTCTGGCTCTATACACGCTAAAAGTAGTGATTATTTACATGGAGTCTGGCTCTATACACGCTAAAAGTAGTGATTATTTACATGGAGTCTGGCTCTATACACACTAAAAGTCCTGATTATTTACATGGAGTCTGGCTCTATACACGCTAAAAGTAGTGATTATTTACATGGAGTCTGGCTCTATACACGCTAAAAGTAGTGATTATTTACATGGAGTCTGGCTCTATACACGCTAAAAGTCCTGATTATTTACATTGAGTCTGGCTCTATACACACTAAAAGTCCTGATTATTTACATGGAGTCTGGCTCTATACACGCTAAAAGTCCTGATTATTTACATGGAGTCTGGCTCTATACACACTAAAAGTCCTGATTATTTACATGGAGTCTGGCTCTATACACGCTAAAAGTCCTGATTATTTACATGGAGTCTGGCTCTATACACGCTAAAAGTAGTGATTATTTACATGGAGTCTGGCTCTATACACACTAAAAGTCCTGATTATTTACATGGAGTCTGGCTCTATACACGCTAAAAGTAGTGATTATTTACATGGAGTCTGGCTCTATACACGCTAAAAGTAGTGATTATTTACATGGAGTCTGGCTCTATACACGCTAAAAGTAGTGATTATTTACATGGAGTCTGGCTCTATACACGCTAAAAGTAGTGATTATTTACATGGAGTCTGGCTCTATACACACTAAAAGTCCTGATTATTTACATGGAGTCTGGCTCAATACACGCTAAAAGTAGTGATTATTTACATGGAGTCTGGCTCTATACACGCTAAAAGTCCTGATTATTTACATGGAGTCTGGCTCTATATACGCTAAAAGTCCTTATTATTTACATGGAGTCTGGCTCTATACACGCTAAAAGTCCTGATTATTTACATGGAGTCTGGCTCTATACACGCTAAAAGTTCTGATTATTTACATGGAGTCTGGCTCTATACACGCTAAAAGTAGTGATTATTTACATGGATTCTGGCTCTATACACGCTAAAAGTCCTGATTATTTACATGGAGTCTGGCTCTATACACGCTAAAAGTAGTGATTATTTACATGGAGTCTGGCTCTATACACACTAAAAGTAGTGATTATTTACATGGAGTCTGGCTCTATACACACTAAAAGTAGTGATTATTTACATGGAGTCTGGCTCTATACACGCTAAAAGTAGTGATTATTTACATGGAGTCTGGCTCTATACACACTAAAAGTAGTGATTATTTACATGGAGTCTGGCTCTATACACGCTAAAAGTAGTGATTATTTACATGGAGTCTGGCTCTATACATGCTAAAAGTAGTGATTATTTACATGGAGTCTGGCTCTATACACGCTAAAAGTAGTGATTATTTACATGGAGTCTGGCTCTATACACGCTAAAAGTACTGATTATTTACATGGAGTCTGGCTCTATACACGCTAAAAGTCCTGATTATTTACATGGAGTCTGGCTCTATACACGCTAAAAGTCCTGATTATTTACATGGAGTCTGGCTCTATACACGCTAAAAGTTCTGATTATTTACATGGAGTCTGGCTCTATACACGCTAAAAGTAGTGATTATTTACATGGATTCTGGCTCTATACACGCTAAAAGTCCTGATTATTTACATGGAGTCTGGCTCTATACACGCTAAAAGTAGTGATTATTTACATGGAGTCTGGCTCT
>CM042431.1:38465970-38510970 GCA_023631565.1 Gymnocephalus cernua
CAGGGCTGTCAAAATACTGCGTTAATTTTGATTAATTAATCTGAGAATATACCCTTTTTTAATTAATTTCCTCAGCATATTAGGTCATATTGTTGATTGTTATGATCATTATTGGAACAGTGAAAATAATTTGAGTTGAAATATTTAAAATACTTTCACAGCAAAAATGATGTATGCGTCCGTAGAGTCCGTAGTTAATCTGATTACTTTGATTGTAATAGATTGCCAGCCCTAGTTAATGTACAGTCAACCAATCCCCGATCGGGCAGGCGTTGCTCCCTCTCACTCCGATGACATGCACACTTCTCTTACCTTCGCACAGCAACTTTAGAAACAACTCAAATTACAAGACGGATCGTGACAGCGGGGGCCCCCCCTCACAGAAGACAGCGTGTGATTTACATTACACCCCCCCGAATTAGCTGACAACTGGCTCACTGTGACCGCTTAATCCCAATCATTCTATAATCTCACATCACAGCCTGAAGGAATTCAAATTACATTTCAGGTCAGGAGACGTTGACATGTCTGTAAAATCATGTTAAGTTACTTTAGAAAAGGCAATAAATACATGTGCAGTTGTAAAAAATATAACTACATTTAATACAAATGTTGCTTATAAGCAAGATTTGTATCAGATGTAATTATATTCACTTGAAAGGTACTTCTTAGTACCCCGCAGGAAGTGTACCCTTTGACTTGAATGAGGTACTTTTTTTGTACCCTACAGGATTTGTACCCGAAAGGTACTTCTTAGAACCCCATGGGAACACGATAGGACCTTTAATGGTACATTTGCGAATGTTGTACCTTAACAATACCTTAATATGTGATAATGTACCTTTTCAAAGGGGGTACCTATATGTACCTTTCTCCATGCATATTTCATTGTGTACCCTTTTCATTGGAAACTTTTTGGTACTCAGCTGGAGACATGTTTGTACCATTGCTGGCACATTTGTGAAATTTGTACCTTAAAGTACTTAATTGTACCCTCACTGTACCTTTATTTCTGAGAGTGTACTTAGTGATAAAACATATTAGGTTACACTTTATCCGGAGGTATCTACGTAAGAGTGACATGACACGCTCATGAACGTTAACAAGTCATAAACGTTTATGACTTAACGCTTCTTTTAGTACGTGTCATTCAGATTTTGGCATGATAACTTATGGTTAGAGTTCATGTCACTCTTATGTAGATACCTTCAAGTAAAGTGTTACATATTTATTTATTTTTTTATTACAGGGAGAGTGCATATTAATAAATATTTCTGTCAATATACCAGAGTTATACCCAGATGGTAAAAAGTCACCCTAAAAGGAAGTAAAAGTACACATTAACATACCAATATAACACTTATAATACATGTAGTAAAAGGTACTATTAAGATAAAATGTACAATAAAAACACAGCAGACAAACATCAGACAAAGACATGAACACACACACACACTCACACACACACACATACACACGCACGCACACACACGGATGCACACACGCACGCGCGCGCGCACGCGCACGCACGCACACACACACACACACACTCACGTGCACGCACGCACACCCACACGGACGCACACGCACACACAAACGCGCACGCACGCACACACAGACACACACACACTCGCACAAACACACACACACACAGACACACACACACAGACACACACACAGACACACACACACACACACACACACACACAAACACACACACACACACAAACACACACACACAAACACACACACATACACACACACACACATACACACACACACACACACACACACACACACACACACACACACTCGCACAAACACACACACACACAGACACACACACACACACACACACACTCACAAACACACACACACACACACACACACACACACACACACACACACACACGGCCAGAAGCCAGCAGGGGGGATACTGTATTACATAATAAGTTATATCTGGGTAATAATAAATAATAATAATAATAATAATAATAATAATAATAATAATAATAATAATAATAATAATAATAATAATGTATACTTTATTAATCCTGCAAGGGGGAATTCCAATGTTTTCACTCTGTTATCATTACACACATCACACACACACGCTCAGCACGTCTTATCTTACACATGCCAGACAGGAGACAGCGAGGACAGGCTCCCAGGCTGCAGGACGTTCGGATTCTTAACACTATATATTCCTACACTATAAAGTACATGCACTAATGGAGAGATGTCAGAGCGCCCCGAGCAGTTGGGGGTCCGGTGCCTTGCCCAGGAGATGAACTGGGACCTCTCCAGCTACCAGTCCACCTCCATACTCTGGTCCCCCCATGTACGTTTACATATGCACACTAAAGATTGGCATAATAATCCAATTCACATTGCATTTGCAACATCACATCATGTCAAAAAACAAGTACCAAAACCCACTGTTGCTCCAATCCAGTGACGGACTGGCCATCTGGCATTTGGGCAAGTGCCAGAAGGGCCGCCCGCCTCCTTATGGAGCCCTATGGGCTACTACTGATAATGTGACAAACATTCAAGCTTGTACTTGTGCGTGGAAGGATACACTCGGAAGGCAGAGTTACTAATTTCCAAACTAGGTTATTGACAAAAATAGGGCCGGTGTGTTGCAAATGCCAGTCTGTCACCGTTCTAATCTATATGGGAACTAATCTCAATTTGTCATCTCTACTCATCTCAGCACAAGCAGGTTCATTAGGAGCATATTATTATTTATTAGGAGTCAGGAAATTACCAAAACAAGCGCAAGCACCAAATAATTTAAGACCATAATGTTCACAGTTCATCTACCTTCCATGCATGTTGCTGTCTGTCAGATAACACACTTGAAAAGCAAAAATCTCACAACATTAGTCTCAAATGAAAGAATGCCAATCAATCAATCAATCAATCAATCAATCAATCAATCAATCAATCAATCAATCAATCAATCAATCAATCAATCAATCAATCAATCAATCAATCAATCAATTACCTTTAAGAATAGGCTGGATGCATTTGGCCTGTCAAAAGGTGTAATGTATAATTATAAAGCTTGCCAGTAATTTATGTAATTAATTTTATGTCATTTATTTATGAATTGTTATAAAACTTCAATTGTGACAATGTGTTTTATAAAATGTTAAAATGTGTATGTATATGTATATGTATATATATATATATATATATATATATATATATTTGTTTTCTGTTTTTCTTTTTAGAGTCTGGGATAGAGGATTGTATATCCTGTACCAGAAATCTTTTCAATAAATTTCAATAAATTTCAATAATCAATCATCAAACATCTTAAAAAAGGTAATCTTCATCTTAACATGTGTCATCACCACCGTTTCCTATTATAATCTTTAATAACAAAACAAAATGAAACATGTATATGTGAATGTAATGTAATGTAATGTATATGTGGATGTTTTAAAAGAACTCAAAAGCTGCTTACTTAGGGATTCTCCCAAATATAGAAGCAGCAAACATGCGTCAACACTCAGCTGTCATCCTCACCGTGTCCCAGCTGTCATCCTCACCATGTACGTCTGCTTCCACCTCTGCTTCGTAAGCACCCCAGACTGAATATAAGGGGTCCATGTGGGGCGCCGTAGGCAGCGTGGTGGACGGCGAGTGGAGTTCCAGCTTGTGGTGAGGCGGTCTACTACTATGCATCGTACCGTTTACCATGTATTTCTCATTTTGGAAATTTGTTTACAAAATATAAAATGTCATGCTACCACTAACGCACTTTACTCCATTGTTGTGTATATTTGTGTACTGCACCTTCGGTGTAAATAGCCTATTTATATTGTATTAACTGTGTTTGTTGTATAAGCATGTTATGTCTATTGTTTTTGTCGTGTACTTAACTCTGTTATGTCATTTTAATTGTGGAGGACTACAGATGGAAAGTAGCGTAATGCTAAATCTGGTGCAGCCACAGAACTGCACATTGTCCTGCTAAAACTTAAACTAATATGTAAGAATGAATGTGTGTATCCAATGCAATCTGTGCATCTTTGACACAAGATTACATTTATGTCATGTATATATATATGTATATATTTTGTGGTGTATATCTCTACAATGTAATACGTGTCATTTGAGGTTGTTTCCTGCACTGACTAACCCATGGTGATTTCAATAGGATTGTGGAGCGCAACATTCTTTTCACAAGGGGAAAATATAAGGTATGTATAATTTTTACTTTAAGTATTTTGTGTGTTTAATCCGACCTGATCTCACAGAATTGCGTGAAATAAACACGGCCCCTTAAGTTAGGGAAGAGGTCGCGGGGTGGGCTTACGTTTCCATGACAACAACGGGACGGTTGTGTTCAGTAAAAGAAGAACATGACGGTTGGAAAGGATTTTTGGGCTTTCATACTACTCGCTAATAGGGGTGTGCAAAAAAAAAATAAAATCAATTAGTATTCGAATCGCGATTCAAGCTCTAACGATTCAAAATCGATTCGTAGAATTCCAAACAAAAATCAATTCATATTTTTGAATTATTTTCTTTTATTGTATATCTACTGCAATCACATGATAGATAGATCCGTTATTGATCCCCAAGGGGGAATTCAAAGGTCCCAGTAGCTTACAGACATCACACACAACATTTACCTACGTCATAAACAGGATGATAAAATAACACATAAATTCACATGATTAATACGGACAATAAAAGAAAAGCTACTACATAAATTAAATAAAAAAATCCACATGAATGTGAACATGTAAATATGTAACTAACTGTGTAACATAAATATATAAATGATTAACTGACTAAACGTAAATACATTTCTAGTAAATTAACTTAAATATAAATTATATTAAATTCTGAGCCTTACAACTTTCAAATATGAATGAACTAATTTTTTATTTATTTATTTCAGTTTCATTTTATTTGAACAGGGACAGTGCAGAAATTAACATTAACCTTGCAAAAAAACAAGAAGAGATGCATTGAGCCAGGTTATAGCACAAGTGCTATTTTCCGCCTGTAGTCCCTTAGCAGGGCAATAACACTATAAAACAACATTTCATGCATGTAAAATACAGAAATATATATATATATACACAATTTTACATCATAGTCATACTTCATTTACAATAAAAACTCTCAACTGATCAATTTCTCCCCCTTCCAAGAACTAACCCCACCCCAATTTAAAACGATTCTCGATAAAAAAAACACACACATATATATATATATATATATATATATATATATATATATACACAAACGTTTTGTTTTTTTACCGAGAATCATTTTTGAATTGAAAATCGATATTGAATTGAATCGTGACATTTTCTGAATTCTACACTCCTACTCGCTACCGTAGTCGCTCTTAATGCTTCGTCGTCTCCTCGTTGACTTTACATTGGCGTTGTTTTCCGTGGCGCCACCACCGCGTAATGCCGTGTTAACAGTTCGTGATCATTTCACGGAATTCTGCGAGACCGGGCTGCGTGATATTAGGTGATTTGCATCCAATTAGGACAAAACTCAAAATGACGACTAGTGTTGTTGTGTGTAACAACAATCAGTCCCTCCAGAAAAACGAGTTTTTTTGTGATTGTTGCGGGCAAAAATCCTTGATTATGCGGCACGTTTTCTTAATAAATGCGATGGAATATGCGGGATATTTATGCAGTTTTATGTGATGAAATTGCAAAAACTGCTGTTTGATGAAAAAGAGAAAACAAAGTGATTCCCCCCCAACACCGTGTTCTCACTAGGCGACATTACATCACTTCATAACGTTCCCATGGCAACAGGGGAAAATGGCTGCTCTCGTGTGAAGTAAACAACATTTTTCATCTTTCTGCTGAGATATATGTGACTTTTTTTGCAACGAAAATGCGGAGATTATGAAATCATGCAAGCCCCGCATATTTTGCGTGGAAATCAGCAATTTATGCGGCAAAAGTGCGGCATATTTGAAAAAAATGCCCCCGCATAAATATGCGGACTTTGGCTGATTGTGCATTGAATTCTGCGATCACATAATCACGTTTTTCTGGAGGGAGTGAACAATCAGCCAAGTAAAAATCAAGTCAATTTTATTTATATAACCTAATATCACAAATTTGTCTCAAGGGGCTTTACAATCTGTACAGCATACAACACTCTCTGTCCTCAGACCTTCAATTTGGACCCCTTTAATGGGGTGCATTAAAGCATGAATCTCTCCCTGGACGAAAGACATTCAACAGATGTTGTGTGTAAATTCTAGAGCAACATAACGAAATTACAGCATAGACAATCTGTGTGACGGTCTGAAAGGATTTGACTAATCCTCCATTCTCACTCGTAACTCGTAAAACACGGACGTTTGGACAGTTTTTAGACGTTTTCAGCGGCAATAACAACGACAAAGGCACCCGACCAAGCGTCCGTATTTTACGAGATGGAAGTGAGACTCTGTTGGCTAAAAGGTCTCTTGTAATAATGTGAAAAAATATTTTGTTATCGATATATTGTTGACGTTGAAAAACGCCAGGCATTCAGTAAATGTGAAACCATCATTCTAAGATTGCTATTGTTTGACTTACTGACTTGTGATGATGCCCAGAACTCAATTTGATAGGTAGATGTTAATTATTTAATTGAACTCTATAAGTCTGGGCTTTCCAGTCACATGGCTAGAAGACATTTATATATATATATATATATATATATATATATATATATATATATATATATATATATATATATATATATATATGTATATATATATATGTATATATATATGATTAGTCTTATTTGTAATTACTTCACAGAACTAAACCGCCACCATGAGTACGGACGCGGAGATGGCCATTTATGGCAAAGCTGCCGTTTACCTTCGTAAGCCAGAAAAGGAGAGAATTGAGGCTCAAAGTGCGCCGTTCGATGCCAAGAGTGCCTGCTACGTGGCCGATGTCAAGGAGCTGTACTTGAAAGCAAAAATCCTCAAGAAAGATGGTGCCAAAGTCACCGTCGAAGTCCTGACCACTAAGGAGGTTGGTATCATGAAGTCACAGTCGACTGGGAATTCAGTATGATCAGTTCTCATTGTGTCTAACGTCCTGTTGCAGGAGAGGACAGTGAAGGAAGAGGACGTCCATCCGATGAACCCTCCCAAGTATGACAAGATTGAGGACATGGCCATGATGACACATCTCAATGAAGCCTCTGTGCTGTATAACCTCAAAGAGCGCTACGCAGCATGGATGATCTACGTAAGACAACCTGCCTAATGAGAAAAGAACTATTGTGAATGGCTAAACTTGTAGGAAACATAAGGTCAAATCCTGCACCCGGCGCAGCGCCGCACAAAGCCAGACGCAGTTGTCAATTTCCCATCCAGCGGCCACGTCATTTAAATAGCAAATGCACCTGCGCCCATCTTTGCGGCCACGGTCTTACAGGGAGGTGTGTTCAGGTGCATTCTGGGCGTGCTGGTCTTACAGGGAGGTGTGTTCAGGTGCATTCTGGGCATGCTGGTCTTACAGGGAGGTGTGTTCAGGTGCATTCTGGGCGTATTGCTATCTTGAGGCAGCGGGAAGTGATGGCACCATTGACCAACAAAAACCTGGTCTAAAGTCAACAACGCAGCATTTCATTGTTATTTTAACAGCACATCAGTAAAATGCTCAGAGGCTCGTGCACAGCACGTGCACACTATGCTTGTTACACACACAGGGACGCACAGCAGCACACACACATGCAGAAGATTACTAATAAACATATTAGGGTGTAAATCCTCCATCATAACAGCAACGCTCCAAGGTCCAAACGCGCCTGGCTTTTAAAGGGAATGGGAGATGATCTCTGATTGGTTGATTGCATGTTACGCCCAGAACACACCTCTGATTAATGAAGACACTCAGTACAACCCTTTAGAACCAGGCGCCCGGCGCCCGGACCCTTTTATCCACTGTCAAACTAGCAAAAGTGGATTTGGACACGCCCTAAACACACCTGCATGCACCTGCGCCAGGCGCTTCACGCCGTGACCTCAGATCGTTAAAATAGGGCCATAGAGTTAACTGTTGAATCTCTGATCACTTTCAGACCTACTCTGGGTTGTTCTGTGCCACTGTGAACCCCTACAAGTGGCTCCCAGTGTACGATGCTGAATGTGTAAGTGCCTACAGAGGCAAGAAGCGTATGGAGGCTCCACCCCACATCTTCTCCGTCTCTGACAACGCCTTTCAGTTCATGCTTACTGGTAAGTCATTACCATCACAGTGTAGAATTTATCAGTATAAAAGGGGTTTCTGTTGCAGTAAAACATAGTCAATTATATTTTGTATTTTATTTACAGATAGGGAGAACCAGTCTGTCTTGATCACGTAAGTTTGTTACATTTACATTTGTTGTCTTTGTTTAAAAGGACAATCCCCGTGCAAAATTAACCTAGAGGTTAATAACATACGTGTACCCGGTCGACCGTTTTCTGGGATATGTTTTCATGCTAATCGTATGTGTATCTAGCTTGAAACAAGCTAGTGCAAACCGGTGATTAGCTGCTAACCCTAACCCTTTTCGGGGCAGAGGGTATATCCCTATTTTTTACCACTAACAAGGCTCAAAATAGCACCACACTTCCACGGTAGCATTATGAGGGTCCCTACATGGAAACACAAGCATTGAGAACTTTGTACGTGTACAGACAGTGTTACGGAGCGGCACTGGAGGTTGGACCCAAAAGCAGACGACAAACGCGGGAAATAAGATTTATGTGATTTAATGCGCGAATAAATATATACAGTAATTGCGCTGGTGGCAAAAAAAAAAAAGAGGGGTTGTGTCGAGGGGATCCAGTGGTGAGTGGTGGCGATGACCATGTGTAAAAAAAAAATCCTTGATTATGCGGCACGTTTTCTTAAAAAATGTGATGGAATATGCGGAATATTTATGCAGTTTTATGCGATGAAATTGCGGGAACTTGCAAAAACTGCAGTTTGATGAAAAAGAGAAAAAAAAAGTGATTTTCCCCCCAACACCGTGTTCTCACTAGGAGAAATCACATCACTTCATAACGTTCCCATGGCAACAGGGGAAAACGGCTGCTCTCGTGTGAAGTAAACGCAACATTTTTCAACTTCCTGCTGAGATATATGGGACTTTTTTGCAACGAAAATGCGGGGATTATGAAATCATGCAAGCCCCGCATATTTTGCGCGGAAATCTGCAATTTATGCGGCGAAAGTGCGGCGTATTTGAAAAAATACGCCCCCCCCCCCCCCCCCCCGCATAAATATGCAGACTTTGGCTGATTATGCATTGAATTCTGCGATCGCATAATCACGTTTTTCTGGAGGGAGTGGACAATCAGCCAAGTAAAATCAAGTAAATTTTACTTATATAACCTAATATCACAAATTTGTCTCAAGGGGCTTTACAATCGTGTACAGCATACAACACTCTCTGTCCTCAGACCTTCAATTCGGACCCCTTTAATGGGGGTGTGGGGGGGGGGGGGGGATGAGCATGAATCTCTCTCTCTGGACGAAAGACATTCCAGAGATGTGTGTAAATTATAGAGCAACATAGCGAAATTACAGCATAGACAATTGGTATGGCTTTTTCCAGAGTCCAACAAACAATTCAAGCTTGTATCCAATCCTTATAATCAGAGAGGAGCAGTCGGGGGAGCAGGCAAGCAGCCAGGAAGCGTGAGCGTGAGCAAGCAAGGCAGACTGCAACCAGAGAGAACACAGACAATGTTTAGCTACACAAGCTAAAACACCAGGAACACAGATTAACACACGGAGCCAGGAGTGCAACTACGCCACGCTTAGTAGACTGTACGATCCGGCGAGGAGTGGATCACAGAGCCTTACCTTAAGTACTGCAGGAGGATGATTAGGGAATGAGCTTCACCTGGCGCCACCTGCCAGCTAAGCCCCGCCCCCAGCTCACAGCAATCAGCACAGGAGGGAGAAACGTGAGGGGAAACAAACAAAGCGCACACAAACAGGGAGAAGAACGGGCTGCCATGACAACATCATGACAGACAGTTTATTAGAAAGATAGATTATAAAGACAGTAGCGTTCATGTATACACAAGCAGGCGCCATCTTGGAAAACAGTCATGACCAGTCGAATCATGAACGCTGTGTTTGAGCTGTGTCACTGGTTGCACGTCGTTCGACTGATCGCGACTGTTTTCCAAGATGGCGCCTGCATATAAAAATAAAAACGCTACTGTCTTTATAATCTATCTTTTTAAACACTTACAAAGTTCTCAATGCTTGTGTTTACGTGTAGGGACCCTCATCATGCTACTGTGGAAGTGTGGTGATATTCTGAGCCTCGTTAGTGGTGTAGAAATAAAGATTTACCATCTGCGACGAAAGCTAGCATTAGCAGCTAATCACCGGTTCACGCTAGCTTGTTTCAAGCTAAATACCCATTCAATTAGCATGAGAACATATCCCAGAGAACGGTCGACTCGGTACACATATGTTATTAACCCCTAGCTTCATTTTGCACTGGAATTGTCCTTTAACATAGTCGAATATCTTGATCAAATTCTTATAAGTTTGTGTCTCTACCTAGTGGAGAATCTGGTGCCGGAAAGACTGTGAACACCAAGCGTGTCATCCAGTACTTTGCAACAATCTCAGTTGGTGGACCGAAGAAGGACGACGCAAAGGTACGTTACTGTATGATTACAATTCAGGACTCTTCCTCTGTAGAATATTTTTCAGGGGCGAAAAATAAAGTCATTTTCTGACTGTAATTCTAAACCTGGATCATAGGGGTCGCTGGAGGATCAGATTATTGCAGCCAATCCCCTGCTGGAGGCCTATGGTAACGCCAAAACTATTAGGAATGACAACTCTTCCCGTTTTGTAAGTATGGAACAATTTCTGCACATGAGAGAGGTCTTGTTACAGATGGACATTAAATATCCTTTGTTTCAAACAGGGTAAATTCATCAGAATCCATTTCGGCACAACTGGCAAACTGGCTAGTGCTGATATTGAGACATGTAAGTAATAGCAATAATACTCATAGTACATACAAACGACTGGAATTGAGAATTGGTCAGAGCGTAATTCATGAACAATATTTGTAGATCTGCTGGAGAAGTCAAGAGTGACGTACCAGCTATCCGATGAAAGAGGCTACCACATCTTCTTCCAGATGATGACCGGCCACATCCCCGAGCTGCTTGGTAAGAAGATTGAGAGGATGCACATTGTTTAACTGTCAGGGTGAAGGCTTGGACCCAAGGGCAGGAAGGCGAGGAGTAAGCAGCAGTTTGAATAAACAATCATTTTAATGTAACACGATGAGACTTGTAAGCAGGAAAAGTAATCCAGAGAAAGCAGGAACACAGAAGGAAATGGGGGGGGGGGGAAACTCCAGGAACACAAAACCACAACAATACGCAGGACGGAAGTCTTCCCAAAAGACAGACGACAAATGACGATAAACCAACAACAGACACAGAAAGCACAGAGACTGAGGGCGCGTTCCAGGCGACCCGTAACCACCCGTCACCACCTTCTGCCCGTGGAACGGCGGTCCAACCCGTAACTTACTACCCGTGAACTGGTACCAGATCGTTGTTCTCCCAGTTACAGTTGTTGACGTCACACACACATTACATTACATGTCATTTAGCTGACGCTTTTATCCAAAGCAACTTACAATTGCTATATATCAGAGGTTGCACACCTCTGGAGCAAGTAGGGGTTAAGTGTCTTGCTCAGGGACACATTGGTTGATGTATCGCAGTGGGAATTGAACCCTGATCTCTCGCACCAAAGGCATGTGTCATATCCACTGCGCCATCACCACCAACCACTGTTGATGCTGTACAGACGGCGGTGATTAACGGAGAGAAATAGAAATAAATAGACATAAATAGGCAACGTAAAGTAATTCCGCACATTGTAATCAAAACAATACACGTACGATTGTGTACTACTACAGGTTATGTTTATTAAATGATGCCCAAAATATGTTGCCGACTAGAAATCGCTAGTATCAGCTAGCGCTAGCTAACGGCAACGTTAGGTAGCCGCTAGCTAACGCTAACGCTAGCTAGAAGGGTTTGTGGTGACTTTGCCTGGAACGCTACCAAGTCTAATGCTGCGTTCCAGGCGACCCGTAACTCGTGTTTTCACAACCTTCTACCCGTGAACGCGCCCTGGAACGGCAGTCCAACCCGTAATTTACTACCCGTGAACTCGTACCAGATCGTTGTTCTCCCAGTTACAGTTTTTGACGTCACACACACATAAACAACAATGGCGACCCCCTGTTGATGCTGCACAGACGCCGGTGAAATAGAAATAAATAGACATGAATAGACAACGTAAAGTAATTCCGCACATTGTAATCAAAACAATACACACACAATTGTGTACTACTACAGGTTATGTTTATTAAAAAGCCCAATATATGTCGCTGACTAGAAATCGCTAGTATCAGCTAGCACTAGCTAACGTCAACGTTAGGTAGCCGCTAGCTAACATCAGCGTAGCCACTAGCTAACGTCAACGTCAGCGTAGCCAGTAGCTAACGTCAACGTCAGCGTAGCCAGTAGCTAACGTCAACGTCAGCGTAGGCCAACCTGAACCCTGGAACGCTACCAAGTCGTGAGTCGCGACTTGAAGTCGTAACTTAAGGGCTAAAAAGTGTGTCTGGAACGCAGCATTAAATACACAAGTAAACGAGGGTTAACAAGGGACAGGTGACACTAGGGCCGGGGTAACAGGGTGAAAGACATCAGGGCGGGGCAGACAATCTCAAAGGCGGGAAAACCAAAAGACAGGAAGTAAACCAAAGGAGAACAGAGAACCTACAAAATAAAACAGGAAATGGGAAAACTAACAGAAGAAGACATGAAACAAAAAACAAAAAACACAGACAGAGACGTGACATTAACCTGTTTTCATATGAAGCAAACGTTCTGACGTGTTCTGACTTTTTTTTTGTTGATCTCCAGATCAGGCTCTCATCACAACCAACCCCTACGACTTCCCCATGTGTAGCATGGGTCAGATCACTGTGGCCAGCATTGATGACAAAGTTGAGCTGGAAGCCACCGATGTGAGTGATTTTCACTTTCAACTATTTAAATATATCAACATCAAGGATGCCCACTGGGCGCCTCCCTAGGCAAGGCCAGGCAGCTTTATTTATATAGCACACTTCAGCAACAGGGCAATTCAAAGTGCTTTACATGAAAACAATAAAAATACAAGAATAAAAGTTACAGTGCAGTGTAAGAAATTAAACATTAAAGAGCAGTTTAAAAACAGTTAGAAAAATATAAAAGCAGATAAAATACGAGACTTTATGTTGCTAGCGTGGGACGATGTATAAGCCGTCGCTCTATACACGTAATCCACCAGAAATCCTCGCTGTTCCTAGAACGGGCCGGTGTTCTGACGAAACACCATACCCATCAGAATGGCATACCTTTGGTAAATGCGCATGCGCTGCAGTGACATTTGTGGAATTGCGCATACGTTAAATTTAAACCATCATTTCAGCATACCTAAGATTACAAGCGGTAAATTTTGGTGTATTATATCGCATATTATATACACATTACTTAATTGCATGCCTTGTACAATCAAAGGGGCTATCAAAACAGCAAACCCCTTTATAAACTGTATTTTTATTAAACCAGGGGCTATCAAAACAGCATACCCTTCATAAACTGTATTTTTATTAAACCAGGGGCTATCAAAACAGCATACCCCTTTATAAACTGTATTTTTATTAAACCAGGGGCTATCAAAACAGCATACCCTTCATAAACTGTATTTTTATTAAACCAGGGGCTTTCGAAACAGCATTCCCCTTTATAAACTGTATTTTTATTAAACCAGGGGCTATCAAAACAGCATTCCCCTTTATAAACTGTATTTTTATTAAACAAAGGGGCTATCAAAACAGCATTCCCCTTCATAAACTGTATTTTTATTAAACCAGGGGCTTTCAAAACAGCATTCCCCTTTATAAACTGTATTTTTATTAAACCAGGGGCTTTCAAAACAGCATACCCTTCACAAACACTGGTATGCTGTTTTGACAAAGTAGGCTAAATTGACAGACCCCGCTATCAAACTAAACTTCTGGTATGCTATTCTGACAAAGTATGCTACATCGACAGAACACCGGTCCCACCGGTCTTACTTTTTAATTTCTCTTTATATGCTAATATAGATTTTCATGCAGTTTCAACAATGCAACGTAAGTATAAGAAATGAACAATTATTTAGGGAAAGGCAACATCAAAAAGAAAGGTCTTCAGCCTTGATTTAAAAGAACTGAGAGTTGCGGCGGACCTGCAGTTTTCTGGAAGTTTGTTCCAGATATGTGGAGCATAAAAAATAAACGCTGCTTCCCCCTATTTAGTTCTGACTCTGGGGACAGAAAGCAGAGCAGACCAGACCACCTGAGAGGTCTGGGTGGTTCATAGTTTACTAGGAGGCCCTAGGGAGGTGTTCCAGGCACGTCCAGCTGGGAGGAGGCCTCGGGGAAGACCCAGGACTAGGTGGAGGGATTACATCTCCAACCTGGCCTGGGAACCCCTCGGGATCCCCCAGTCAGAGCTGGTTAATGTGGCTCGGGAAAGGGAAGTTTGGGGTCCTCTGCTGGAGCTGCTCCCCCCCGCGACCCGACCATGGATAAGCGGACGAAGATGGATGGATGGATGGATAAGTGCATTTGTGAATTAAAGTGATTATGTTTGTGCGGACCTCTCTTTGAACTCAGAATGCCATTGATATCCTGGGCTTCACTGGTGAAGAGAAGGTGAGCATCTACAGGATGACTGGTGCTGTGCTCCACCACGGTAACATGAAGTTCAAGCAGAAGCAGCGTGAGGAGCAGGCTGAGCCTGATGGCACAGAGGGTGAGTATTTTAATGCCAGCTCAGAGTGAATAGCTTGGGGAAAACAGTATGAATGGGAGAGCTAGGGGCACTTTTATGCTTGCATCAAATTATCTATTTTTAACCACAAAGAAGACTCGACACAACATGAGACTTTGCTCCGAGTGTCTCCAGGAGCTCTACACATTAACTCAGCATTGAGAATGTTGTTTGTGGACCCAGAGTTTACTAAAAAGAAAGGTTTTAACAACTCACTGCATCTGTTGTTGTTTTTGCTTGCAGCCATCTTTGCCAGTCAAAACTAGTCGATCTCCGAATGCGACGTAACAGGGAGGAGAGGAAAGATGGAAAGCTCCTAAAGCTTAGTTCCATATAAATGCGCAGAGGAATTTTTTGTTTTGTCGTTAGTGAAAAACAATATTGACCTTGTAGTTGATAAAGGAGCCTCATATAAGAACGATATTTCCTCCTATGGAGTCCGTTCATCCGCATTTAGAAATGGACTAGTTCTGACTGCCGAGATGGCTGCGGCTAGAGACAACAAGAGCTCCGGTGAGTTGTTAAAACCTTTCTTTTTAGTAAACTCTGGGTCCACAAACAATGTTCTCAATGCTGAGTTAATGTGTAGAGCTCCTGGAGATACTCGGAGCAAAGTCTCATGTTGTGTCGAGTCTTCATAGTGGTTAAAAATAGATATTTTGAGGCTAGCATAAAAGTGCCCCTAGCTCTCCCATTCAAAAGGCCATTTGACCCAAAAACAAGAATACGGCAAATCTTAAGTTCACTGGTTTCTGTTCACATGATGATGGACATCTCTGAACTATTTTCAGAGGCTGACAAGGTTGCATACTTGCTGGGTCTGAACTCCGCTGACATGCTCAAGGCGCTCTGCTATCCCAGAGTGAAGGTCGGAAATGAGTTTGTCACCAAGGGACAGACTGTACCTCAGGTAACTTCTGTATAATTTACATGTACACATGTATTTATATTTTTGATTCTTTTGTGTCATTTATGTCATTAGAAAAATTTTAAATACCAGTATTCCATCATTTTACAAGATGGTTGACGGTTAACCAACGTGACATCATGACTTCGCGTAAACATACACGCCCACTTTCCTAAAGCCAAGTGGCGTGTTATCCGTACGCGTTTCGAGCTAGCCGTGTGTATGTCTACGCCGTATACGGCGGACGGCGGTCTGCAACGTCACAGAGTGAACATACACGTCACTTTCTAAAGCCACGTGGCGTGTTATCGTGAGGCTACGTGTTAGGTTGGGTCTTCACCCCGACCAACCTCCCTATGCGTATTTCCGCCCTTTTCATACTACTTCACACGCAATCACAAGGTAATGTAAGTCAATGGAGGCCGAAGAGAGTTGATAAACACGCCAAAAAGCGAGTATTCGTCTTAATAACACGCCGGTAATAGCATACGAATTGGCGTGTCATACATACGCCACTTCATGAGATCAGTCTGAAATCACATCCCATGACTTCGCGTAAACATACACGCCACTTTCCTAAAGCCAAGTGGCGTGTCATCTGTATGCATTTCGAGCTAGCCACGTGTATGTCTACGCCGTATACAGTGGACGGCAGTCTGCAACGTCACCCCGACCAACCTCCCTACGCAGATTTTCGCCCTTTCACACTACTCGCTACGGCGTCAATTCACACGCAATCGCAAGGTAATGTAAGTCAATGGAAGCCAAACAGAGTTGATAAACACGCTAAAAAGCGAGCATTCGTCTTAATAACACGGCAGTGATAGCATACGAATTGGCGTGTCATACATACGCCACTTCATGAGATCAGTCTGAAATCACATCCTTGTTTTTATTCAGGTGATGAACGCCGTGCCTGCCCTGGCCAAGTCTATCTATGAGAGGATGTTCTTGTGGATGGTCGTCCGTATCAACCAGAGTTTGGACACTAAACAAGCAAGACAGTTCTACATCGGCGTCTTGGACATCGCCGGCTTTGAAATCTTTGACGTAAGCTTAATTACAAACAATTCAGAGGCTGAAGAATCAGTCTTATTGCCCTGCGAGAGATCATACTAATTATTTTGTCGCATCACAGTTCAACACCTTGGAACAGCTGTGCATCAACTTCACCAATGAGAAACTGCAACAGTTCTTCAACCACACCATGTTTGTCCTGGAGCAAGAGGAGTACAAGAAGGAGGGTATTATCTGGGATTTCATTGACTTTGGCATGGACTTGGCTGCCTGCATTGAGCTCATTGAAAAGGTAATCACTTCATATATAATTGTTCTTAATTTGACTTAAAATATCACTTAATGGTAGCCTGGGAAAACCCTGAAGAACTTCCGGCAAATTTGAGATTTGCTCTGCAAGTCCGTCTGGCCAAGAGTCCATTCAAGCCCATTTCCAATGTCTCCAAATCGAGGCACCAATCACAACTTTATTTGTTAAGCGCTTTAAAAACAACAAGGTTGACCAAAGTGCTGTACAGAAGAATAAATAAAAACATCATAAATAAAAGACATAACATCATGACTGTGAGTGAAAGATAATAGCTGTGCAATAAAAAGCAATCAAAATAAGTAATTAAATGAAGTAAATAAAGTCGACATCTTACTAGGTGTCAAAAGCCACGGAGAAGAGATGGGCTTTAAGACAACAGACAAAGAAGAGGCCTGTTTAACCCTTGTGTTGTCCTATAGGGTCAAATTTGACCCGTTTTCAAAGTTCTTTATATCAGAAATATGGGTTTCTTGCCACCAAACTGCCCCAAAATAACTCGGATGCATGATGTACGCTGTATGGAACCCATATAACAATCTTTGCAGGTACATTAATTACTTTCATTGAATTTTGAGTGTTTTATTCAATTGTATAGCATTTTAAATGTTACTTAGTCAAAACAATTCATAATTTCTGCTTTTTTTTACTCAAAAATTAAGTATAATGTCATTTAAATTAGGTTTAATGACCATGAATTTAAAAAGAAGTGTTGAGAAAAGTGCCAAAAAACTTTCTCAATTTTGAACAAATTCATGATGGACTGGAAGACAACACGAGGGTTAACGTGCAGAGGCAGATCGTTCCATACTTTAGGAGCCGACACAGCAAAGGCACCGTCGCCTCTGAGCTTCCTCTTAGTTTTAGGCACACTGAGGAGCAGCTGACCATCTGACCTGAGAGAGCGAGTGGGTATATAAGGGCGTAGAGGCTCAGAGAGGTAGGACGGAACAAGACCATTCAGGGCTATAAAAGCAAAAAGAACTTTACATTCAACATGACGGCCACCGAAGCGCAGCAACCCGTCGATGCCGCTGTCGCTGCTACGTCTATCTACGACTATCCAATTGCGCCCAGAGGCATTTGAGCAGCGTCTGTTGGTGATGCCCCTTTGGAAAATGGGCTGTGAATTAACCTTCCCCCAGACCCACTTTCAGTTACACACCTGAGAAGGGTCTGGTGTCAACCAGGCTAACTTAATGACATACTTCTTCACACTTTTTTTTTTTCAAGCCCATGGGAATCTTCTCCATCCTTGAAGAGGAGTGCATGTTCCCCAAGGCAACAGACACATCCTTCAAGAACAAGCTGTATGACCAGCATCTTGGCAAAAACAAAGCGTTTGAGAAGCCTAAGCCCGCCAAGGGCAAGATTGAGGCCCACTTCTCCCTGGTGCACTACGCCGGTACCGTGGACTACAATATCACTGGCTGGCTGGACAAGAACAAGGACCCACTGAACGAGTCTGTCATTCAGCTGTACCAGAAATCCCCAGTGAAACTGCTGGCTGTTCTGTATCCTCCCGTCGTTGAGGGTATGACAGTAACTACAGTAAACTAAAACACAGTTTAAGGTTTTACTGTATATTTGTAACTAACTGTCTCTTTGTAGCTTTACTTATTTAAAGCTAATGTACTTGCACTTTCATATGTCTCTTTGTAGCTTTACTTACTTAAAGCTAATGTACTTGCACTTTCATATCTCTTTGTAGCTTTACTTATTTAAATCTAATGTACTTGCACTTTCATATCTCTTTGTAGCATTGCTTATTTAAAGCTAATGTACTTGCACTTTCATATATCTCTTTGTAGCTTTACTTACTTAAATCTAATGTACTTGCACTTTCATATGTCTCTTTGTAGCTTTACTTACTTAAATCTAATGTACTTGCACTTTCATATGTCTCTTTGTAGCTTTACTTACTTAAATCTAATGTACTTGCACTTTCATATGTCTCTTTGTAGCTTTACTTATTTAAATCTAATGTACTTGCACTTTCATATGTCTCTCTGTAGCTTTACTTATTTAAAGCTAATGTACTTGCACTTTCATATGTCTCTTTGTAGCTTTACTTATTTAAATCTAATGTACTTGCACTTTCATATGTCTCTTTGTAGCTTTACTTACTTAAATCTAATGTACTTGCACTTTCATATGTCTCTTTGTAGCTTTACTTACTTAAATCTAATGTACTTGCACTTTCATATGTCTCTTTGTAGCTTTACTTATTTAAATCTAATGTACTTGCACTTTCATATGTCTCTTTGTAACTTTACTTATTTAAATCTAATGTACTTGCACTTTCATATGTCTCTTTGTAGCTTTACTTACTTAAATCTAATGTACTTGCACTTTCATATGTCTCTTTGTAGCTTTACTTACTTAAATCTAATGTACTTGCACTTTCATATGTCTCTTTGTAGCTTTACTTACTTAAATCTAATGTACTTGCACTTTCATATGTCTCTTTGTAGCTTTACTTACTTAAATCTAATGTACTTGCACTTTCATATGTCTCTTTGTAGCTTTACTTATTTAAAGCTAATGTACTTGCACTTACTACTTGTTGTCTGGAGTTTGTACCTTCACAGTTGAAAGCACTTAATTTTAAGTCGCTTTGGATAAAAGCATCAGCTAAGTGACATGTAATGTAATGTAACTATAGCACGGGCTCATTGTGTAAATGATATGTCACATTCTAACATAACATGTCTATTTAAACACATTTACAGAAACTGGTGGTGGAAAGAAGGGAGGCAAGAAGAAGGGCGGTTCTATGCAGACTGTGTCTTCACAGTTTAGGGTAAGTTTTAACATTGCAAACTTATCTCATATGCAGTATCTCAATTTATGCTCAAACTCACAGTTGTTATATGCATGATATAACTCACCATTTTGGATCTACGTACAGGAGAACTTGGGCAAGCTGATGACGAACTTGAGGAGCACCCATCCTCACTTTGTGCGCTGCCTGATTCCCAATGAGTCAAAGACTCCAGGTACATAGAGAACTTAATCTCAAGAGATTCTTTGAGGAGTGATTTGTTTTGTTGGTATGGTGCACTTAAAGTTGCACCATGAGTTCCTGCGTGGTTTCAGCCTGACGATTTCATTTTTGTCTCAAATGGTAGTCATCTCTCCTCGATCCGCTAGCTGCCTGTCCCCTGAACACACCGTGAAAAAGCCCTCGGGAGACGACACAGCGGTCGTAAACGTCAAACAAACACTAGGCAGTCCCTCCAGAAAAACACTGAGTTTTTTTGTGATTGTTGCGGGCAAAAATCCTTGATTATGCGGCACGTTTTCTTAAAAAATGCGATGGAATATGCGGGATATTTATGCAATTTTATGCGATGAAATTGCGGGAACTTGCAAAAACTGCGGTTTGATGAAAAAGAGAAAAAAAGTGATTCCCCCCCAACACCGTGTTCTCACTAGGAGAAATGACGTCACTTCATAACGTTCCCATGGCAACAGGGGAAAATGGCTGCTCTTGTGTGAAGTAAACGCAACATTTTTCATCTTTCTGCTGAGATATATGTGACTTTTTTTGCAACGAAAATGCAGGGATTATGAAATCATGCAAGACCCGCATATTTTCCGTGGAAATCGGCAATTTATGCGGCGAAAGTGCGGCGTATTTGAAAAAAATGCAGCCCCCCGCATAAATATGCAGACTTTGGCTGATTATGCATTGAATTCTGCGATCGCATAATCACGTTTTTCTGGAGGGAGTGACTAGGGGCACAGGCTGTGCACCAAAATACAACCAACCGCGTTCCAGCCAATCACCGACAAGATGGTTGAGGAAGGGGGTTTGTGACGGTTAAGGCCACTACACACCAACCAGATAATCGGCCGTCGGACAGTCTGGCGAGGTCGGTGACTCGAGTCTGTTCGGTGTGTCCCGTGCCATCGTCCGTTGGAGGGGCCGGCGGCCTTCATTTTCGCCTATTGTTAGGGCATAATCGGCGGGGCGGGCACTGCCAGCAGTCGTACTCAAATGACCAATCTGATTGGTGGAGACAAGGAGATGGGATGAGCGTGACTACAGTCTAATGAAGACAGATTCAGCAACTGCACGATGGCCTATTTCTCTCTGGGCCGTCGCCTCGTGTGTTCAGAGGCAGTTTTTTTGACCAAATCGGGGGAGACTGATCAGTCCAACTGGCTTTACTGCCAGACGATCGGCTGTCTGGTTGGTGTGTAGAGGCCTTTAGTCGGTTAGTCATGACATGTTACGGGAACTTGGGGGGAGCGGCGAGCTTGCTCTGTGTTGTTTTGAATTTACTTGGAACGTCAACAGACGTGACCGTGCAGGAACTCATAGTGCACCTTTAATTTTAGAGCCTATTGACTATTTATTCAAGGAAGTGATTAAGAAATGTATTTTCTACAGGTCTGATGGAGAACTTCCTGGTCATCCACCAGCTCAGGTGTAATGGTGTGCTGGAAGGTATCAGGATCTGCAGAAAAGGTTTCCCCAGCAGAATTCTCTATGCTGACTTCAAGCAGAGGTATCAATGGGTATTTAAAGCGTAACTCTCGCCAAAATGCAACCTGTTTTTGGTGGTTCTGGTCTGGCCCCAAAGGCCAGAGTCCCTCTGACTCCAACTGGTCCGCCCACAGACTGCTCCTTTAAGTTTCGTGATTGTTTGAACGGTCGACCAGAAATCAAAACGCAGGATTCGTCCAGTTAGTCTGTATCAAAACTTTAGTAAAATTACATTGCAAGTAAAATACAACTAATGCGTAACGATCAGATTCCTTCAAGACAATTCTTTCTGTCGCCCCATCGCCAACAAGAATAATCAGGATCTGATCCTTACCTGTCCTATTCTCTTATTCTCTCAGAATTTTTCTTCCCCACATTTTGTCACTTTTCCCAACATTTTTTACCCTTATTTCGACTTCCTTTATTTCGGATATAAAAAAACACTTTGAAAACGGTCAAATTTTTTTGGTTAAGAGTATTTTTGGGGGGCTTTTCCCTTTATTTTTTGACAGTGACAGTGACAGTGGATAGACAGGAAAGGACTCAGCCAACATGGGGCGCACGCTCTCACTGGGCAGTGTTGTAATGTAACGAAGTACAAATACTTCACTACTGTACTCAAGTAGAAATTTCACGTATCTGTGCTTTACTTCGTTATTTATATTTCTGGAAACTTTTACTTTTACTCCACTACATTTCCCCTCAGCATCTTAGTTACTCGTTACTACAAAATAAAATCTGAAGAAAGTTGTTACACTGGAAAAAAAAAAGCAGATATGGCGAATCATTGCTCCTAAATTGCCGAGATAATACTCGCTCCGTTCCAGTTGGTGACATAAAGCCTGTTTGTTGCCAAGCGGCAAAAAAAACAGAGGCCAAAACTAAAGAAGAAGAGGAGGAAGCATAACGACTGCTGCAGGCTCTGCTGCCATGGTAACAGACGATGACCACCCCGGTGATGAAGATAACGTTACACACCTTTGGTCATAAAGTTCATAATCAATGTTTTATTTTTATTTTTTACTTTTACTTCTAATACTTAAGTATATTTATTGTCAGAAAATTACTTTTAAGACTTTTACTCAAGTAATATTCTAAAAGGAGACTTTAACTTCTACCAAAGTCCTTTTTCTGGTAAGATACTTGGACTTTTACTCAAGTATTGCTTTCAAGTACTTTATACAAGACTGTCACTGGGTGAGCTAGAGGCCGCCCCGAAAACGGTCAAATCTGACCCGAAGACAACATGAGGGTTAAAACACTAAGAAGACTCGACACAACATGAGACTTTGCTCCAAGTATCTCCAGGAGCTCTACGCGTTATTAACTCACCATCGAGAACATTGTTTGTGTACACGGACGCTTTTTGACTGGCGAGATGGCGGCGAGCGGATAAACCAACCGCTAAAGTGAGTCGCTCAAAGCCTCTCTTTTTAGTAAACTCTGTGTACACAAACGATGTGTAATAGTGTTTTAAAAATAGTGATTTTGATGCGATCATAGTAGGTTGCATTTTGGCGAGAGTTGCGCTTTAAAGAATTTTGATAGATTATTGAAAGAAAATGCTGAAACTGACCATTAACTCTCATTAAAAAGGTACAAGGTGCTGAACGCCAGCGTCATCCCCGACGGCCAGTTCATCGACAACAAGAAGGCTTCAGAGAAGCTGCTCGGGTCGATTGACGTTAATCACGATGAGTACAAATTCGGACACACCAAGGTAAGCCCCTTGATTGCATTTATACAGCCTCGTGAGACCGTCCTGATCTCGTTGAGCTCCAGTTTTCCGCTCGCAGATCAGTCTGGCGTCTTGAGGCGGAGAAAATTTGGAGCTGTTCGCCAAACGACCGACCAATCGGCGTTTGGTTTTGAGGCGGGTTTAGGCGTGACGCCACGAGGAGCTGGCGAGATCAGGATGGTCTCACGAGGCTCAGCAAGCAGGAAGCAACGCGTGCAGATCTGACCTGATCTAGACACGTGTTCAGACAGCGGTAGCCCTGATTCTGTTAGCCGCTCGCTAATGCTGTTTTCTCTTGGATCCTTCTTCTGGAATATGGACCGGGAACCTGAAACGGGGCCTTTTATTCCTAAATTCTCGTTACACAAACGGCAAATATCCTTCACCGACATGTTGCTTGCTGAGCTAACGAGCTGTGCTCTGCCTGCAGCACCTCGTTGCTCTGTTGGTACGTCATACGCTTCGTTGATCTGATTGGTTGATTTGGTCCGTCTATCACCAACATAGCTGGTGACAGACGGATGGTTTATCCCATCAGATAACCGGTATTTTCGCCCCTTTACCAAAAGTTCTCCAACAGAAAGTTCCCTGATGGATATGCCGAGCCAATGCTAAGTAATCCATCTGGTGGAGTCGGGTTAGCATTTATATACTTTAGTGGTACTTTCCAATGACGGTCAGTGCATTTTGTCTGTTAAACAAAACACAATTTTAAGCATTGTAATGGGAAATTCGGCCACTGAACGAGTAAAGGATAGAAATAGAGAAATTGCACCACCATGTGCCCATTGGTAAGGCAGGTTACATTTTGTCTTGTGCACCAAGTGATAGTAAACAACAGAGAACGGGTTGGAGTAAAAGACTAGTAAAAGTGCCCATACAGGATTGATGTTTCCTAGCAAAAAACGCATAGCTGCCATCAGTCATTTAGAATAATTGTGTTTCACTACGATATTTTGCTGCACATCCTGATGAAGATTAAAAAAAAAAGTTTTCTTAACCCTTGCGTTGTCTTCCCGGCCGACCGTGCAACTTTTTGGTTTTCTGGGTAAGATTTTTAAATTAAAACTTTTTTTTTTTCAACGTTTTGGTCGTCCTTTTTCACAATTTTGCCGCTTTTCCCGATGTTTTAGTTACTTTTTCCCAAGATTTGTGTCACTTTTTTCAACGTTATTTTATCTTTTTTTTTTTTCAAATGCTATAAAATTGAATAAAACACCCAAATTTAATGAAAGTAGTGAACTGATCAATTTTACTTGTGAAAAATGTTGCATGGAACTAGCCATGTTATTTTTCTGTGACAATTTGGTTGAAAGAAACTCAAATTTCTGATATAGGAACTTTTAGAAAATGGGTCAAATTGACCCGAGGACACCAGTAGGGTTAATAATATTAATATATAAGACATTCATATGATCGTGTGGGGTACATGCTCTCCGAGTCATTTCTGGTTTAATGTTTAGAATAGTGTATAGTACACACATGAAGTCAATTTCTATTTCCTCTTTGATCAGGTGTTCTTCAAGGCCGGTCTGCTGGGTGTCCTAGAGGAGATGAGAGATGAAAAACTGGCATCTCTGGTCACCATGACTCAGGCGTTGTGCCGTGGTTACCTCATGAGAACGGAGTTTGTGAAGATGACGGAGAGGAGGCATGTTGAAAACAAACGGGTTTGAGTGCGCAGCCATGGAATGAATGATGAGGAATAACTTTGTCCCTAAACAGCTATTTTTCCTCTTCAACAGGGACGCTATATATACCATCCAGTACAACGTCCGCTCGTTCATGAATGTCAAACACTGGCCGTGGATGAAGGTGTACTACAAGATCAAGCCTCTGCTGAAGAGTGCTGAAACTGAGAAGGAGCTGGCAGCCATGAAGGAGAACTATGATAAGATGAAAACGGACTTGGCTGCTGCCCTGGCTAAGAAGAAGGAGCTGGAGGAGAAGATGGTGTCCCTCCTGCAGGAGAAGAATGATCTGCAGCTGCAAGTAGCGTCTGTAAGTACACACCAACGGACACTTCTTCGTTTTTTTCACAATCAGAATCAGAATCACGATCACTTTATTTGCCAAATGCGTCAGCAGACACACAGTCATTTGACGTGGAACGCAGAAGCTCGACAACAACAGTATATATGCGTATAGCTGCATAAAGCATGTTTAACCCTTGTGTTATCTTCAGGTTGACCGTGCACTTGTTGTCCTTCTGGGTCAAAATTAACGTTTAATGTTTAATTAACGTTTTTGTCCCTTTTGTAAAGCACTTTTTTCAATGTTTTTGTCACTTTTCTCGACATTTTTGATGCTATTTTTCACTAACACTAACTTATTACCACTAGTTTTACACTTATTTTTGGATGGTCAATACATGTCATTTACAGGAAATTATACCTAACTTTGAAATTATGAATTATTTTGACTAATATTAGAGGAACCTATGTTGATGGATAATCACAGACGTGGATCTTAAAGTTTAGTCCATTTTTATTCAAATGCTATAAAATTTTTGGGTAATTTGGTTAAAAAAGAAACCAATATTTCTGATATAGAAGTTTTGAGAATAGGTCAACACGAGAGTTAAAACAAGTAAATAGATAAAATAGTCCAAAGATAAACTAGAACTGCAAGCAGTTATGAACGGGGTCCAAGCCCCCCTGCGCCAGTCCGCCCTGGCGCGAGTCGCCCCTGGCGACGCTAAGAGCCCGTGAAAGCGGAGCCCGCGAAAGGAGAACGCCACCGCGGCGAGGCAAAAGTCAGGAAATTTGACCGAGTGCGAGCTCCAAAGTCGGTAGTGAAATGCAATTGCAAATTTCCTCTTCATTGCGTAAAAAATCAGTCCGTTCGTCCAATCAGCTGCCGGTTTTCATGTTTTTGGGGCGACAATACAGATTAGCGCCGCCTGCTGTTATGGAGACGCATTATCGTGTGTTACGAGGCACTTTTTGGACCTCGGGGAGCCGACCGATCAGTCGAACGGTCGGCCGTCTGGTCGGCGTGTCTCGGCCTTTAGGAAGAACATTCCACTGTGAGCAATCTTGGTAATGGAGGAACTGTTGTTTTTTTTATGTTTCACTAGGAATCAGAGAATCTGAATGATGCTGAAGAGAGATGCGAGGGACTCATCAAGAGTAAGATTCAGCTCGAGGCCAAACTCAAAGAGACGACCGAGAGGCTGGAGGACGAAGAGGAAATCAATGCTGAGCTCACTGCCAAGAAGAGGAAGCTGGAGGACGAATGCTCTGAGCTCAAGAAGGACATAGACGACCTGGAGCTTACCTTGGCCAAAGTGGAAAAGGAGAAACACGCCACAGAGAACAAGGTTCGTAAAATAATCATAATCTGCCCAGTAGGGCTGCCCCCCCCTCTTAGTCGATGAGTCGACTAAGATTTCTTTAGTCGATAAGTCATTTTTTATGCTTATTCATGCTTAATTACTCATTTCCAAACAACTTATGAGAACATTTCTGGTGAACACGAGATTTAAAGTGGTGCTTTTGCAGGATTAATTGTGGAGAAACTCAGTTTTCCAGATGGTTAATTAACTACATTTATATTGAGCTTTTCTAGTCTTAACCAGCTCTCAAAGAGCACAGCTCTGTCGATTACATCAACTAATCGATTAGTCGACAAAATCACATAAGTGTTAGTCGACTAAGAATTTCTTTAGTCGAGGACGGCCCTACTGTCCAGCAGAACAAGTCAGATTACAATGATCGCGACCGTTGTAAGACAAGATTGTTTTCTTGCACATTTAGGTGAAGAACCTGACCGAGGAGATGGCCTCTCAGGATGAGAGCATTGCTAAGCTGACCAAGGAGAAGAAAGCCCTTCAGGAGGCTCACCAGCAGACTCTGGATGACCTGCAGGCAGAGGAAGACAAGGTCAACACTCTGACCAAGGCCAAGACCAAGCTGGAGCAGCAAGTGGATGATGTAAGTCTACAAAGTCTCTAGGATTGGCAATATATCGATATTACATCGATATCGTGATATTCCCCACCACATCAGAACACTATCATCCATCACATATTCCAAAAAGTCATACACACTGTTTCTTCTTGACAGTCACACTTGCACACACGTATTGTTCATGTATTGTTTTAGCCGTGTTTGTCCGTATTTGATGTTTTAGTTGTGTCTGTCTATCCCATGCTGATGTCCTGTACACATGTTTTTTTGTCCTCATGCGCCAAAACGGTGCTCAATGTTCTATGTTGCTGCAGAACAGGAACCTGCTGCAAAAAACAGTTTTTAAACTGAGTCAGGACCCGTTTATACTGTAACTTAATTGCTGCTTTTAAACTTTCCTGTATATTCAGTCCCTCCAGACAAACGCAGAATGTTCTTTTTGTGATTGTCGCGGGCAAAAATCCTTGATTATGCGGCACGTTTTCTTAAAAAATGCGATGGAATATGCGGGATATTTATGCAATTTTATGCGATGAAATTGTGGGAACTTGCAAAACCTGCGGTTTGATGAAAAAGAGAAAACAAAGTGATTCCCCCCCAACACGTGTTCTCACTAGGGGAAATGACGTCACTTCATAACGTTCCCATGGCAACAGGGGAAAATGGCTGCTCTTGTGTGAAGTAAACGCAACATTTTTCAACTTCCTGCTGAGATATATGTGACTTTTTTTTCAACGAAAATGCGGAGATTATGAAATCATGCAAGACCCGCATATTTTGCGCGGGAAATCGGCAATTTATATAAATATGCGCATAAATACGCGGACTTTGGCTGATTATGCATTGATTTCTGCGATCGCATAATCACGTTTTTCTGGAGGGACTGTGTATAATAAATGAAATGAAATGTGATGGTTGAAAAACTCATCTTATGTCGTAGCTTGAGGGTTCTCTGGAGCAAGAGAAGAAGCTCCGTATGGACCTGGAGAGAGCCAAGAGAAAGCTCGAGGGGGACCTGAAACTGGCCCAGGAATCCATCATGGATCTCGAGAATGACAAGCAGCAGTCCGACGAGAAGATCAAAAAGTAACGTCATTTTTTGGAATTTGTACAAGCATTCTTTTAAAAAAAAAATGGTGGTCAACTGCATGAACTCTGTGTACTTTATCTATAATTCTCACAGGAAGGACTTTGAAATCAGTCAGCTCCTTAGCAAGATTGAAGATGAGCAGTCGCTGGGTGCTCAGCTTCAGAAGAAGATCAAGGAGCTCCAGGTGACATATATCGCGTTTATATCGCGTTTCTGCAATTTTGCGTGTCACACGAAAGTGAAAGTTGACTGAAAGACATCCCGTCTATGTCCGACAGGCTCGTATCGAGGAGCTGGAGGAGGAGATCGAGGCCGAGCGTGCCGCTCGTGCCAAGGTTGAGAAGCAGAGAGCCGACCTCTCCAGGGAACTCGAGGAGATCAGCGAGAGGCTGGAGGAGGCCGGCGGCGCCACCGCTGCTCAGATCGAGATGAACAAGAAGCGCGAAGCCGAGTTCCAGAAGCTGCGTCGCGATCTCGAGGAGTCCACGCTGCAGCACGAAGCCACCGCCGCCGCTCTTCGCAAGAAGCAGGCCGACAGCGTCGCCGAGCTGGGAGAGCAGATCGACAACCTCCAGCGCGTGAAGCAGAAGCTCGAGAAGGAAAAGAGCGAATACAAGATGGAGATCGACGACCTCTCCAGCAACATGGAGGGTGTTGCTAAAGCAAAGGTACGCACGCAGCGCGTTCTCACTCCGAACTCGTAAAATACGGACGTTTGGAAGAGTGGCTGTCAGCGTCTGAAGAGACGAAAAAGGTTGTTTCACTAACGTTAGTTTAATAACGTAGCTGCTACATAAACTACGTATCGACTGACCCTCCGATAGATTTCCGACACATTTTAGAAACCTTTTTAAACAAGGTTTATTTTTGCAACGGACCTTATGTTTGAAATTTCTGTGATAGAAAAAAATAATACAAGCGGCGTATTGATCTACTATTTGATGACGCTGTGCTCAGACAGTTAGCGAGCAATATGCCGGGTTAATGCCCTCCTCCTAGCCAATCAGAATCAAGCATTCTTAAACGAAGTAGAATAAAGCGCGTTATATGACGCTAAAGGAGACTTTTAGCGTCATATAACAACGACAAAGGCACCTGAGAATCTGTTGGTACACAATGCATTACGTGTTATTTTATTGACTAAATAAGTATAGTAAACAATGCAATTCATATTATAAATCAAATGTGATCACTGATCTCATCTCTATTCACTCATTAGGGAAATCTTGAAAAGATGTGCCGTACTCTAGAGGACCAACTCAGCGAACTGAAGACCAAGAATGATGAAAACGTCCGTCAAATCAATGACTCAAACGCGCAGAAAGCACGTCTCCTGACAGAAAATGGTAGCTAAAACTTTTAAGCCTTGTGTTGTCTTCCCGGGTCAAAATTGACCCGGTCTGTTTTGCCTGTTTTATAAAGTATAAAGTATACATTTTCCAATTCTGTGTTACATCTTCTAAGCCAACTTCATTCCAACTCATCACTGCTAGTTTTACACTTACATTTGGTATTTGTGGTCAATAAACCTCATTCATATTAAAATATGCCTAATTTTGAGTAAATTATGAATTACTTTAGCTAATAATTAAGATCAGAGGAACGTATGTTGATACATAATTACATGTATGTTTCATGTATGGAACCATCCATGTTATTTTTGGGCAATTAAGTTGAAAGAAACCCATATTTTTGATACAGATCTTTGAAAACAGCTCAAATTTGAACTGAAGACAACACAAGGGTTAAACTAACGCATCATGACATCTTTCCCACAAGGTGAGTTCAGCCGTCAGATTGAAGAGAAAGAAGCTCTCGTCTCCCAGCTGACCAGAGGCAAACAGGCGTTCACGCAGCAGATTGACGAGCTGAAAAGACAGATTGAAGAGGAGGTTAAGGTAAGAAACCGTTAAGTGAGTGTGTGTTGGTCAGAAGTCGACTCGAGTCAAGCCGTGCGACTCGAGTCGCCAATTTGAGGACTTGAGACTTGCTTGACTTACACTGATAAATGACTCGACTTGGACTTGGTATTCAAGACTTGAGACTTGACTTTGACTTGAGACAGATGACTTGAAAGGATGTCATAGCCAGGCCGTATTCTTTTTTTAAAAGGTATTAAGAAGTTTTGTTGTTGGAACATCTTCGTGCTATACGCGCCACCCTCCCAAGTTGCTAGGCAACCTTCCAAAGCGCTGCAGACCAGCAGAGGCAGCCGTCATGGAAGAGATAATACCCAAAATAGTGAAATTCGGATGTAGTCGATGGTCAGCGGTGTGCAAGGATTGCAACTCCAAAATTACAGACACGAAAACCACAACATCCAACTTTATCTGTCATTTCGAGCAACTCAAACAAACGTACGTCAACGTGTCTTTTAGCTAATACTTGACTTAAAGCGGGGACTCGACTTGACTTGATTCTCCCCACAGTGACTTGAGACTTACATGACTTATAGCGGGGACTCGACTTGATTCTCACCACAGTGACTTGAGACTTACTTGACTTATAGCAGGGACTCGACTTGACTTGATTCTCACCACAGTGACTTGAGACTTACATGACTTATAGCAGGGACTCGACTTGCTTGATTCTCACCACAGTGACTTGAGACTTACATGACTTATAGCGGGGACTCGACTTGATTTGCTTGATTCTCCCCACAGTGACTTGAGACTTACATGACTTATAGCAGGGACTCGACTTGACTTGATTCTCACCACAGTGACTTGAGACTTACATGACTTATAGCAGGGACTCGACTTGACTTGATTCTCACCACAGTGACTTGAGACTTACATGACTTATAGCAGGGACTCGACTTGCTTGATTCTCACCACAGTGACTTGAGACTTACATGACTTATAGCAGGGACTCGACTTGACTTGATTTTCACCACAGTGACTTGAGACTTACATGACTTATAGCAGGGACTCGACTTGCTTGATTCTCACCACAGTGACTTGAGACTTACATGACTTATAGCAGGGACTCGACTTGACTTGATTCTCACCACAGTGACTTGAGACTTACTTGACTTATAGCGGGGACTCGACTTGACTTGATTCTCACCACAGTGACTTGAGACTTACATGACTTATAGCAGGGACTCGACTTGACTTGATTCTCACCACAGTGACTTGAGACTTACTTGACTTATAGCAGGGACTCGACTTGACTTGATTCTCACCACAGTGACTTGAGACTTGCTTGACTTATATCAGGGACTCGACTTGACTTGCTTGATTCTCCCCACAGTGACTTGAGACTTACATGACTTATAGCGGGGACTCGACTTGACTTGATTCTCACCACAGTGACGCAAGACTTGCTTGCGACTTAAAGGTTAAGACTTGAGACTTGCTTGCGACTTGCACATGCTTGACTTACTCCCACCTCTGGCATTGGTATTATTAGTTTGCGATTAAGACATTTTGTAAATTCAATCATATTTTTCTTCACGCCAGGCCAAGAACGCCCTTGCCCACGGACTGCAATCAGCCCGCCATGACTGTGACCTGCTGAGGGAGCAGTTTGAGGAGGAGCAGGAGGCCAAGGCCGAGCTGCAGCGCGGCATGTCCAAGGCCAACGGCGAGGTGGCTCAGTGGAGAACTAAGTACGAAACTGATGCTATCCAGCGCACTGAGGAGCTCGAGGAATCCAAGTGAGTACCATTCAAACAATCCAATGGCCAGTTCTGAAGTGTAGCATTCTCCGCCCTCTCCACTTTTTGAAAAAATGCACATGCGCAACACTATTATATATACTATATACTAACGCCTATTAAACGTGTGCACGAGAGAGCGTGCACGAGCCTAGTTCTCCTTCGTGCACGCTCTGTTTACAAGTTGCTGTCGGCATGGCTCTACAAGCCGACTTTCCAAAAGAAGATTTGCACTTTTTCCACTACGTCAGACTCGCCACCGGTAAGTGGAAATCTATTTAGGACAAGCATCTCTATAGCTAACGTTAGCACGCTACAGGCCAACAAACAAGCTATCGCCGAGAGCGGGGGGGGCAGCGGTCGGAGGCTTTTATATACCGTCTATGGTCGGAGGCCGTGGCCGTCTGCTCGCTGACCTGTCACGGCACGTAAACATATCCCAGAATGATTGACAAGTAGGAGGACCAATAGTCTTGATGATCCACCCGGGAAAAGAAAATCCTCCACTACACCTCTAACATAACAGCATCAAAAGTGACGCCAATAGTCCCGACCAAGCGCGTTTAGATAAAGCGCGTTATACGACACTAAAGCAGACGACAAAGACACCTGACCAAGCGTCCGTATTTTACCAGATGGGAGTGAGAACCTGTTGGTCAAATACAGTACTTGCATTCAAACAAATGTTCTAAAGAGGTTTTTTCAATTGTTTGTATTGTAGTATCTTATTACGAAAATAACATTTTAGATTAAATCAGTGCTTTCTTATATTTCTCTGGGTTCTGAAACGATGTATCTGGAAATTAAATCTTATCCTTTTCAAACAGGAAAAAGCTGGCTCAGCGTCTTCAGGAGGCTGAGGAGCAGATAGAGGCCGTGAACTCCAAGTGTGCTTCTCTTGAGAAAACCAAACAGAGGCTCCAGAGTGAGGTGGAGGACCTCATGATCGACGTGGAGAGGGCCAACGGGCTGGCCGCCAACCTGGACAAGAAGCAGAGGAACTTTGACAAGGTAGCATGTCTTTACTTTGGGTGGCCAAGCCACACAAACAATGAAATATATATTTATTTTTTTCCTTCATATTGCTACATAAAGCCAACTGAACTGTGTTAATGATGTTATTCAGGTGTTGGCAGAGTGGAAGCAGAAGTTCGAGGAGGGTCAGGCAGAGCTCGAGGGAGCCCAGAAGGAGGCTCGTTCTCTCAGCACTGAGCTGTTCAAGATGAAGAACTCCTACGAGGAATCTCTGGATCAGCTGGAGACTATGAAGCGGGAAAACAAGAACCTGCAACGTGAGTTCTGCATTATGTCACAGTTAAGGCTGTTTTATGGTTGTGCGGAGGCTCCACGCAGAGCTTTCGCCGTAGCCTACGCAAGTGGCCTGATGTTTATACTATTGCGCTGGTGTGTGCGTCGAGCCGGCATGTGTGTATGTGTGTGGGGAGCGTGTGGTAGAGCGAGTGAGAGAGTGATGGTGATTAGCTCCGGAGCGAGTAGTGACTCTAGAGTCATAGTGAGAGAAACAAAGAGTCTCCTCTGTTCTTTCTGACCACGGTGGGAAACCTGGAGCAGGAGAAGTTAACGCTCTCCTTGAGTTCATGTTGTTTATGGAGAAGGAGAAGCAGGAAATGAGTTGGGGGGGGGGGGGGGGATGCAACGCTACCAAGCCACGGCCGAGCGACGTGCATTTTTCGAGAGGTGCACGTCAGGCTACGGCGTAGGGTCCGCCGTAGGTTTGTGTCTTCTCGTACCTACTGTACGTACGTAGCCACGGCGTAGATTTTACGCAGAAGTATAAATCAGCCTTTACATTGAATTCAATTGGTGTTAGAATAAAGTGTTGTTGTTTTTTTTATTTGACATTGTACGTCTTAACAATATAAAACACATGTATCTCTCTGCAGAGGAGATCTCCGATCTGACTGAACAGATTGGTGAGACTGGCAAGAGCATCCACGAGCTGGAGAAGTCCAAGAAGCAGGTGGAGACCGAGAAGGCTGAGATTCAGACGGCACTTGAAGAGGCTGAGGTACATTTTTTTTCTCGGGGACATCTTAATCTTAATCTGTCTAAATCTTAGTCATAGACAAATATACAAAAAAAGGTAGAATGACAAGCCAGCCCCACATCCAGATGTTGGGTCCGGGAACTCCTCATTGGCCGGGCTCAATCCGAGGGGCGGGACAAACGGTTGTCTTTCAAATTCCCTCTGCACGCAATAGGACATCGCTACAACCAACCAGAGCAACGAAGAAGGGGGCGGAGCTAGTTGATAGAATAAACTTTAAACTCCCAACACATCTTCCTGTTTGAAGAACGACTTCAGAGCCGTTCTTTGTTCTTAACTCCAAGTCTTCCAAAGACCGCTGTTCGCCAGCAGCAGCAGCCATCTTCTTTGTTTTCAAGTAGCAGGGAATTCACGCAGAACCTGTCGCATGTTAAGCCCCGCCCACCGACTCTATACACGATGTGATTGGCCTGACTAGAGTTTGGTTTTTCCAGCTCGCAAGCCAACGGAGAGTTTCTGGACCGGACCCTGGCTGCACATTACATTTGCAGCCGCTGGTGTGCGTCTACATTTCTAGGCTACAAGAAAAAGGTTTAAAGGCAAAGATGAATATTTAATTATTTGATATCTTCAGGGAACTCTGGAACACGAAGAGTCTAAGATCCTGCGGGTGCAGCTGGAGCTCAACCAGATTAAGGGTGAGGTGGACAGGAAGCTGGCAGAGAAAGATGAGGAGATGGAGCAGATCAAGAGGAACAGCCAGAGGGTGATTGACTCCATGCAGAGCACTCTGGATTCTGAGGTCAGGAGCAGGAACGATGCCCTGAGAATCAAGAAGAAGATGGAGGGAGACCTGAATGAGATGGAGATCCAGCTGAGCCACGCCAATCGCCAGGCCGCTGAGTCCCAGAAGCAGCTGAGGAACGTGCAGGCGCAGCTGAAGGTATTGTTAGACAAAGACTACTATAAGTCGCTCCTGAGTATAAGTCGCATCAGTCCAAAAATGCGGCATGACGAGGAAAAAACACATATATAAGTCGCATTTGTTTAGAACCAAGAGAAAACATCACCGTCTACAGCACAACTTCCTGTGTCGCTACAAGCAACCACTGTTCAGAGCAGCGAAGAAGACAAACGTGCGCGCTACCAGTATAGAGCGCCCTCTCACGGCTGTAGACGGTAATGTTTACTCTTGGTTAATTTCTCATGGTTCATGTTCATTTTGATAATAAGTAAGTCGCACCTGACTATAAGTCGCAAGACCAGCCAAACTATGAAAAAAAAGTGCGACTTATAGTCCGGAAAATACGGTAGTTGCAAGTTGCACGGACTATGGTCGGTGCAGGTACATTTTGGCCTTCAGGTGAATATATTTCCTGATATTTTTTTCACTATAGGATGCACAACTGCACCTTGACGATGCTGTCAGAGCCCAGGAAGACTTCAAGGAACAAGCTGCTATGGTGGACCGCAGGAACGGTCTGATGGTAGCTGAAATCGAGGAACTTAGAGCGGCTCTGGAGCAGACGGAGAGAAGTCGCAAAGTCGCTGAGCAGGAGCTGGTCGATGCCAGTGAGCGTGCTGGGCTTCTGCACTCTCAGGTGAGCAAGCCCAATCATTTCTTCAGTAATTCAAAAATCTAATAATTCAAAAATCTAATGACAAGAGCAGGCGCACATATACTTGGAGGTTTATGCCTCGACGCACAGGTCCAGGGTTGGAATCTGACCTGTGACCATTTCCTGCATGTCTCTCACCTAGCTTTCCTATCAAATAAAGGCGGAAAAGCCCCAAAAATTATCTTAAAACAAATATATATAACATGAAAATCAGGCATGTAATGACTAAAGGCGCCGACACACCAACCTGATAACCGGCCGTCTGACAGTCTGGCGAGGTCGGCGACTCGAGTCTGGTCGGTGTGTTCCGTGCCGTCGTCAGTCGGAGGAGCCGTCGGCCTTCATTTGGGACGATTTCACTCAATAATCAATCTGATTGGTGGAGAGCTAACCAGGAAATGAGGAGCGCGATGAGCGTGACTACAGCCTCTCAAAATCTGATGATCTTTTAAACTGACCTTTGTTGATCTGAAATGAAGACAGATTTGGCAACTGAACGGCCTATTTCTCCTTAAAATGTTTTCACAAACACGTTTCGGTGAACTATTTTAGTAGAATATGAGATTGTGTTCTGAACGAGCCGCCGTTATGGTCGGGGAGTAGCCAGACACACGTGACGCGTTCGTCAAATCAGCTGCTGGTTTAGATTTTTTGGCCGACAATACAGATTAGCGCCGCCTGTTGTTTATGGAGACGTATTACAGTCCCTCCAGAAAAACGTGATTATGCGATCGCAGAATTCAACGCATAATCAGCCAAAGTCCGCATATTTATGCGGGGGGCCACGTGTTTTCAAATACGCCGCACTTTCGCCACATAAATTGCCGATTTCTGCGCAAAATATGCGGGACTTGCATGATTTCATAATCCCCGCATTTTTGTTGCAAAAAAGTCACACATATATCTCAGCAGGAAGATGAAAAATGTTGTTTACTTCACACAAGAGCAGCCATTTTCCCCTGTTGCCATGGAAACGTTATGAAGTGATGTAATGTCGCCTAGTGAGAACACGGTGTTGGGGGGGAATCACTTATTTTTCTCTTTTTCATCAAACCGCAGTTTTTGCAAGTTCCTGCAATTTTTGCAAGTTCCCGCATTTTTTGCAAGTTCCCGCAAATTTCATCGCATGAAATTGCATAAATATCCCGCATATTCCATCGCATTTTTTAAGAAAACGTGCCACATAATCAAGGATTTTTGCCCGCAACAATCACAACAATGGTATTACGTCTCGCGCACACGCAGAACGTACGCTCAAGTCTGCATCTCTTCGGTGTTCTGAGGCACTTTTTTTGACCAACTCGGGGAGACAGTCAGTCCGACTGGCTTTTCTTCGTCTGGTTGGTGGGTCAGAGACTTAAAGTGCCTTTTGTTTTACCTTTTAGAACACAAGCCTTCTGAACTCCAAGAAGAAGCTTGAGTCTGACCTGGTCCAGGTCCAGAGTGAAGTGGATGACACTGTTCAGGAAGCAAGAAATGCAGAGGAGAAGGCCAAGAAGGCCATCACTGATGTAGGTTTACATTTCATTTGTTCTTACTTTCACTCCAATATGTTCCAAGATATTTCCTCATTAACATTGTATGCTGTCTCTTCTAGGCTGCTATGATGGCTGAGGAGCTGAAGAAGGAGCAGGACACCAGCGCTCACCTGGAGAGGATGAAGAAGAACCTGGAGGTCGCTGTTAAGGACCTGCAGCACCGCCTGGATGAGGCGGAGAACCTGGCCATGAAGGGTGGCAAGAAGCAGCTCCAGAAACTGGAGTCCAGGGTGAGAAAGCATAACGTTAAAGGTCCTATTTGCACAACTGAAGCATGACTTTTGGAAAAGAAAGAGGGATACTTATTGTCTTGTTTTTTTGAAGGTGCGTGAACTGGAGGCAGAGGTTGAGGCCGAGCAGAGACGCGGAGCAGATGCCATTAAGGGTGTCCGCAAATATGAGAGGAGGGTGAAGGAGCTCACCTATCAGGTACAGTCACTTTGATAGTTACCATAAGTAAGTCCAGTAAGTCCAGTCCAGTAGTACAACAAGTATCTAATATATTTCTTGAACCTGCACTTTCATATGTCTCTTTGTAGCTTTACTTATAATGTACTTGCACTTTCATATGTCTCTTTGTAGCTTTACTTATTTAGAGCTAATGTACTTGCACTTTCATGTCTCTTTGTAGCTTTACTTATTTAAAGCTATGTACTTGCACTTTCATATGTCTCTTTGTAGCTTTACTTATTTAAAGCTAATGTACTTGCACTTTCATTTGTCTCTGTGTAGCTTTACTTACTTAAAGCTAATGTACTTGCACTTTCATTTGTAGCTATGTACTTGCACTTTCATTTGTCTCTTTGTAGCTTTACTTATTTAAAGCTAATGTACTTGCACTTTCATTTGTCTCTTTGTAGCTTTACTTATTTAAAGCTATGTACTTGCACTTTCATTTGTCTCTGTGTAGCTTTACTTACTTAAAGCTATGTACTTGCACTTTCATTTGTAGCTATGTACTTGCACTTTCATTTGTCTCTTTGTAGCTTTACTTATTTAAAGCTAATGTACTTGCACTTTCATTTGTAGCTATGTACTTGCACTTTCATTTGTCTCTTTGTAGCTTTACTTATTTAAAGCTATGTACTTGCCCTTCCATATGTCTCTTTGTAGCTTTACTTATTTAAAGCTTATGTACTTGCACTTTCATTTGTCTCTTTGTAGCTTTACTTATTTAAAGCTAATGTACTTGCACTTACTACTTGTTGTCTGGAGTTTGTACCTTCACAGTTGAAAGCACTTAATTGTAAGTCGCTTTGCATAAAAGCGTCAGCTAAATGACATGTAATGTAATATTTACCATTAAAAATACACATGCTAATCTATATTGCCTATTGCAGACTGAGGAGGACAAGAAAAATGGTGCCAGGCTGCAGGATCTGGTTGACAAATTGCAGCTGAAGGTCAAGGCCTACAAGAGGCAGGCTGAGGAGGCGGTAAGGACAAAATATACATTTTCAACACTGAAAGTTTGACAATATATCATAGTTATTTCAAAGGTGCAGTAGGTAACACGTATAAAACTACCTTTCTGTCATATATCTGCTGAAACTGACCCTATGTTTCAGTAGAACTACATGAAGCAGGTCATTTCTCTGGCTCCACCTACAGCCTGGAGTGGGATTTACAAAAACCCACCGCTCCCTGTTCAGATGCACCAATCAGGGCCAGGGGGGGCGTGTCTAACTACGTGTCAATCACACGCATTCATTCTCCCTTGTGGTGGGAGGGGCTTAGGAGACAGTTTTGGGCTTCAGCAGAAAGGGAGGGGGGGGGGGGGACTGGGAAGTTGTCGATGCTCAAATGTTTTGGGCTAAGTCCTGGATCTTCACAATCCTACCTACGGCACCTTTAAAGTACCTTAGCACTATGGATCTTTTTGAATATTTACATGTTTTTTCTTGTATTTCAGGAGGAGCAGGCCAACACTCACCTGTCCAAGTGCAGGAAGGTCCAGCATGAGCTGGAGGAGGCTGAGGAGCGCGCGGACATCGCTGAGTCCCAGGTCAACAAGCTGAGGGCAAAGAGCCGTGACTCTGGCAAGGTAAACATATACGTCAGTTTAGTGAAAAATAACCAACAAAGTAATTATTCTTTGATGTATATCTGTCGATATGTTACAGCAGATTCTTTACAGTATTATAATCACCTCATAAAGCATTAGGTTTAAAGGGGAACTATGCAGTTTTAATTGCACTTAACTGAACATCTTCTGAGTCATTGGAACGGTTATATGACTTGTTTCTGGTTGAATGGTGGTCGTCTCCCCCCTAGCGCCTGTGAGATGAAAAACCACCCTTGCAACTTTTTGGCCGGTGAGCCGGCGGCCTCAGCGTCAGGAAGTACGGCGTGATATCAGGTCTCGCCGTGTTAACGAATCGCTTCACGGCACCGCACACATACGGCCGTTCAGGAACCGGCTAACGAGGTAGAGATGGAGTTTTTCACACTATCGTCACGGCTGAGCCGGCAAAAAAGAAGCAGAAAGCTAGGAAAGCATTGTGGGAGGAAGAGAGGAAGAGGAAACGGCAGACTGACCGAGAGAGGAGTCAGACACGAGGAAACATAGGAGCTGCCAGATATCTATTCTGAAGCTGTAGGGAGATAACCTGACTCCGCCAGATGGATTGCTTCGCTTCTGCTCTTCATATCCATCTGGGAACTTTCCGTTGGAGAACGTTTGGGAAGGGGCGAAAATCCTGGATAGCTGATTGGATAAACCATCCGTCTATCACCAGCTATGTTGGTGATAGACGGACCAAATCAACCAATCAGATCAATGAAGCGTATGACGTACCAACAGAGCGTTGCTTCCGCTTGCTGAGCCTCGTGAAACCGTCCTGATCTCGCCAGCTCCTCGTTGCATCACACCTAAACCCGCCTCAAAACCAACGCTGATTGGTCGGTCGTTTGGCGAACGGCTCCAAATTTTCTCTATGTCAAGATGCCAGACTGATCTGAGAGCAGAAAACTGGAGCTCACGAGATCAGGACGGTCTGACGAGGCTAGTAGGGGGGGGGGGGGGGGGGGGGGGCTCTATAGAGAAACCTGCCAGCAACAAGACAGGAAACACACAAGACATGGACTCAACTGCATAGTGCCCCTTTAAATACTATAAAATTAACAGATCACATTTATTGTCCCCTATCACTTATTCAGACTCACACAAACCATGTATGTGTTTTTTTTTTTACAGGGAAAAGAAGCAGCCGAGTAAAACACACGGGAGTTGAATCATATAATATGAAATAATTAATGCTGAAACAATAAAGGTTAAACTGTTGATCTTAAATTCTGTCTGTGATACTTTCATTTCTTTGCTTCTCTCAAAAGGTAGTTGTGAGATTTGAATACAACTTTTTTTGGGACGTGAAAAACGCTAAAAACATGCTTAAAAAGGTCCAGTGTGTAATATTTGTAGTTGTTCATTATCAAAATCTGTGTTGCCCGTTCACTAACGTGTCCTTTTTCATGAATATTTACCACCACCATCAATTTGAAGTATTCCTATTGGCTTGAAATTTAACATTTGCGTTTGCATGAACTGGTGTAGACGCTCCATATTCATACATGAACTGGTGTAGACGCTCCATATTCTTACATGAACTGGTGTAGACGCTCCATATTTATACATGTACTGGTGTAGACGCTCCATATTCTTACATGAACTGGTGTAGACGCTCCATATTCATACATGAACTGGTGTAGACGCTCCATATTCATACGTGAACTGGTGTAGACGCTCCATATTCATACATGAACTGGTGTAGACGCTCCGTATTCATACATGAACTGGGGTAGACGCTCCATATTCATACATGAACTGGTGTAGACGCTCCATATTCATACATGAACTGGTGTAGACGCTCCATATTCATACATGAACCGGTGTAGACGCTCCATATTCATACATGAACTGGTGTAGACGCTCCATATTCATACATGTTTTGGTGTAGACGCTCCATATTCATACATGAACTGGTGTAGACGCTCCATATTCATACATGAACTGGTGTAGACGCTCCATATTCATACATGAACTGGTGTAGACGCTCCATATTCATACATGAACTGGTGTAGACGCTCCATATTCATACATGAACTGGTGTAGACGCTCCATATTCATACATGAACTGGTGTAGACGCTCCATATTCATACATGAACTGTCAGGGCACGCCCTCATACTCTGCTTCTGACTGGCTAGTAGTCCTTACCTAGCTACTGAGCATGTGCGAATCCCAACAAAGATGTAATAGAAGTGAGATGTCTCACTCTGTAGCTAAAAGAGAGAGCTCAACACACAGGGTGAAAGGAGGAGCTGCAGCAATGTGCAGTACAACAAAAATATGGTGTTTTTTTGAAAATTAAACCATGTAAACATATTCTGGTCCAACCTCTAAATGCTTTCTCACCCCGACAACTCTGAAAATGGCGGTTCATGCATTCATCACGTGTCGGCTAGATTATTGCAATTCACTCTACCGTGGTATATCAAGTTCTCAAATTGCCCAAAATGCTGCGGCCAGACTTCTCCTTAACTGTCGCAAATATGACCACATCTCTCCAATTCTCAAATCTCTACACTGGCTGCCCGTTCGACAGAGAATAGATTTTAAAATCCTTCTCTTTGTCTTCAAATCTCTACATGACTTAGCTCCCATCTATCTATCCAAACTTATTCATCCATACACTCCGTCCAGAAGCCTAAGATCACACGACCAGGCTCTGCTCTAGAGATCAGAACGGCCCCCAACCTTGCTATCTCATCAGCATATTGATCTTCTTCTTAGGTTGGTTGTTCTATTTTATATTTGAGTCTCTACTTTAAAGTTATAGTGGAGGATTTTCTTTTCCCGGGTGGATCATCAAGACTATTGGTCCTCCTAGTTGTCAATCATTCTGGGATATGTTTACGTGCCGCGACAGGTCAGCGAGCAGACGGCCACGACCTCCGACCATAGACGGTATATAAAAGCCTCCGACCATAGACGGTATATAAAAGCCTCCGACCATAGACGGTATATAAAGCCTCCGACCATAGACGGTATATAAAGCCTCCGACCATAGACGGTATATAAAGGCCTCCGACCATAGACGGTATATAAAAGCCTCCGACCATAGACGGTATATAAAAGCCTCCGACCATAGACGGTATATAAAAGCCTCCGACCATAGACGGTATATAAAGCCTCCGACCATAGACGGTATATAAAGCCTCCGACCATAGACGGTATATAAAAGCCTCCGACCATAGACAGTATATAAAAGCCTCCGACCATAGACAGTATATAAAGCCTCCGACCATAGACGGTATATAAAAGCCTCCGGCCATAGACGGTATATAAAGGCCTCCGACCATAGACGGTATATAAAAGCCTCCGACCATAGACGGTATATAAAAGCCTCCGACCATAGACGGTATATAAAGCCTCCGACCATAGACGGTATATAAAGCCTCCGACCATAGACGGTATATAAAAGCCTCCGACCATAGACAGTATATAAAAGCCTCCGACCATAGACAGTATATAAAGCCTCCGACCATAGACGGTATATAAAAGCCTCCGGCCATAGACGGTATATAAAGGCCTCCGACCATAGACGGTATATAAAAGCCTCCGACCGCTGCCCCCCCCCTCTCGGCGATAGCTTGTTTGTTGGCCTGTAGCGTGCTAACGTTAGCTATAGAGATGCTTGTCCTAAATAGATTTCCACTCACCGGTGGCGAGTCTGACGTAGTGGAAAAAGTGCAAATCTTCTTTTGGAAAGTCGGCTTGTAGAGCCATGCCGACAGCAACTTGTAAACAGAGCGTGCACGAAGGAGAACTAGGCTCGTGCACGCACTCTCGTGCACACGTTTAATAGGCGTTCCCTCTCGGGAGCAGGTAGGGTGTTGCGCATGTGCATTTGTTCAATAAGTGGAGAGGGCGGTTCTTTTCTAAAATTTGGGAAAATCCTCCATTATACCTTTAAGGTTGTTCTTAGCTTCAGTTACCCCCCTAACTGAAAGAGAGATGGATCAGGGACCCCCTAACTGAACGAGAGATGGATCAGGGACCCCCTAACTGAAAGAGAGATGGATCAGGGACCCCCTAACTGAACGAGAGATGGATCAGGGACCCCCTAACTGAAAGAGAGATGGATCAGGGACCCCCTAACTGAAGGAGAGATGGATCAGGGACCCCCTAACTGAAGGAGAAATGGATCAGGGACCCCCTAACTGAACGAGAGATGGATCAGGGACCCCCTAACTGAACGAGAGATGGATCAGGGACCCCCTAACTGAACGAGAGATGGATCAGGGACACCCTAACTGAAGGAGAGATGGATCAGGGACCCCCTAACTGAAGGAGAGATGGATCAGGGACCCCCTAACTGAACGAGAGATGGATCAGGGACCCCCTAACTGAACGAGAGATGGATCAGGGACCCCCTAACTGAAAGAGAGATGGATCAGGGACCCCCTAACTGAAAGAGAGATGGATCAGGGACCCCCTAACTGAAGGAGAGATGGATCAGGGACCCCCTAACTGAAGGAGAGATGGATCAGGGACCCCCTAACTGAACGAGAGATGGATCAGGGACCCCCTAACTGAACGAGAGATGGATCAGGGACCCCCTAACTGAACGAGAGATGGATCAGGGACCCCCTAACTGAACGAGAGATGGATCAGGGACCCCCTAACTGAAAGAGAGATGGATCAGGGACCCCCTAACTGAACGAGAGATGGATCAGGGACCCCCTAACTGAAAGAGAGATGGATCAGGGACCCCCTAACTGAACGAGAGATGGATCAGGGACCCCCTAACTGAACGAGAGATGGATCAGGGACCCCCTAACTGAAAGAGAGATGGATCAGGGACCCCCTAACTGAAAGAGAGATGGATCAGGGACCCCCTACTACATATATTGTATAAAATGAAGTTGCATATTAAACTGAGCCTACAGTAACATGTGGGCAGGCTAAAGCCTTTATACTGTACGTACCTTTTTTGCATGGAATACTAAGCGTTTAAAATTAAAGGTGTTTAGCCTTATGAATGTTTTCATTATAAAACATTAGATACATGTGGCCCAGTAAATCCTCAGGATTACCTGTATCTGTGGATGTATACCTTAGTGACTACCTTACATAGGCCAGTAAGCCTATCATGTGGGGATTCATATTTGCTAATAATATGTTGGGTTCATTGAAAAAAAAAACTAAAATTAACAATAATTTGGAGGCCCCCTTGCATTGACTCTGAGGACCCCCAAGGGGTCCCGGACCCCCTGTTAAAGATCCCTGCTTTAAAATAAAGAAGAGTACGACGTGTATTGCTGAGGCCATATGGTCAAATCCATGCACCCCCCCCCCCCCCCCCCAGTAACACTGAGGAGCCACATCTGGCTCCATTCGATTCACATTTTTTGCACATCCATGACATATTTCACGCTTGATCCTATAATCTACAGATCACCATGGTAACCTGCACTGCACGGTGCCGGTTCAAAGGATCAGGACATTCATCCCCAGAGCATTCAGGCCCGCTCGCGCCGATCCCCGCGGGGCGGGTCTGGCTGATGTTTTTCGATCTTAATCGTAACGCCGTGTTGGTCAAACATGTATGAGCTGGGGGGGCGCAGCAGGGGGTGTCGGGGGGGGGGGGGGGGGGCCTCTGGGACTACAGGACCCAGATGTTTTCACTAAATCTTTCAGGGTTTTAAAAGTAACTTCAACGCTGTGTCTGTGTTATCTTGACGTTGCTATGGTGTGACGATGGCTGGAGAGAAATATCTGCTTG
>CM042431.1:38520970-38526546 GCA_023631565.1 Gymnocephalus cernua
GGAAGAAATAAAATAGGTTCCCGTGCAGTGTTTCTTCTTCCCAGGTGTCTGCTGAATAAAAAAGTGATTTCACAGTTCATGTAATCATCAAGCAGCATCCTGCCGCGCTTAACGTACAACCCAAAAATACCAAGAAGGAAAAGCTGGTGGGAGGTTGTGACGTGTGTGTGTGTGTGTGTGTGTGTGTGTGTGTGTGTGTGTGTGTGGGGGGGGGGGGGGGGGGGATCAAAACAGTAATGAAACTCTATTTCTGTGTCAGAGATATTGTCCCAATTATGATCAGAGAGTCTTTGGTGTGCACGTTGTGCATATATTAATGCTCAACATGCAAGTTAAAGATGTCCTACTACAAGTCTCTCTGCAGATGTTAGCAGTGACAGTTGATATAAACTTCATGGTACAAAGTTTTCTCAAATAAAATAAAAAATAAAAAAAGCTCTGGCTTGTTTTTTTTCAGAGACATTTGAGATTTCTTATATATTTGTTATATATATTTATCATCTGCTCTAGCTTTTCCAACATTTTAGACACAGATATGGTTTAGATTAGATTAGATTCAACTTTATTGTCATTGTGCATTGTGTGTACAAGTACAAAGACAGCGAAATGCAGTTAGCGTCCAACCAGAAGTGCAAAAAAAGCAGAAAAAGTGTAATGTGATATACACAAAGTATAGACAGGACAGGAAATATAGTGCAGTGTTATAAGAGCAGAATAAATATGGCGATAAAACAGTTCTGTCATTCAACTAAGTGTTTAATCATCTGATCATTTCAGCTGTAGGCCTACTTATGTGGGCATATTGTTGGGTAGTTTAATTTATAATAACACATAATATTGTATACTCTACATGTGCTTTGTGTGCAAAAATCTTAATTTGTAAAGTAACTAACAAAAGCTGTATGCAGTGTATTAACAGAATATACTGTATTATAAGAAAAGCTGAATAAATATGGATATTCTGCATGAACCATATGGACATATATGTACAGTATGTGCAGATATGTGCAGTGTGGTAACATAAGAGTAGTAATCGTGATAATAACGGTCCAAAATGATGCATATTTTACATAATATGAGCACTTTAAGTCTATAGTCAGCGCCAAAAGAAAGAGCTCGTAACAGTTTGTAGAGAGCGTAGAGCCTGTGCCTGCGTGATGTCTTGATTTTACATGTGAAACACGATGAACTGATTACCAACCACATCATGTCTCTGATTGTTTATTCTTTTGGTTTCTGGGCCTCCCGGCAGAGTCTCCTGCTGATGTCTCCATAATCAACGCTCATCAACACCTCTCCCGTCTCTGCATGACTCTGTTTTGTTTTGTGTACATCTACTGCTTTCCTGCTGCACCGCGAGTCCTTTGACCCCGGTACCCCGTTTACACGTACTGTACGTGGTTATTTTGAAAAACAGAGACATTATTTCCCTTCGTTTACACGCAAACGGAGAATTCGCCTCAGAAAACGATTCTTTATAAAAAATTCCGGCCAGAGTGGAGATTTTGGAGATTTTTTGCATGTAAACTGAGAAAAAGAGAGGTTTAGGCAGCCTGAATAATAATAATAATAATAATAATAATAATTTATACTTTATTAATCCTGCAAGGGAAATTCCAATGTTTTCACTCTTTATTATTATACACATCACACACAGGCCTGAATTACACACACATGCTCAGCACGTCTACATGCACTAATGGTGTGTGTCAGTGTGTGTGTGTGTCAGAGTTTGTGTGTGTGTGTGGGGGGTGGGGGGGGGCTGCCCATGGAAAGGCACCCCGAGCAGTTGGGGGTCCCGTGCCTTGCTGAAGAGCACCTCGGCAGTGCCCAGGCACCTCTCCAGCTGCCAGTCCACCACCATGCTCTGGTCCGTACGGGGACTTGAACCGGCGACCTTCCGGTTCCCAACCCAACTCCCTACTGACTGAGCTACGCGTTGCGTTCGTCACGCTCATCTCGCACATCTCGCATTCCGGTAAGAGCTTTAACATACGTGTTCCTCTTGGGACAATACTAACCATCCAAAGCGGGCGCTACGGCAGGAAGTGGTCAGTGCACATGTAGGCTACTTCCTGCTTTGCTGCCGCCATGACTACACGATAGTTTCTAGCCCTCCTGTTGTCCTCGGGTCAATTTGACCCATTTTCAAAAAGTTCAGAAATGGTCAGAAATTTGGGTTTCTTTCAACCAAATTGTCACAAAAAAATAGCGTGGCTAGTTCCATACAACGTTTCTCACAAGTAAAGTTGATCAGTTCACTACTTTCATTAAATTTGGGTGTTTTATTCAATTTTATAGCATTTGAAAAAAAAAAAAGATAAAATAACGTTGAAAAAAAAGTGACAAAAAATCTTGGGAAAAAGTAACTAAAACATCGGGAAAAGCGACAAAATTGTCAAAAAGGACGACCAAAACGTTGAAAAAAAAGACAACACAAGGGCTAGATATAGTCAATACAGGGCGCCGACATTATAAACGTAGATATGAGTCATAACCAAGTGGGCGAGCTTCCCTCCTCAGGGTGAAGCCTCCTATGGCGCCATTTTGATGCTAACAAGCCATCACCCGCCGTTAGCATCCCATTCACTGCCATTCATTTTGGCGTCACTTTGACAGCCAATAACTTTACATCTGAAGCGTTTAAAGACTTCATTTGTTTGTTGTTTATTTCTAAAGAAACACGACGATGTATAAAAGGCTCCATTACCTTGTACCTCACGTTATGGCTCCGTAGCAGACGTTTTTATAAAAATAGGCTAACGGTTGGGTCATAACCACGAGACTTACTGTCTCATAGTAGAGGAATTACCATACAGTACAGGAGAAGCTCGCAGGCAGTTTGGACTTACATCAGCTGTTTAGTTTAATTACTAATGTTAACTAGCATTTTAGTTAGCAGTAATTAGCCTGTGCCTATGTTATCTCCTTACATATACCTACGCTCTCCGTCTCTGATAGATTGGGAATGATTGAGATTTCTCTTGGCACAGCTACCAGAAGACTTACAACGTTCAGACACGTTGCTCACGTCACATCTACGTCATCAAGCTCAGTTTGAGGCTGCGCGGTAACGCTCAGCCATCACCGGGGAAGAGACTTCACTGGTCTCCGTCCAGAGCAACGGGACCTGTTGGTCCAGTTTATATCCTGTCTTTGGTCATAATTGCTGCTTCAACAAACGACTTATGGAGCCATTTTTTCAGGGGAGGACAGGCTCAGAAAATGCTATTTGTTTATTTTCACTCCTGCTGCTTTCAGAGGCCACAGGAGACACTTCACACGTAACGAGTCGAAATGGAAAGTTAATATTCACGGGGGAAACAGAGCAAAGGCAACAAAACGCTCTCCTTGATAAGAAATGTCTGGTCGTCTCAGGAGGTAATGAATGAAAACTGAAAACGCTGCTTCGTGACTGCTTTATGTTTGGCTTTAATCTGCAGATTGTCGCGGCCTCGTGAGTCTCTTCAGCAAGAACAAAGGACGTGAACAGACGAGGCCTCGATTACTGAATTTGTTTTTGAATGTGCAAAGATTTCAGATTCTGCTCTTTAATGCTTCTGTGAGAGTTCAGTAAAAACCGGAGCTGAACGCAGAGTTGGAGTCTACATACTGAGGCGGATCACTGAAGACGCCGACACGCCGACCAGATTCTGGGGGAATTTCTGAGTCGGCAAATCTGCCAAACATTGCTTAAAGTGCCGCGTAATTGCGGTTTCCTGTCTTTTTGGGTTTGCGCTGAGCTGCACCAGGTGCAAGATAGGACCCTTTATATTAACTGTAAAGACTAATATGTGGGTCTGGTTGTGGCTTGTCACAGAAAATACACTAATAACTAGATATAAAAAAAACCAAAATGCTGACATTGAAGCCATGTTGAAAGGATTTAATGGATCTGTTTTTGTGCATAATGATCGTGATGATGAAGGGGAGGCAGAGAGCCTCTTCGTCCCTGTAACGGCCTGTCATTGCCGCTGCGCAAGTACTGCACAACGTCTACTTTGCAGACGGCTTGAACTGATGAGTCTAACTTCACTGTGAATCCATGCCTTTGTATTTGTTGCTGCACGCGGACCTGAATGCATTTTTTTTAGTGCTCTTTCGTTACTTCACAATCTACTTCTTGAAGTTTTTACAAGTCTTAACGATCGCATATCTCAATATGTTCTAACATCTACCAAACATCAGGCAGGCGCTGGACACATGCAATTTCCTTTTTGCAGTTTTAACGAAGCACACAAACAGGAAAACGACTCCGAAGGTCCCGGTAATTGGCTTTAGAGACGGGAGCCGCCTCCCTCACCAGCTCCTCATTACGCCGCCTCTCTGAGTACAGGCTGATCTCAAGACAGCTGTAAAAAAAACACTGAAGCTCACACCTCAAACAGCTGCCTAATTATATTTGGAGGCACTAAAATATCGTCTCAAACACAGTTGTGATAAAGTGACCGCAACAGCCCCTCCCTCTCTGTACCAGCCGCACTTTCTCACAGCTGTCGAATCGATCGTTGGTTTGGAGATTTCACCCTGTAGAGGTTATTATCACCATCGTGTCTGGCGTCCACCGCTGCCACATCTCGGCAGTGTGAGGTTCAGGTCCTGCAGGGATTCTGTGCTTTGGTGTTTGGTATCTACTTTTTTTTTTTCCAACCAGTAAAGGTTAAGAGTGAATACTGGCTTTGACTCAACAGGCACAGTGGGTCCTCCACTGATTGGCGGTTCGATCCAGAGATCCTCTTGTCTGCATGTGTGTGTGTCCTCTCATAAGCCAGCGCTGTGGAGGAAGGTCTGGCTACGCCACAGATGCATTCTGGGATAGGAGGGGGTTAAAAAAAAATGCTCTGGGTTGTTTGCTCATTTCTTTAAAGTGCCCATATTCTGAAAAAAATCACTTTTTCTGTGATTTGGGGTGTTATTTTGTGTCTCTGGTGCTTCCACACACATAGAAACTTGGAAGAAAAATAACCATCCATGTTGTTCTGAGTGAGATACGGTTTCTGAATGATTCCTGCCTTCAGTCTCTGGGTGAGCTGGTCAACATCTGCACGGCTTGTTACGTAACTAGCCGAAACGACGGGCTAAACACAACCATTAGCATGCTAGCGCTAGCGTTAGCATGCTAGCTCGTTCTCAATGGCAAAGCGCTGCTACAACACACACAAGTTCACCATAACCTCCAGAAGAAGTACTTCCATGTGCGCCCTCCTTTAGAAGAAGTCTCCCGGCTAATCCTGCCTTGGTCAGTCCCTCCAGAAAAACGAGTTTTTTGTGATTATTGCGGGCAAAAATCTTTGATTATGCGGCACGTTTTCTTAAAAAATGCGATGGAATATGCGGGATATTTATGCAATTTTATGCAATGAAATTGCGGGAACTTGCAAAAACTGCAGTTTGATGAAAAAGAGAAAACAAAGTGATTCCCCCCCAACACCGTGTTCTCACTAGGTGAAATGACGTCACTTCATAACGTTCCCATGGCAACAGAGGAAAATGGCTGCTCTTGTGTGAAGTAAACGCAACATTTTTCATCTTTCTGCAGAGATATATGTGACTTTTTTGCAACGAAAATGCGGGGA
>CM042431.1:38526746-38534246 GCA_023631565.1 Gymnocephalus cernua
GTCAATTATTCCGCTGGAAGGTAGACTTCCTGTGAAACTATTCTGGGAAGTAATGATGTTGACCCTGCGAGATAAGAGAGAAGACACAGAGGCAATAATAATGTGCGTGGCGAGATGAGAGCGGCGACCGTTGGGCTCATCCTAACGTGTTCCGACAGCTTGAGTTATCCTGGAATCTTACTGGCTGCTACGGAGGAGGGTTAAGGCTCTGAGGCCGGCCACAGACCGGCTGCGTGGCGTGAGCGTGTCAGCTGCGTGGCGGCTGCGTGTCAGCTGTGTGGCGTGAGCGTGTCAGCCGCATGGCGTGAGCGTGTCAGCTGTCGTGAGCGTGTCGTGGCGTGAGCGTGTCGGCTGCGTGGCGTGAGCGTGTCGGCTGCGTGTAGTGAGCGTGTCGTGGCGTGAGCGTGTCGGCTGCGTGTAGTGAGCGTGTCGTGGCGTGAGCGTGTCGGCTGCGTGGCGTGAGCGTGTCGGCTGTGTGGCGTGAGCGTGTCGGCTGCGTGGTGTGAGCGTGTCGGCTGTGTGGCGTGAGCGTGTCGGCTGCGTGGCGTGAGCGTGTCAGCTGCGTGGCGTGTCCGTTTTTATTTCGGCTCCCATGTTAACAGGTTAGAGCGTGCATGCTGCCTGCGTGACACGCTCTAGCTGGGACGTTTTATAAAGAATATGTCGAGGTCATTTCCTCTCTAACTGGGACGTTCTGGGACTGATTGGTGGGATTGTTGTGGATGAAGTCCACACGGAGATAAACTGGTAAGAGCCAATGAGGTTTAACCATGTATCAGCTGATTTAAATATCTCACGTTACTGTATTATGTCAACAGTTAACTTCATTTAATATTGTATATTGTACGTGGCGTTTTCTTTTGCGGGGTGCAAATGTTCCACCAGAACAAGTTCCTTCCTGAGACTATTTAGCAGAGCCAGAAGACTGACTGTGATTGGTTAAAAGTCTTACTGAGGACCAAAGAACAGACGGACCTGCAGAGATCTCGTCTCGTGGATCCAGCTCTTCCAACAATAAAAAAAACTAAATGAGTGAAATCCCATCAGGCACATGCAACACTCACAGCCGGGTAATTACTTTCAGCCTGTAGAGGAAATGAACAGTTCCTGTGCAAAGAGATTGGGTCGGACCACCAGCGGCTGTTATCGGAGAGGATCTCATCGCCACGAGACCTTAAACAAAGACCGCGTTTACCTTCTGCTTTCCCAGGCTGTTGAAGGGAAATTATGCACGAGCAAAACATTATTTAGTTTGAGCACACAAAAATCTATTCCGTGCTCTATAAATGCAAATATGTATTTGCATCCTTGCTATGCAAATTTTCGGCCTTTCACAATCAGCCACAGTCTGCATATTTATGTGTGGGGGGGGGGGGGGGGGGGCACAGTTTTTCAAATACGCCGCACTGTCGCCGCATAAATTGCCGGTTTCCGTGCAAAATATGTGGGGCTTGCAAAAAAGTCACATATATCTCAGCAGAAAGATGAAAAATGTTGCGTTTACTTCACACAAGAGCAGCCATTTTCCCCTGTTGCCATGGGAACGTTATGAAGTGACGTAATGTCGCCTAGTGAGAACACGGTGTTGGGGGGGAATCACTTTGTTTTCTCTTTTTCATCAAACCGCAGTTTTTGCAAGTTCCCGCAATTTCATCGTATAAAATTGCATAAATATTCCGCATATTCCATCACATTTATTAAGAAAACGTGCCGCATAATCAAGGATTTTTGCCCGCAACAATCACAAAAAAATCGTTTTTCTGGAGGGACTGTATACTACTCGCTACCGTTGTCGCTACGTTAATGCTACGTCATCTTCAATGACCAGAATTTGTCAAAAAAGTGCCTCGGAAGTTTGGCCAGTCTGTGGAGCGGGCGCACATATGCAGAGGTTCATGCCTCAACACAGAAGGTCCGGGGTTCGAGTCCGACCTGGGACGATTTCCTGCATGTCCCCCCCCCCGCCCTTTCATTGCTTTCCTATCATTAAAGGCGGAAATGCCCAAAAAATAATCGTTAAAAAAAAAGAAACCTTGTGCCTTGGAACACATCGAACAGACTCGAGTCACCGACCTCGCCAGACTGTCCGACGAAGGCCGATAATCGGGTTGGCGTGTCGGCGTCTTTAGGAGCCTCTGTGACTTGATGGTTGCCGGTTTTCTTGCGCCGATGGTCGTATTTTGTTGTGTTCGCTCCATCAGTAGGAATGTAGTCTGGATCGTCCACGGGATGATGAGGTACGTGATAGTCCCGCCGGATGTCGCTCACTTTCCACTTTCTTTGAGTTACCTTTGAACCCAGTCTGCCCAGTTGTGATGTTTTACTGTTTATCAGCCCACTAATTGGACAATATTGAGCAGGCGAGCAGACTACTTCGCTGGGAGGAGGGCGAGCGTCAGCCAAAATCCTAAAATGTCTCATATCAGTTAATATAGGAGGCAGTACAGCAGTTGGTTGGCACTACTTCTCTTGGAAGCTCACTGTGTAAGATGTAAATGTCTGTTTGCTTCCATAACTACATTGTTAAAAAGAGCAGAAATTTCCCTACATGCTACTGTAAAATAAATGCATCAGGAGTTAAAACCAAGGGGGCACGCTTCTCTCCACTATGGCGCCATTTTTATGCTACCACCCCCCGCTACCACCCGCCGTTAGCATCCCATTGACTTCCATTCATTCTGGCGTCACTTTGACAGCCAATAACTTTACATCTGAAGCGTTTAAAGACTTAATTTGTCCGTCGTTTATTTCTAAAGAAACACGACGATGTATAAAAGGCTCCGTTACCTTGTACCTCACGTTATGGCTCCGTAGCAGACGTTTTTATAAAAATAGGCTAACGGTTGGGTCATAACCACGAGACTTACTGTCTCAGAGTAGAGGAATTACCGTACAGTACAGGAGAAGCTCGCAGGCAGTTTGGACTTACATCAGCTGTTTAGTTTAATTACTAATGTTAACTAGCATTTTAGTTATCAGTAATTAGCCTGTGCCTATGTTATCTCCTTACATATACCTACGCTCTCCGTCTCTGATAGATTGGGAATGATTGAGATTTCTCTTGGCACAGCTACCAGAAGACTTACAACTTAGCCGTAACTTCCCAGGTGTATCCGTCAAAACCTTCCCCATTCCCGCACTCTATAATGAGGATTTGTTTTCAGTGAATGCTGCTGGGAGAGCTCCAGGAACAGCTGGCTCACCTTCTCCAGTTTAATAACTGCATAAATCATTCATTCTGATTAAATTATTTTCATTAATCAAACAGATATTTTCAGTTTGAAGCCGAGCCACCAGTAATGATCTCTGCCGGTTCATCGATCATTCTCAATGGCGACGTGTTGCAGAGCTGGATTTGTTCATTGCATCTGATTACAGACTATGCAGCATGTAAACAGGACACATTATCCCTTCATCTGATTTTCTGCTCATATAAATACTGACTGGGAATTGTCTATTTGGTTGATTTCATTTGGAAAGGCAAGACTCATGTAAGCGCTGTCTCTTCCACTCTCACGCCTCAGCTGCTGGTTCTTGGAAAATGATTTATTTTTCTTACAGCTTTCAGTCCATTTTTTTTTTCAAATCCGTGATGTAAGTCCATCCTACACGAAAAATGTCAGCCTTTGATGCTCTAATGCTCTACAGCAGCCTTTTGGGGTGTCCTTTTTACATTACAGTTCAGAGTCCAGAGAGCTTTTACATTTGATGTGCAGTTGGCAGTCCAAGAGAGGAGGCCCTAAGTGGCACAAATAAAAACTGTGCACTCAAGAGTTGTGTGCGAGCTAAAAGCTTTTATTACGTGGCTTGGTTGAATCCTAATGTAGAATGCGGTCTGTAATTTATTCATAACAGACCATTGCTAAGCATAACACACTGTTGCCATGCAAAAGCAGAGCACTGCCATGACATGAGAATGACATGCAGCAAAGGGACCAGGTTGGAGTTGAACCTGCTGCTGCTGCGACAAGGACTGAGCCTTAGTATATGGGGCACACGCTCTACCAGGTGAGCTATACAGGTGCCATACCACGTTTGTAATGTAAATGTGAACGGTCTGTATTTATATAGCGCTTTTCTAGTCTTAATAACTACTCAAAGCGCTCACACATTCACACACTGAGGCCGAGGCTGCCGTACAAGGTGCCACCTGCTCATCAGATACACATTCACACACATTTACACACATTTACACACATTAACACACATTTACACACACATTCACACACATTCACACACATTCACACACATTTACACACATTCACACACATTCACACACATTCACACACATTCACACACATTCACACATTTACACACTGTGGCCGAGGCTGCCGTAACAAGGCGCCACCTGCTCATCAGATAAACATTCACACACATTCACACACATTTACACACATTCACACATTTACACACATTTACACACATTCACACATTTACACACTGTGGCCGAGGCTGCCGTACAAGGCGCCACCTGCTCATCAGATAAACATTCACACATTTACACACATTTACACACATTCACACATTTACACACTGTGGCCGAGGCTGCCGTACAAGGCGCCACCTGCTCATCAGATAAACATTCACACACATTCACACACATTTACACACATTCATACACATTCACACACATTTACACACATTCATACACATTTACACACATTTACACACATTCACACACATTTACACACATTCACACACATTTACATTCACACACATTCACACACATTTACACACATTCACACAAATTTACACACATTCACACACCAATGGCGCCGCATCGGGAGCAGTTCGGTGTGTCTTGCCCAGGGACACTTCGACATGGGACTGTAGGGCCAGGTATTTAACCACCAACCTTCGGATTGGTAGACGACCGCTCTTACTACCTGAGCCACAGCCTACTCATTTTGGTACCTAAACTTAACTGTTGTCGCCTTAGCTGGATCCCTTCTAGCCTCGACCATTATTTGGCAGGGGGTCAAGTTTTTCTCAATCCCTGTCCCCAAGTACAGGACTCAACGACGACCGAGTATCAGCCACAAAAAGATCTATTAACAACAATTCAATCAGGAGAGACTTTGTTGCACATATGCAAAGGTTTATTTGTACATCTACATAATATGAAACGTATAGAGTCTTTGGAGATTAGACTCCATCGTTATAAAATCATTTTTTAAAGGGGTAGAGAAACCAAGACATATCCCCGCGATGGAGTCTAGACTCCGGTTGTGGTGGTGGTGAAGGAGCCCGAAGACCGGACCGAAGGAACCGACGGCATCGGTCTGCAGGAGGAGGACCCAGGGTGCCGCGGGTGACGATGACTGGAGGTGGAAGGTGGAGGAGGATGGTTGCACACTTTGCCTGAAATGACAACTGCCAGCAGCAGAGAGAAGAAGAGATTTAAAGCAGGGATGTCATGCTGTGATTGGCTTATGAAATCCATGGCCAATTCTGGTTGGCCTCGAAACAGCTGAAGAGTTTCAGGAAGAGATGAAGTTCAGAAGTCTTCCTGAAGGAATTTACGCTGAGCTTCATTTAGCACAAGAGTCATTAAAACACCCTTTTGCACAACCTTATGACATTAAACAATCGTACGTGGACAATCCATCACAGCCACAAGAATCGGACCAAAATGCAATGCAGCTTGGAGTTCGTGCAGAAGACTCTTTTTAACTGGAAAAGTTTGAGGACCTCTTCACCGCCTCCCCGTACGCCTGACGCTCCCGAGTGTTCAGAAAGCCATTACTGTCAGAGAAGCACTCACCGAGGTAGAAGACGAGGCAGGATGAGGTTCAAGAAAGTAAATTACAGATGTCAAAAAAGCAACATCAGAGAGATCTGACAGCAGCGGAGGATCAGAGGAGAGGTCTTCTTTCATGCTGCTCTATACTCTTGTTACGTTTGGCAGCGGTCGGCTCCAACAAGGTACAGTACCGGATCAATATGTCAAAAGTTATTTTCAATTCTCCAGCATGTGAGACTGTAGCTAAGTTTCCATACACTTGTCAATCGAATTATCCATCCATCCAAATTATGGCATTTCTTAGATTTTTGCTATCTAAAATAGCCGTTATATTTTGCTCGTAAATTAAATTCAAAAAGTCTTTCTTCTCCTCGTTCGTCCACTTACATCTGTCTTTGTTGACGCCCGCCATGTGTGCAAACAGAGCGGAAATACATAGAGCTGTGGGAACATAGTGATGTGGGAACATAGGGCTGTGGGAACATTGGGCTGTGGGAACATAGAGCTGTGGGAACATTGGGCTGTGGGAACATGGAGCTGTGGGAACATAGGGCTGTGGGAACATAGAGCTGTGGTAACATAGTGCTGTGGGAACATAGGGCTGTGGGAACATAGGGCTGTGGGAACATAGAGCTGTGGGAACATAAGGCTGTGGGAACATAGAGCTGTGGGAACATAGGGCTGTGGGAACATAGAGCTGTGGGAACATAGAGCTGTGGGAACATAGTGCTGTGGGAACATAGGGCTGTGGGAACATTGGGCTGTGGGAACATTGGGCGGTGGGAACATAGGGCTGTGGGAACACTGGGCTGTGGGAACATGGAGCTGTGGGAACATAGTGCTGTGGGAACATTGAGCTGTGGGAACATAGAGCTGTGGGAACATAGTGCTGTGGGAACATGGAGCTGTGGGAACATAGGGCTGTGGGAACATAGAGCTGTGGGAACATAGAGCTGTGGGAACATAGTGCTGTGGGAACATAGTGCTGTGGGAACATTGGGCGGTGGGAACATAGGGCTGTGGGAACATAGGGCTGTTGGAACATAGGGCTGTGGGAACATAGGGCTGTGGGAACACTGGGCTGTGGGAACATGGAGCTGTGGGAACATTGTGCTGTGGGAACATTGAGCTGTGGGAACATAGAGCTGTGGGAACATAGTGCTGTGGGAACATGGAGCTGTGGGAACATAGAGCTGTGGGAACATAGTGCTGTGGGAACACTGGGCTGATCCCTTTAGATCAGAGGTTTTCTGACACTGTGGGTTCATCCTCAGAGAAACGTGACACAAACCAACCATTAAAAGTTTTACTTTTAGTAGTTCCTGTTTATAATACACAGACACCTATCAGTGGATTACTTTGATACTGAAGTCAAGTCTTTGCATATATATTTATATCCGGGATAATAATATCCTTGTGAAGTGCAATATACACTCAAGAAGAAAGCGTAGGATTTCTGATGCAAATTGCAGCAATCAGGCGCTCTGGGTACCATGGTTTCCTGGCATGCAACTCACCTCATATATCTGTACGTCTCTCCCTCTGTGGCTCTCACAGTTTTAAACCTCTGATTTATATCATAGATAATGAAAAAGTGAGTGGAGGTAAGTGGAAAGAGAGGAATGATGACATGCAACAGAAATTTTTGGGGGCTTTTATGACTTCTCAATTTAACGAACACGACAGTTGTGAAGAATTTCATTATTGTGGAGTGTGATTTGTCTCAAAAGGTTTGACGTAAAGCTTAAAGATGCCAT
>CM042431.1:38539246-38556746 GCA_023631565.1 Gymnocephalus cernua
CTTGTGGTTCCTAGAGTCTCTAAAAGTAGAATGGGAGCCAGAGCCTTTAGCTATCAGGCTCCACTCCTGTGGAACCAGCTCCCAGTCTGGGTCCGGGAGGCAGATACTGTCACCACATTTAAGAGTAAACTTAAAACTCTCCTCTTTGATAAAGCTTATAGTTAGGGAGTGAGGAGTTGTAGTATCTGCCAAGCCCGGCCCACCTGCTTCTCTGTCCTAGAAATGCTTGTTACTAACCTAGCTCTGGGGAGCTTGCTCCCCGGAGTCTTTCTGTTTCTTTTTCACCCAGGATGAAATCCTGGGATTAGGATGGCACCAAAATCTTGGTTCCAGCTGTTGCCGTGGTTCTGCTGAGAAATACCCTGCTATGCCGTGCTGCTCCCTGCACTACTACACCCACTTTTTCTAAACACTGTTTATTTACTATACTGTGATGCACCCCAACGGCCAGCAGACACCTCCTACCAAGAGCCTGGGTCTGTCTGAGGTTTCTTCCTAAAAGGGAGTTTTTCCTTGCCACTGTTGCACTAGTGCTTGCTCTTGGGGGGACTTGTTGGGTTTTTTGTAAATTATAGTGTGGTCTAGACCTACTCTATCTGTAAAGTGTCTTGAGATAACTCCTGTTATGATTTGATACTATAAATAAAATTGAATTGAATTGAATTGGGAACATAGAGCTGTGGGAACATAGAGCTGTAGGAACATAGAGCTGTGGGAACATAGAGCTGTGGGAACATAGAGCTGTGGGAACATATAGCTGTAGGAACATAGAGCTGTGGGAACATAGAGCTGTAGGAACATAGAGCTGTGGGAACATAGAGCTGTGGGAACATATAGCTGTAGGAACATAGAGCTGTGGGAACATAGAGCTGTAGGAACATAGGGCTGTAGGAACATAGGGCTGTGGGAACATAGAGCTGTGGGAACAGAGCTGTGGGAACATAGAGCTGTAGGAACATAGAGCTGTGGGAACATTGGGCTGTGGGAACATTGGGCTGTGGGAACATAGGGCTGTGGGAACATTGGGCTGTGGAAACAGAGCTGTGGGAACATAGAGCTGTGGGAACATAGGGCTGTGGGAACATAGGGCTGTGGGAACATAGAGCTGTAGGAACATAGGGCTGTGGGAACATAGAGCTGTGGGAACAGAGCTGTGGGAACATAGAGCTGTAGGAACATTGGGCTGTGGGAACATTGGGCTGTGGGAACATTGGGCTGTGGGAACAGAGCTGTGGGAACAGAGCTGTGGGAACATAGAGCTGTAGGAACATTGGGCTGTGGGAACATTGGGCTGTGGGAACATTGGGCTGTGGGAACAGAGCTGTGGGAACATAGAGCTGTGGGAACATAGGGCTGTGGGAACATAGGGCTGTGGGAACATAGAGCTGTGGGAACATAGGGCTGTGGGAACATAGAGCTGTGGGAACATAGGGCTGTGGGAACATAGGGCTGTGGGAACATAGAGCTGTGGGAACATATCGCTGTAGGAACATAGAGCTGTGGGAACATAGGGCTGTGGGAACATAGAGCTGTAGGAACATAGGGCTGTAGGAACATAGGGCTGTGGGAACATAGAGCTGTGGGAACAGAGCTGTGGGAACATAGAGCTGTAGGAACATTGGGCTGTGGGAACATTGGGCTGTGGGAACATAGGGCTGTGGGAACATTGGGCTGTGGAAACAGAGCTGTGGGAACATAGAGCTGTGGGAACATAGGGCTGTGGGAACATAGGGCTGTGGGAACATAGAGCTGTAGGAACATAGGGCTGTGGGAACATAGAGCTGTGGGAACAGAGCTGTGGGAACATAGAGCTGTAGGAACATTGGGCTGTGGGAACATTGGGCTGTGGGAACAGAGCTGTGGGAACAGAGCTGTGGGAACATAGAGCTGTAGGAACATTGGGCTGTGGGAACATTGGGCTGTGGGAACATTGGGCTGTGGGAACAGAGCTGTGGGAACATAGAGCTGTGGGAACATAGGGCTGTGGGAACATAGGGCTGTGGGAACATAGGGCTGTGGGAACATAGGGCTGTGGGAACATTGGGCTGTGGGAACATAGACACGTTCCCTTAAATATGGCGTCCACTTAAACTGATTTTGGTTTTCAAAAAAATCCAATCCAAAACATCCCTTTAACATTATTACCTCATTATGAAAGCATAAATCGCAATCACACATTAAAATTGACATCGACAAGGACGGATTGTTTAATGGAGCTTTTGACAGCCCGCGGTCAGAGGAGCCAGCCGCCTGTCGGCATCAGCACGTCCAAACCGTTTCCATGACGCCTGGTCTTTCATACGACATCAGTCAGGCTGAAAACAACACGACTGCCAAGCAGAGTTGGCCGAGGCACCAAACTCACTGAGGAGGAATAAAAACTTGGCATGACTCAGGTAGACTTTAAAGCCTGAGGGAACTCAAACACAACACACATCATGGAGACTGATTATAGAGGCAGCGTGACAGCAATGAGAGCGTTTAAACCCTCGTGTTGTCTTCCCTTCGACCGGGAACTTGTTGTCCATCCAGGTCCAAAGTTTTGAATTTTTGGTGCTTTTTCAGCATTTGTGGCTCTTTTTTTTTTTGCTTTTGACACTTTTTAATGCAACATCAATAAACCCAATTTATGTGACATTATGTCTAAGTTTTGAGTTAAAAAGGCAGAAATTATGAATTATTTTGACTAATTGTTAAGATCAGAGGATGCTGAAACACCCAAAATTCAATGAATGTAATCATTAATTTTACATGCATCCATGTTATATTTGGGCATTTTGGTTCAAAGAAACCCAAATTTCTGATATAAAAAATCGTTGAAAACGGGTCAAATTTGACCCGAGGACAACACAAGGGTTAAACACCACCGAGACTCTGTGAAAAACGGCACTAGTGCGCGTGGGTTTCAGTTTCACGTCTCATCTCTCCAAAGCGTCGATCATGGCGACACATTCTCGTTCCCATCGCTTGTTCGGGTGCCTTTTGGTGTTTGTTATTGACACAAAAAATCTCCTTTAGCGCAATATTTACGTAGATGCACTTGGTCAGGACTCGCGTCTAGGCAAAAATCCTTGATTATGCGGCACGTTTTCTTAAAAAATGTGATGGAATATGCGGGATATTTATGCAATTTTATGCGATGAAATTGCGGGAACTTGCAAAAATTGCGGTTTGATGAAAAAGAGAAAAAAAAGTGATTCCCCCCCCAACACCGTGTTCTCACTAGGCGAAATGACGTCACTTCATAACGTTCCCATGGCAACAGGGGAAAATGGCTGCTCTTGTGTGAAGTAAACGCAACATTTTTCATCTTTCTGCTGAGATATATGTGACTTTTTTCCGACGATAATGCGGGGATTATGAATTCATGCAAGCCCCGCATATTTTGCGCGGAAATCGGCAATTTATGCGGCGAAAGTGCGGCGTATTTGAAAAAATGCGCCCCCCCCCCACCCCCCCCGCATAAATATGCGGACTTTGGCTGATTATGCATTAAATTCTGCGATCGCATAATCACGTTTTTTCCGGAGGAACTGCATTTAGATGCACTTGGTGGGTACACTTGGCGTCACTTTTTGACGCTCTGATTCAGGACGTACGTTTAACTGACTCAACGGCACAAGAACGGGATAGTTAGGTTCAGGAAAATATGGTAGGAGGCGGTAGAAAATGTACGTTTCAGTGACACGCGAGGCTAGCATAAAAGTGCCCCTAGCTCTCCCATTCAGAAGGTCATTTGACCGAAAAACGAGAATACGGTAAATCTCAAAAGTGGCGATTCCGTCCTAAATATGCTTTTAAACTAAAGGTTGACTCGCGTACATTCACAAAAACACCCTAGGATGCATTTTGGCGAGAGTTACGCTTTAAGTTTAATATAGTAAAGTCCTTTAAGTGGCCGTGGATTTGGAAAACACAGTCACCAAACTGAGCTTATTAGAAATGTATTAGTGGCTGAGTCATGCGGCTTTCGGCTGAGTCCTGGATTGACTTTGTTTGCTGGAGGTCATGAAAAGATTTGGGTTGCTTTATCTCTCCTTGAAGTACAATTCTTCACTCAAAGCTAAGTAGGATGAAGTCTGTCCCCGAGGAGGAGTCTGTCTTTTATATTCTGGGTGGTTCTGGTGTCTATTCTTTAATCTATTTCAGTGTCAGGCAGAGTATAATTATCCTCCTCCTCTGTTTATTTTATATCCAAGTGTCGCTACAAAATCCTTCAATTATTCAGAGATATGCAGCAATATTCACCAGACGTCATTTAGATAGCGGCCATTTTGTTTACGCTGGCAGAAGACTTTCTCCTCTAATCTGACAGTTAAATATTGGAACAAACTTTTCTTTTCTATAATCTTCAAGTCAGACTCAGTTACAGTCAATGTCACATAAAGATGCCCCTCCTCTAAATATCTGTCCAACTATACTATACTATATATAATATACAGTACATAGTATATATATATGCAGGGTATATATATATATAGGGTATATATATATATATATATATATATATATATATATATATATATATATATATACCCTGTATATCTGGTAGACCACCGCCAGCTAAAAGACACAAACTAGCACTATGGTCACTGCTGTTGTCAACCTCGTGGTACATTCAACGTTATTGTAAAATACCCTTTTCTCATCTGTTTTTGCAACCCGTTCTCACTCCGAACTCGTAAAATACGGACATTTGGACAGTGGCTGAGCGTCTTTAAAAGCGTCCTTCAGCGTGTTTGTATAACCGGGGAGAGCAGCAGCTACACGGGGTTTAGCGAGTAGTACGAAAGCCCGAAAGTCCACGTAGGGAGGTTGGTCGGGGGGGTGGACGGGTCAAACAACACGGGACTTTCAACGCCAGGAGACCGGGGATCGTGTCCCGCGAAGAAGTCACTTTCTTCTTTAATCGTCCCGTTATTCCCGAAACGTAAGCCCACCCACGACCTTTTCCTTAACATAACCGCGTCAAAAGGGACGCCAATAGTCCCGACCACGATAGATAAAGAGCGTTATATGACGCTAAAGGAGACTTTTAGCGTCAATAACAACGACAAAGGCACCTGACCAAGCGTCTGTATTTTACGAGATGGGAGTGAGAATCTGTTGGTTTTTGTCGTTTAAAGGTCCGATATGTAATATTTGTACTGTAATAAATCCAAAAATGACACCAATTGCCGTGTTTCTTTAGAAATAAACAACGGACAAATGAAGTCTTTAAACGCTTCAGATGTAAAGTTATTGGCTGTCAAAGTGACGCCAAAATGAATGGAAGTCAATGGGATGCTAACGGGGGGTGATGGTTTGGGTAGCATAAAATGGCGCCATCGCGGCTTCGCTCTGATATTATGCCTCATCAGATATTAAGGAAACATGTTAGGCTGAAATACTATCTTTTTAAATTACACAATGTAGGTTTGACAAACAACCACGGGGGCCAGCTTCTCTCCTCAGAGCGAAGCCGCGATGGCGCCATTTTATGCTACCCAAACCATGCTTCCTGTTTTATTTTGGTAGTCTGGTTTTCTGTCTTGTCTTGTCTAGTTTTACTTCCTGTGTTTTCCCGCCTCTTTTGATTACTCTGCCCACTCCTAATGTGTTGCACCTGTTCCCCAGCCCTAGTGTCACCTGTGTAGATAATCTACAAATTTCTACCTAATTAATCATTGCCAGTAGATTAATTTATACATTTTATTGGTTCCTGATTGTGGCGGATGATTTGTTAAGAATTTCTTTTCTATAGAAGTGTAGTGTACCTTTTACATTGGAGATGACAGTAGGTGCAAATGCAAAGGCAAAATACATATAACAGCAACGTTGCCTTGTTGTTGTTACAGAGATTGAGGGAGAAGTTGAGGTGGATTTTTTCGAGGGCAATGAAAGGGACAGGAGACAGGAGACAGAGAGAGCGATCAAGAGGCCACTTTGCCAGGGGGCAGGTGATCCAGGGATTTGTGTGCCGCGGGCCAGTCAGTCAGAGGCCAGCAATGAAGAAACAACTTTGCAGGGAGGATGCAGCATGTAAAGCTGGAGCCAGCAGCAGCCACCACCTGCAGCGGAGTGAAAATAAGCCCTTGAATAGCCTGTAGGGCTATGCGTTTCCCCACACATGGCAGTCCCTCCAGAAAAACGAGTGTTTTTGTGATTGTTGTGGGCAGAAATCCTTGATTATGCGTTTCCTTAAAAAATGCGATAGAATATGCGGGATATTTATGCAATTTTATGCGATGAAATTGCGGGAACTTGCAAAAACTGTGGTTTGATATGTAATCCAACAGCCCTTTCAAGGGTATAATTAGACAAACACAACCTTATTTCTACTAGCTTGCTATAGCATCAGACACAGTACTCAGCTGACTAGCTAACACCGTCAGGTTCAGCAGATAAAACTTAAATAAAACCCGTCCTTAATCAACCGTAATGATCCTAGTAATCCAACATCAATAACTAACTAAATAAAAGTTGTCAGAGATTCACTACTGAACTTGGTAATTGTTGGTGTAGCGATACCTTCACAGCTGGTGAGGTCGAGCTAACAAACTAGCAAACGAGCTAACGAGCTAACAAACTAGCAAACGAGCTAACGAGCTAACAAATTAGCAGGCAATCGGTCGTCTACCAAGATCAAAATATATATAATTACGCTGTGCAATGGGGGTGTCGCCACTCTGTCTTTCTCTATCACTCGGATTCACGCTAAAAGGGCGTCCTTTGGCGTTTGTTATTCACGCTAAAAGGGCGTCCTTTGGTGTTTGTTATTCACGCTAAAAGGGCGTCCTTTGGTGTTTGTTATTCACGCTAAAAGGGCGTCCTTTGGCGTTTGTATTCACGCTAAAAGGGCGTCCTTTGGTGTTTGTATTCACGCTAAAAGGGCGTCCTTTGGTGTTTGTATTCACGCTAAAAGGGCGTCCTTTGGTGTTTGTTATTCACGCTAAAAGGGCGTCCTTTGGCGTTTGTTATTCACGCTAAAAGGGCGTCCTTTGGTGTTTGTTATTCACGCTAAAAGGGCGTCCTTTGGCGTTTGTTATTCACGCTAAAAGGACGTCCTTTGGTGTTTGTATTCACGCTAAAAGGGCGTCCTTTGGTGTTTGTATTCAAGCTAAAAGGACGTCCTTTGGTGTTTGTATTCACGCTAAAAGGGCGTCCTTTGGCGTTTGTTATTCACGCTAAAAGGGCGTCCTTTGGTGTTTGTATTCACGCTAAAAGGGCGTCCTTTGGTGTTTGTATTTACGCTAAAAGGGCGTCCTTTGGTGTTTGTATTCACGCTAAAAGGGCGTCCTTTGGTGTTTGTATTCACGCTAAAAGGGCGTCCTTTGGTGTTTGTATTCACGCTAAAAGGGCGTCCTTTGGTGTTTGTATTCACGCTAAAAGGGCGTCCTTTGGTGTTTGTATTCACGCTAAAAGGGCGTCCTTTGGTGTTTGTATTTACGCTAAAAGGGCGTCCTTTGGTGTTTGTATTCACGCTAAAAGGGCGTCCTTTCGCGTTTGTATTCACGCTAAAAGGGCGTCCTTTCGCGTTTGTATTCACGCTAAAAGGGCGTCCTTTGGTGATATTCACGCTAAAAGGGCGTCCTTTGGTGTTTGTATTCACGCTAAAAGGGCGTCCTTTGGCGTTTGTATTCACGCTAAAAGGGCGTCCTTTGGTGTTTGTATTCATGCTAAAAGGGCGTCCTTTGGTGTTTGTATTTACGCTAAAAGGGCGTCCTTTCGCATTTGTATTCACGCTAAAAGGGCGTCCTTTGGTGTTTGTATTCACGCTAAAAGTCTCCTTAAGCGTCGGGACTATTGACGTCACTTTTGACGCTCTGGGTCGAGACGTACTGACTGACATGCGGCACAAGAACGGGACAGTTAGGTTTAGGAAAAGATCTTACTGTTGTCGCTCTTAATACTACATTTCCCTTCAATTTAAGCCCTATCCTCCCACAACATTTTTTTAGGGTTAGGGGGATAAAATCTGATACAAATGGATGAAAAAGGAAATGTGGGAACATAGGGCCTAATTATGGAAAAATATCTTAGAAATGTGGGAACATAGGCACGCTCCCGGGAGTGAGAACGGGTTGGTGTCTTACTTTCTATTTCCCCTCTACAGGGATGTAACATGAACACTGTGTACCGTAGTGCCCGAGTACGGTTTATCTGCACAAAACAGAAGAGATATGAAGGAAGCTTCTTTATCTCAAGTGAAACGATCAGACGGAAGAACATTAACAACAACCTTCTGAGCGTTAATCAGAGATAAGAGCGCGAACAAGACTCCAGCTGCTCACAATCAAAACAGACATCAGAGGAAATGTGGCATCTTTGCTCTGACTGTGTTTGATGCAAAGCCTCCGTGCACTTTGCCATGAGATTGGTCTTTAGTAGCAGATGGGCATATTAGGCCTTTATTATGGGACAGGACAACTTATACATGAAACCAGAGAGAGAGGGGGAATGACATACAGCTAAACGCCATAGCTGACTAACTGTCACTAACCCCCCCAACCCCCTCCCCCAACCATCTTGTCGGTGATTGGCTGGAACGTGGTTTGTTGTATTTTGGTGCACAGCCTGTGCCTCTAGTGTTACGATCCCTAGTGGGGCAGATAAGGGGGAACATTGTTCACAAGTGGATACAAGCACCACATTTGCTGTGGTTATCCCTCTGGGGCCAGTAATTTGAAAAATAACATTAGCCACTTGATTTTTCAAAATGGCCGCCATTTCCGGCATTGGAAAACACGTATCTTGCCACATAATTTTACTCATGGGACATATTTCAAGGTTTTTACCTTTGAATCCTATGTTTTTGACTATGGGATGTCACATACATATCTAGTTCGTGTTTTGAGAGTCTTTTGTAGCATTTAAAGGAAATAATGTGCAAAAAACTCGCATGAAACATAATTTCATAGAAAAAAATGTATTATGAAGTATGCCAAAGTAACAGGAGGTTATATGTTATTTACTTTTTTGGAGAGACATACAATTATTGTACCCAAGACCGGGCTTTTTCGCAGTGTATTCGGGGGGGGGGCAGCTAGCGGGTCAAGGAGAGATGACTACGATATGAGACAAAAACGAAATTGCTAGGCTGAAACCATGCAGGAACTCATAGTGCACCTTTAATCAGTTTGAAATATAAGGTAAGAGAATGGCATGGAGGCCGGAGAGTTTTACGTCACATCATCACCAGGTGTGTGTGTGTGTGTGTGTCTGTGTGTGTGTCTGTGTCTGTGTGTGTGTGTGTGTCTGTGTGTGTGTGTGTCTGTGTGTGTGTGTCTGTGTGTGTCTGTGTGTGTGTGTGTCTGTGTGTCTGTGTGTGTGTCTGTGTGTGTGTGTGTCTGTCTGTGTGTCTCTGTGTCTGTGTGTGTGTGTGTGTGTGTGTGTGTGTGTGTGTCTGTGTGTGTGTCTGTGTGTGTGTGTGTCTGTGTGTGTGTGTGTGTGTGTCTGTGTGTGTGTGTCTGTGTGTGTGTGTGTGTCTCTGTCTGTCTGTGTGTGTGTGTGTGTGTGTGTGTGTGTGTGTGTGTTTAAGTTTAAGTTTAATGACTTGTTGAGCCACAGAGGTCTTTACCCAGGAGACTGACCCAGAGCTACTCTGTGAGCCTATAGAAGCCTTTTGAAATACTGTCGAAAAGCCTCTGGGCCATTCTGGGCCATTCTGGGCCATTCTGGGCCATGCAGACGCTCCATTAAGCCCCGTCTGCTCAAATGATTTCAGGCTGAATGGCCCTCACACCTGCTCGCAGCATCGGGCATCTGCCGCCAGCGTAAAAAAGGCTTTGGGATTTCAAGTTTCATAGCATTCCATCACCTGCTTTAATTGAGATGTTTCCCTGTTTTGGAATTAGGGGGCTTAACCCCAAATTTGCCTCGTTTTCAAAGTTTTTATATCAGAAATATGAGTTTCTTTCTTTCCTTTGATCCAAAACGCCCAAAAATAACATGTATGCATGGATGTACATGGTGCGGAACCCATACAATGATCTTTTGCACGTAAAATTAATGATTACTTTAATTTGATTTTGGGGTGTTTTATTCAATTTTATAACCACGTTTAACCGGTTTTAGAACAGTATCGTGACTAAACTTTGACATGTACCAGTGTGTGATTCACTCAACATCCTGCGATCTTAACTATTAGTCAAAAATAATTCATAATTTATGCTTTTTTTTTTTTTACTCAAAAAGTAGGAATAATGTCATATAAATGAGGTTTATTGACCATGAATTTAAAAATAAAACGTTGAAAAAAGTGTCAAAAGCATATAAAAAAAAAGAGCCAAAAACGCTGGAAAAAGCACCAAAAAGATTGGACTCCGTTGTACGCTTTTTTGCCGCCTACTTCCGGGGTACGCAGTCTCGCATAGTTCTAAAAATAATGATAACCAACCATCCATCCATCCATCTTCGTCCTCTTATCCGTGGTCGGGTCGCGGGGGGAGCAGCTCCAGCAGGGGACCCCAAACTTCCCTTTCCCGAGCCACATTAACCAGCTCTGACTGGGGGATCCCGAGGCGTTCCCAGGTCAGGTTGGAGATGTAATCCCTCCACCTAGTCCTGGGTCTTCCCCGAGGCCTCCTCCCAGCTGGACGTCCCTCCACCTAGTCCTGGGTCTTCCCCCGAGGCCTCCTCCCAGCTGGACGTCCCTCCACCTAGTCCTGGGTCTTCCCCCGAGGCCTCCTCCCAGCTGGACGTCCCTCCACCTAGTCCTGGGTCTTCCCCGAGGCCTCCTCCCAGCTGGACGTCCCTCCACCTAGTCCTGGGTCTTCCCCGAGGCCTCCTCCCAGCTGGACGTGCCTCCACCTAGTCCCGGGTCTTCCCCGAGGTCTCCTCCCAGCTGGACGTGCCTGGACCACCTCCCTAGGGAGGCGCCCAGGGGGCATCCTTACCAGATGCCCGAACCACCTCAACTGGCTCCTTTCGACGTGAAGGAGCAGCGGCTCTACTCCGAGCTCCTCACGGATGACTGAGCTTCTCACCCTCATCATCTCTAAGGGAGACGCCAGCCCCCCTCCTGAGGAAACCCATCTCAGCCGCTTGTACCCTGGATCTCGTTCTTTGGGTCATGACCATAGGTGAGGGTAGGAACGAACACTGACATAATACGACTGAATGATGATAACAACTGGAAAAAAAACAACAGATAAGGGAGCCGGATGTAAACAAACGCGGTGATGCTGTGAACGGAGAGGAAAATACAGGTGGACGAACCTGCTGAAACAATCAGCTACAAGGTGGGGAAATGGCTCCGAGTGGGGGGGGGGGGGGGGGGGGGGAGAAACCAAAGACAAATTAGTGGATAAATGAAAAGCCAAATGAGAATATTTACTGAGCTGTACGATGAGGTTCACCAAAAGCGACCTTCATTAAAATAAAAACTTGAACAGGGAGGAATACGGCGGCGGCCTTCGCTGTGCTGTAATTAATTTCCGGTGCGGCGGTTTCCGGAGTCCGAATATAAACACAAAAGCAGCCATGACGCGTGTCCGTCCGACAGACGGTGATAAAGCAAAGCAAATTACTCAACTCGTCCAGTCAGCTCAGCGTATCTGGGCACCCCCCCACCACCACCGCCCCCTGCATATTCATTCAGTTTATGTATTTCTGTATTTATCTCCCGGCAGCGCTCAGCGTCCCTCCCGGGGTTAATTAACAAACACAGATAAGGGGAAAGAGCAGCCAACTTAGAAAGCCGCCACTGGAAAAAGCTGCTATCAGCTGTGTGTTTGTGCCCAGATAGCTTCTGTGCCGGAGAGAGAGTGGGTCAGAGATAAGAGGAGTGGACACGAGCCGGTCCATAAAACACAGCCGCCAGAGCTAATTAACCCCTCTAACCAAACTAAAAGCACGATAAACTAGCAGTAAAAGAGCAGCGTTGGCCCGCTGACAGGAGTTCCTGTCAGGGATTTCCTTTCCTCACACTCATAACAGCAGAAAAACAAAGTCAAAAGGACGCATTTTATTTATCCCTCGTGTTGTCAATTGTTAATAGCTAAGAGCCCATTGTGTACTGTTTTATTGTATATCTTCTATTTCTTGGGCTAAGAGTTTTTTTTATTATTATTATTATTATTATTACTATTATTTACTGTCTACTGTTTCTTGTTTACTTACTATATGTATCTAAGAGTTTATTATTATTATTATTATTATTATTATTATTATTATTACTATTATTTACTGTCTACTGTTTCTTGTTTACTTACTATATGTATCTAAGAGTTTATTATTATTATTATTATTATTATTATTATTATTATTATTACTATTATTTACTGTCTACTGTTTCTTGTTTACTTACTATATGTATCTAAGAGTTTATTATTATTATTACTATTATTTACTGTCTACTGTTTCTTGTTTACTTACTATATGTATCTAAGAGTTTATTATTATTATTATTATTATTACTATTATTATTATTATTATTATTATTATTATTACTATTATTTACTGTCTACTGTTTCTTGTTTACTTACTATATGTATCTAAGAGTTTATTATTATTATTATTATTATTATTATTATTATTATTATTATTATTATTATTATTATGATTATTACCATTATTTACTGTCTACTGTTTCTTGTTTACTTACTATATGTATCTAAGAGTTTATTATTATTATTATTAATATTATTATTATTATTACTATTATTATTATTATTAATAATAATATTATTAATATTACTATTATTTACTGTCTACTCTTTCGTGTTTACTTACTACATGTATCTAAGAGTTTATTATTATTATTATTACTATTATTATTATTACTATTATTTACTGTCTACTGTTTCTTGTTTACTTACTACATGTATCTAAGAGTTTATTATTATTATTATTACTATTATTATTATTACTATTATTTACTGTCTACTGTTTCTTGTTTACTTACTATATGTATCTAAGAGTTTATTATTATTATTATTATTATTATTTACTGTCTACTGTTTCTTGTTTACTTACTATATGTATCTAAGAGTTTATTATTATTATTATTATTATTATTATTATTATTACTATTATTTACTGTCTACTCTTTCTTGTTTACTTACTATATGTATCTAAGAGTTTATTGTTTGTATCTTTTACTCTTTTTTTCAATACTTAAGTGTCTTTTTTGTAAAATGCTGGAATTTGCTGCTGGAAAGCCAATTTCCTCCCAATAGGATCAATAAAGAGAAGTCTAAGTCTAAGTCTTGTCTTCCGGTTGACCGCGCACTTGTTGTCCTTCTGGGTCAAAATTAACGTTAAATTAACGTTTTTGTCCCTTTTTTGTAAAGCACTTTTTTCAATGTTTTTGTTACTTTCTCGACATTTTTGATGCTATTTTTCACAAAAAAAACCAACTTATTACCACTAGTTTTACACTTATTTTTGGATGGTCAGTACACGTCATTTACAGGAAATTACACCTAACTTTGAAATGATGAATTATTTTGACTAATATTAGAGGAACCTATGTTGATGGATAATCACAGACGTGGATCTTAAAGTTTAGTCAATTTTTTTTTCAAATGCTATAAAATTGTTTTGGGTAATTTGGTTAAAAAAGAAACCTATTTTAAAGATCTGAGCGTACGGCGCGAAGCGCCTGGCACAGGTGCATTTAGGGCGTGTCCAAATCCACTTTTGCTAGTTTGGGTGCATATATATATATAGTTTGACACCCGTGGGTTAGAGGATCAAGAACAATTAAGTGACAGTTTCTTTGTCATTGATTTATTGGAGAGAGTTTATTTGCATCTCAAAGGGCGGCAGATTAAGAAGACGATGTGCCTTCAGTTCGTGGTCTTCACAGAAAAAAAGAAAAACCTTGCAACCTTGAGGAATGTCTGAGGAATCGTCCCTGCAGGACCATTAGACGCTGAGAGCAGCCGAACGTATCCGTGAACTATTCAAAGTGCTGCAGCAAAGTGCTCTCAGAACTAATCAGGAGGGACCTGCATCCATTACAGAGATCGCATCAGGAGAGCAATATCAATGCTCTTTCATTTAACCTCTCTAGGAAAATGCATCAGTTTTCCTTTTCTGTCTCGACCACTTAAACGTGGCTGTTTCTGAAAAGCTTTTTTATTACACGCGTAATAATCATTACGTTCTCGCCACAAACTAACCGCTTGGTTCGAAAACACAGCGACGCACACCTCTTCAAGCAGGTCTCGGTACGCTTGTTTGGTCCGCTTTTGGTGCGCATCCCAGTGTGATTGCTCCGTTCACACCTGCACAAACGATCCGCACCGAGGGGAAAACCAACCCTAGTGCGATTCAGTCGAACTAAACGAGGCAGGTGTGAATGCACCCTTTACACATTAGCACCAAGGCCCTATGTTAACACCTGGTGCAGGTGTGTTTAGGGCGTGTCCAAATCCACTTCTGCTAGTTTAACGGCTGGTAAAAAGTGTCCGTGTGCCGGGCGCCTGGTTCTAAAGGGTTGTACTGAGTGTCTTCATTAATCAGAGGTGTGTTTTGGGCGTAACATGCAATCAACCAATCAGAGATCATCTCCCATTCCCTTTAAAAGCCAGGCGCGTTTGGACCTTGGAGCGTTGCTGTTATGATGGAGGATTTACACCCTAATATGTTTATTAGTAATCTTCTGCATGTGTGTGTGCTGCTGTGCGTCCCTGTGTGTGTGTAACAAGCATAGTGTGCACGTGCTGTGCACGAGCCTCGGAGCATTTTACTAATGTGCTGTTAAAATAACAATGAAATGCTGCGTTATTGACTTTAGACCAGGTTTTTGTTGGTCAATGGTGCCATCACTTCCCGCTGCCTCAAGATAGCAATACGCCCAGAATGCACCTGAACACACCTCCCTGTAAGACCAAACACACCCAGAATGCACCTGAACACACCTCCCTGTAAGACCAGCACGCCCAGAATGCACCTGAACACACCTCCCTGTAAGACCAGCACGCCCAGAATGCACCTGAACACACCTCCCTGTAATCTATACTCTGTACGGCTGTTAAATGTACAGAAGACTTTCATTTATTTCCAAAGGTATTCATGGCTGTTTTCCACTAACGTGAGGTTTGTGTTATACTCAACTATTCATAACCACTAAACTGAAACTTTTTCTCTCTCGCCGTCCAGTGGTTAAAATATGCAAAAACCATCGTGTCATAAATATTGAAGAGTTTCTTCAGTCCATTTTTCTCTCTCTAATCGATACGAAAGAATGAGCTCAAAGGAGGAACTGAACAGGAAAAACTCATAAATATCCATATGAAAACTTTCTGAACTGCCGAAATGCCAAATGAGGAGCGGCTGACTCGAATGCGTTGCACGGCTACTCCCTTAGAATTAAACGAGGGAAGCAGGGACAACGGACACGTGCTATAACTGATGCCAGGTGCCTAGGTAATCACCGTTAAACTCCCACATGATGTGAACACCTGTCATTCTGTTACGCTCCTCAGTCGGTCGGGTTGTCTGCTTGCTGTGCCTCGGCAGGCTTTCGGCTCTTTAACGTCTGCCCTCCTTCCTCTCTGCATTCAGCCAACCATCTCCTGTTTAGCTCAAGCCTCTCCTCTCCCAAAGAAGAGGGAATTAAAAGTCTTTCTTCATTTGAGGATCTGCTTCAGTCTGCATCTGGGTCAGTTCCTTTTAAATCCTGCCAATCGTTAAATGAGAACTCCCCTCCGTGAAAGTAGAAATGCCCTCAGCAAGTCTTAAGCCTGTAATAGGGTTTTTTTGTGTGTGTGGTTTATAGGCAAATAAATGTACAATTGGATTGTATTTAAAATGCTTCTGGTTCGGCCCTGCTGTAAACTGACGCAGTGACTGATGACGCATGCACAAAGGATTCGTAGCCTGTCGCCTTGACTTGTCGTGATTTGATGAAATGCGAACAGCCTCCAGAGGAGAGATGCATGAAATCTCACAAACCTGTGGCGGCGCAGGCTCTGCTCCAACCTGGCGCTCGCGCACCAGGCGCCGGCCATCCATCTAATGCAGCAGCCTCTGGTTCAGCTCCAACCTGGCACCCTGACAGCATGCTGACGGACGTCAGATGGCGGTGAACTGGCTCCAGAATTACAAGAGACACACACACACACACACACACACACACACACACACACACACACACACATTTGTTTCTCTATCTCTGTGGGGACCCATCATTGACATAATGCATTCCCTAGCCCCTTACCCTAACCTTAACCATCACAACTAAATGCCTAACCTTAACCCTTACCCTCACCTTAACCATCACAACTAAATGCCTAACCTTAACCCTTACCCTCACCTTAACCATCACAACTAAATGCCTAACCTTAACCCTTACCCTAACCCTAACCATCACAACTAAATGTCTAACCTTAACCCTTACCCTAACCTTAACCATCACAACTAAATGCCTAACCTTAACCCTTACCCTAACCTTAACCATCACAACTAAATGTCTAACCTTAACCCTTACCCTAACCCTAACCATCACAACTAAATGTCTAACCTTAACCCTTACCCTAACCTTAACCATCACAACTAAATGTCTAACCTTAACCCTTACCCTAACCCTAACCATCACAACTAAATGTCTAACCTTAACCCTTACCCTAACCTTAACCATCACCACTAAATACCTAACCTTAACCCTAACCCTAACCATAACCTAATTCTAACCCTAACCCTAAAACCAAGTCTTAACCCTCAAACAGCCCTTTAACCTGTGCAGACCCCACAAGTATACTGGATTCTCTGTTTTTTGGACTCCACGAATATAGTAAAACAAGCACGCACACACACACACACACACACACACACACACACACACACACACACACACACACACACACACACACACACACACAATGAGCACATAAATCTGCATAAGAAATGTTTCATCCCTCTAACTGGGAGCTTGGAAATGTATGCTAATGTTGCACTTATATCAGTTCCTGCAAATGTTTTAGCAACTTGAGAGAACATTTTTCAAAATGCACCAGACATCTTCCCACTGCTCGCTTCCCACAGGCTGCCATAAGAATAAGAGACGCATTTTGCATTTATTTGACACAACGACCCAAATCAGCTGCATGCTGCTAAAAGCTCCGGAGCCAGATCTCACTTTTGTGCTAAACTACAGGCAGTGAAAACTGAAAGGTTTATATATTTATCTTTGAAGCAGCATCTGTAGGTGTATGAGAGATGATTTTATGTAGCTGAAGGCATAAAGTTTCTGATATTATTTTGTGAATTATCAGAGAGGCTGGTGGGTTGTGGAGAGTCCAAACTTTATGTGACCACATTTTATCACAGGTTCCATACTTGATGCCAGCATTCAGCCAGAGAAGATCTTGGGATATGTTCGGAAAATAAGCAGATAAGTGAACGTTGAATTAATCAGATTTTATCATAGACAGGCCAAGTCGTTAGACCGGGTAAACCAGCCCGGTCTCCCGGTGATGTGATGTCTCCCTGCAGCTCGGCCTGGAAACCTGTACGTTTATCTCTCCTGCTTTCATTACAAATCTGCGGGGACCAATCACAAACCGGCTCA
>CM042431.1:38566746-38591746 GCA_023631565.1 Gymnocephalus cernua
GACGCCTGGTCCAGTCAAATAACGTGTCCCCTCAAAAACTCAGGCCCCATCCAGATGAAGACGTCAGGATTCGGTTCAAGAAAATTCACATCCACATGAATCTGTCTGTAAATGACTCAACACGGTACTTCATACGCCAGACCTGTAGGCGGCGCCGTTACTGCTACAGAAATTAACGGAACGAAGAAGAAGAGCAGCCTTCAGTCACTTCCTTTCATAACATGACTGTTAGCTAGTTCTCTTAGCTTAACACATCCATGGACTAGACTTTAATAACTTACACCACTGCTCGTTATATAAAGGCCACCTAGAAAAAGAATGTAAACTTTGTTTACATTCTATCGGACATGATTGCAGCTAGCAGAGCTAGCGTTAGCTAGCGCGCTAACGCTAGCTCTGCTAGCTAACATCAACATCGGCAGTCACACAAACATCAATGATCCGATGTCTTTTTGATAATCTAGCTACACGTTTTTCTTGCGGTAGCCTTTCTACAATAAGCGGTGCTAACAGTTACTATAATCAGTTCAAGGAGTTGATGAGCAGACAGATTAGCTAGCTAGTTGATAAATTCTCTACTTCCACTTTATAAGCAGCGTTGCGTCCCTGCTATAATAGCCGTCAGCTGGGTTGAAGGCAGTCAGCTGTGTGGCCGAGGTGTGTGGGGATGACATCATCGATACGCACGTATGCGGTTTCGCCGTACACACGAAGCCAAACGTGAGCCGGCTTTTTTTTTTATTCACCCTGGGACCAGGTTTAAAAAAAGTGCGTTTACAGGATTCATGTGGACAGTCGGCCCAAAACGATGCAAAAGATGTGCGTTTGCATCAAAATACGTCTTCGTCTGGATGGGGCCTTAACCCTTGTGTTGTCCTCAGGTCAAATTTGACCCGTTTTCAAATTGTTTTTGTATCAGAAATATGGGTGTCTTTGTACCAAAGTTCCCAAAAAATATCTTGGACGCATGGAAGATCTTCACGGGTAAAATGAATGATTACTTTCATTGATTGTTGGGTGTTTTATTCAATTTTGGAGAAAAAAAATGTATGTAATGGTTTCTAAACACTATCTTGACTAAACTTTGACATGAACCAGTTTGTGATTCACTCAACATCCTTTGACCTTAACTATCAGTCAAAATAATTCATCATTTCTGCTTTTTTTTTGAACTCACAAATAGGTAACATGTCATTTAAGTTAGGTGTATTGACTGTGTATAAAAGCTCAGAAAAAAGAGGAAATAAAAGGACAAGAAGTTGACGGTCGATGGGAAGACAAGGGTTTAAAATTAGCACCAATTACCAATTACCAAATGCTGGTAAAAATATCCAATTGGCTAGTAGATTTGTTCATTAACCAGCCAAAAAAACAATGGTAATCTATTAACCCTTGTGTTGTCTTCCGGTTGAACATTTGTTGTCCTTCTGGGTCTAAATTAACACTTTATTTTTAGTACAGTTTTTTTTTTATATATATATTTTGACACATTTTCTGACGTTTTGTCTCTTTTTTAAAGCACTATTTTCAATGCTTTTGTCACTTTTGTGATGTTTTCGATGAATTTTTTTTTATTTTTTTGGATGTCAAAGTTTAGTCAGGGTTTAAACCCATTTAAATTTTTTTCAAATCATATCAAATTGAATATCCAAAATTCAATGAAAGTACTTGCAATTCTACTTAACGTTTTGGGTAATTTGGTTAAAAAGAAACCCATATTTCTCTTACAGAAGTTTTGGGAACGGGTCAAATTTGACCCGAGGACGACACGAGGGTTAAGTGGCTGGTTACATTTGAACATTCACTAGACATTTGGCTGGTGGACAAAAAAGTTAACTTTGAACCCTGCTTAAAACGCTCGAGAATGATAAGGCGTGATGAGGTCAACCACGTCCGCCATTGTTGCATTGAGCGAACCAGTTGCGGCCGTCACACATACCTGAACCACGCCCGTGGTAAAGCAGTTAGTTCGGACACAAAAACCAAGGGGGGTCAGCGAGCGTCCGGAAAGCGTACCTCCTATTGGGAGACTCTGAGGCTAACAAGCCATCACCCGCCGTTAGCATCCCATTGACTGCCTTTCATCTTGGCGTCACTTTGACAGCCAATAACTTTACATCTGAAGCGTATAAAGACTTCATTTGTCCGTTGTTTATTTCTAAAGAAACACGACAATGTATAAAAGGCTCCGTTACCTTGTACCTCACGTTATGGCTCCGTAGCAGACGTTTTTATAAAAATAGGCTAACGATTGGGTCATAACCACGAGACTTACTGTCTCATAGTAGAGGAATTACCGTACAGTACAGGAGAAGCTCACAGAGAGTCCATGAAAGCATGAGAGACAGTTCAGGAAGGACAGACACACAATGGAGCAGTTATGATTTCAATACCTCTTACATATTATTGAAAAAATAATCCTTCACCCCCCGCCCCCAACCAACCTCTCTACGCGGATTTTTGGGCTTCCATACTACTCGCTACCGTAGTCGGTCTTAACCCTCATGTTGTCCTCGGGTCAAATTTGACCCGTTTTCAAAGTTTCTATATCATAAATTTGTATTTCTTTTAACCCAATTGCCACAAAATAACATGGATGGTTCCATAAGACGCTCTTCACAAAAGGAAATCAGGATAAGATCAGATTTCAGTTTTTTTTCTTACACAAAAATTTGAAAATGTCGTATAAATGAGGTTTATTTGACCATGAATTCCAAAATTAAGTGTAAAACTAGTGCAAATAAATAGGTAGGCTATAGTGGTGAATATACTGGTGTGGAAAAAACAAGCATAACATGGGGAAAAGCAACAAAAATTGTGAAAACAGTGTCTAAAAGAGTGTTAATTTTGACCTGGGAGGACAACACGAGGTTTTTAATGCTACGTCATTTTCTCATTGACTTTACATTGACAAAGTTTTCCAAATAATCGTGCCGTGATCACGAAAAAGATGCTTCCCATTGAAATACATTATTTGACAAAACATACCGACCATCGTGGGAAAAAAACGAGACAAACGTGTCCTCGTACACGGATCAATAGATTCAATTACGTGAACATTTCACCAACTGCCGTGACACTGGGCTGGCCAGACGGGTGAACTTCCTCTGAGGCTGCTTGGACCTTACCTGACGGAAAAAGTAATTGAAACCGTTTGTCCGTAAAAACGCATCAGTGAACTGGAGACAGCGGCGGCTGCTAACCGGACCTGACCTGCAGGGGAGACGCCTCCGTTACGTCCCTCTTAGCAATAAGCATGCAAAACGAGGCGTTGACATCCGGAATTATTATCATTACTCTAGTTCACACGTGTCAAACTCGAGGCCCGCGGGCCAAATCCGGCCCCTCGCAGATTACGATCCGGCCCGCTTATCAATTTAGGTTCACGATACATTTTGGCCCAACATTTTTTTTTGTTGATGATTTGTAACTTTTTTCCGACGTTTTTGTCACTTTTTCTGACGTTTTTGTCACTTTTTCCGACGTTTTTGTCACTTTTTCCGACGTTTTTGTCACTTTTTCCGACGTTTTTGTCACTTTTTCTGACGTTTTCGTCACTTTTTCCGACGTTTATGTCACTTTTTCCGACGTTTTTGTCACTTTTTCTGACGTTTTCGTCACTTTTTCCGACGTTTATGTCACTTTTTCCGACGTTTTTGTCACTTTTTCTGACGTTTGTCACTTTTTCCGACGTTTTTGTCACTTTTTCCGACGTTTTTGTCACTTTTTCCGACGTTTTTGTCACTTTTTCTGGCCGTTTTTTTTTTATGATGTCTGAGGACCTTTTTTCTGACTTCTTTAGGACTTTATGTCGACCAAACTGTAAGTGAGAAGACTATATGACACGTGCAATAATACAGTCAAAGATATTTGACTTTTTTGATTAAATAAAAGCATGTCAATAAACTAAACATGTCTGGCCCTTGATGTGATTCTTATTTTCCAGTGTGGCCCTCTGGGAAGTTGAGTTTGACGCCCCTGCTCTAGTTAATTTTCTGCTGCACACACAGAAACAGATGAGCTGTGTGTATCCCACATCTGTGTGGATGTGTGTGCCAATAGAAACGTTGAGTGACAGTTCCCTGGTTCTCAGTCAGATGAGGTTTTCATTTCAGGGCGATAGATGTCAGAGCAGGTCGTCCATCATTTATTAATGGAGGAATCAAAGCTCTGAAGAGGACACGAGTCGGATCCGATCACACTCACAATCTCCCTGTGTCATGACGTGTCCTCCTCCTCTTCTGCATCAGAGTGGACGGCGGTTAAATTCAGATGTTTGGCTTTCTCTCACTGAGCTTCCTGCTGCCTCTCAGGAGCCTGTGGTTGCTTCCCAAGTCTCTTATTCGATGTCTCCTCGCTCCTCGTCTTAATCGGAAGTCGTTCTGGCCCTCAAAAGCTCTTATTCCCGCCCTGAGGATGCTAGGATGGAGGATGGATCTCTGAGGAGCTATGAGTGAGGATACACGAGACCAGCCTTCCTGGACGCCGTGCAGCCGAAAGCCGTCGCTAACTTCGCCCATACAGCTGACAATTCACGTGTCTGTCCTCTCTAAAAACACATTTCATCGCTTCCTCTCTCCATTTCATCGTTTCCTCTCTCCATTTCATCGTTTCCTCCCGTGTAATGATTGCCCGCGCTTCCTCGGTGGAACGGACTAAGACGCAAAGGAAGGGAAGCAAGTGAAGGAAATGCGAATGTAATTTAACAACCTTGAACTCTCCTGGGGGACAAAGCCAGTCTAAAGTACAACTCCCAGAGAGAGTCCGGGTTGCGCGGTAAATGAGCGGTCAGGTGATGCGTTTCGATTAGCGTGACAATGGATGCTGAGGAGGTGAAACGGAGGCTGGAGCCTCTGGAGGACTTATTTAATTTCTTTGTTCCAACTTCCAAGTGGCCTACAGCCTCCGTTAGTCATGAATAAATGTTAAAACATTTATAAATGACTCATTCTTGACAAAAGAGCTGTGTGCCTGCACACATTTGAATAATGTTGGGCTGTAAACAGGTTCGTGCTTTTAAAAAGCTGTCAATCAAAGTGTACTTGTCGGGCTCGGGCTGGATTCTGTCGGGCTCGGGCCTCGTTGGGCCGAACATTTACGGTCTGATTACAGCTTTACTCTAGAGCACACGTGTCAAACTCGAGGCCCGCGGGCCAAATCCGGCCCCTCGCAGATTACGATCCGGCCCGCTTATCAATTTAGGTTCACGATACATTTTGGCACAACATTTTTTTTTTGATGATTTGTAACTTTTTTCCGACGTTTATGTCACTTTTTCTGACGTTTTTGTCACTTTTTCCGACGTTTGTCACTTTTTCCGACGTTTTTGTCACTTTTTCCGACGTTTTCGTCACTTTTTCCGACGTTTATGTCACTTTTTCTGACGTTTTTGTCACTTTTTCTGACGTTTGTCACTTTTTCCGACGTTTTTGTCACTTTTTCCGACGTTTTTGTCACTTTTTCTGATGTTTTTGTCACTTTTTCTGGCCGTTTTTTTTTTATGATGTCTGAGGACCTTTTTTCTGACTTCTTTAGGACTTTATGTCGACCAAACTGTAAGTGAGAAGACTATATGACACGTGCAATAATACAGTCAAAGATATTTGACTTTTTTGATTAAATAAAAGCATGTCAATAAACTAAACATGTCTGGCCCTTGAAGTGATTCTTATTTTCCAGTGTGGCCCTCTGGGAAGTTGAGTTTGACGCCCCTGCTCTAGAGTGTCAGCTGAGAACAAATTAAGACAGTGACTGCAGAATGGGAGTGATCCCGGTGACGTTGATAGAAGAAAAGTAGGGAAATAAATGGGTTCCAAATCATCTTAAATGTCTCCTGCTTCCCCAATCTCTCAGATATCTTGTATTTTCAAGTTGGATGCAGCTCATTAAATCACCCACCAATTTTTGTATTTGTATATATTTTCTATTTTTTTTACTGTACTATGGACCTTCCATTTTGTCCTGAATGAAGTCATTATTATTATTATTATTATTATTATTATTATTATTATTATTATTATTATTATTATTATTATATGAGTAGGTGGTTGGCTTGATTTCCAATTGAGGAGAATCAACTGTCTAGCTATTAAAGTACAGAAGGCAAGGGTGTTTGGCAGAGATGGGAGTAAGTCACACATGGGCAAGTCACAAGCAAGTCTCAAGTCTTAACCTTCAAGTCTCAAGCAAGTCCAAGTCATTTTGTGTGACAATCAAGCAAGTCAAGTCAAGTCATAGCTTTGGTCAAGCAAGTCAAGTCAAGTCATACAAAAGTTTCCATTTTTAAACAAGCTAAAGACAGTGGTTATGAACTGCTGGAGTTTTATTTGCATTTTTTCCTACTCAATATTCAAAAGACATTGCGTCCAAGCCACATATATCTGAACAGTTTTAAATGTATAAAGATTTAAAAAAGCACAGCCTAAAACTGATATTAGGCCAAAAAAAATATCAATATGCCTCAAACATGACATCAAATCATGAAATTCATTCAAACAATTCAAGTATAATGGTTTCTAAGTCAAATAATATTCTTCAAACATGCCTCACTGTTATGAGAAACACATTTAACCTAAAAACAACATATTCTTTAAGAGTAGCTGAATCCCACCACCTTTGCATAATTTGGAGAGATTGAATAGTAGGCTATATGTTAATATTTGTCAGTGTATTTGTGAGTGAATGTGTGGTGTTTGAGAGAGAGAGTGAATGAAAAGTTATTAATATTGGTGAGTGAATGTGTGCATGCGGTGTGTGTGAGTGCAGTGTGTGTGTGTGTGTGTGTGTGTGTGTGTGTGTATGTGTGCCTAGCTTCATTCACATACTTCATCTGCACAACTGCGTGTGTGTCTGCATGTGTGTGTGTGAGAGAGAGAGAGAGCAGTTTGTTGTGTGTATGTATACAGTGTGCCTAGTTGTATTCGCTCTTACCGCCACCTTGAACAAAGAGGGGGGGGGAGGTGCTTATTCATGGCCCAAAACTGAAGGGAGTTCTGTTCATCACAAGCGTCCCAATAGTGGTTCAGCTGAATATGGGGACTGGAACCTGAATCTCTCCCGATTTGACGTGTCTGATGAAATTCGCCGCGGTGGTGGTTGACGTCGGATTTTTTTGTACTGCAGACCTTGCAAACTGCCGTCCGTTTCTTCTTTGCCTGGTCAGATGTGTAATCCTTATAGCCAAACTTTATTATTTTCGGTGCAGAGGAATCCATGACGTTAAGTAACAGCCGTAGCCAGTCTCGTTTACTGCAGGTCTGCCGCCGTGTGGCGCGTCACCATAACAACGGGCGCCGCGCATGCAACAGCACTAAAATCGTAACGTTAACTCCTCCTCAATATCAGAGGGGGAAAATATATATTTATTAAACAGAAAATCAAGTCATTTCAAGTCATTTGACTCAAGTCTAAGTCAAGTCTCAAGTCATGAATGTCAAGTCAAAGTCAAGTCGAGTCTTTTATGAATGTTTATCAAGCAAGTCTCAAGTCCTAAAATTTGCCACTCGAGTCTAACTCGAGTCAAGTCATGTGACTCGAGTCCCCCATGTCTGGTGTTTGGTGTTTTAAGCCCCCAACGTCGTCTTCCAGGCAGCGGTGCCTGGAAGGCCCTTGGATTAGGCTGTCACTGCACGATGTGAGTCTCAACGCGATCTGAGTCGCGTCGAGTTGCGCGTGCTCAGATTTAAACAATTTACGGCATAACGACAATAACGGAAGATGGGAACTGCAATAATAGAAGATATAGAAGATGGAAATGGCAGTAATGTATTATTTAGCGTAACGCATCACATGTTCACGGCATGATCCCTCATGTCAGTTAATAACAAATAAAAAAGTCAGTGAACATGGAGCTACATGACCAAGTTGGTTCACTGCTGGCTACAAGTTGGCAATCAGACACAACAACGGCTGTTACTGGGATGGTGTTATGAGCTAACGTTAGCAATCAGACAATCATAGATAGCATTTGATAACTAAAACGTTTTTGAAATGATTTCCACCTTCTATATCTTCTATTATTGCTGTTCCCATCTTCCGTTATTGTCGTTATGCCGTAAATTGTTTAAATCTGAGCATGCGCAACTCGACGCGACTCAGATCGTGCAGTGACATAGGCAATGGTCAGGGTTATGGTTAAGGTTAGGTGCCTTGAAGTCAACGGTCGCAGCGCTGCCTTGAAGTCGACGTTGGGGGCTTAAAACACCATCGAGGGAAGGCAAGCGCTCGTGAAAGATCGTGTGTGTGTGTGTGTGTGTGTGTGTGTGTGTGTGTGTGTGTGTGTGTGTGTGTGTGTGTGTGTGTGTGTGTGTGTTGCTATCTTCATACGTCACAGCCAGGGTTGGGTCTTCTGTCTGGTGCAATTTCCTCCGTCTTGCTCTCGTAACCTTTAAAAATGCACTTTTATGCCATATAAGGCCTACACTATTCTCATAACTTAACCTTACCACTTCCTTTATTTGACTGCACACAGTTCTTTTGCAACTAGTGCATACACACATACTGTTAATACAATATTCCTACACAACATCTGGTGATATTTCAAGAGCTTAAAATCAGATCAGCAGCATCAGAGATAACCATGATGTAGCCCCCCCTCTTTAATGTCATTCATCATCATTCCCGAAGCTTAATGAAAATCCAGTGATTAGCGTGCGAGATATTGTGCGTCACGAAGGGACAGCTGGACAGACTGTGGTCAATCCATCCCACCATGTCACCTCCCGTCAACACAGCTTACCTGCTCTCCTTTCAGCGTGTTCTGAACAAAGCAGACAAGAAAGCGACTGATTGGCAGACGCACAAGCCTTCATACATAACAGACAAAGTCAAATTCTTTCAACTCCCATTTCTGTCATCAAACATCCTTTATTCGGAGACGAGAGAGGAAGGACAAAGCCGCGCCTGAGTGTCTTTCTCTGATATGCGTTTCTGAAGCGAGTGTGAAGTCAAAGAAAGGAACAAAAGGAGAAGGATGTCTGTGATTCAAATGGGGGAAAAAAGACAATAAATTCAATTTTATTTGTAAGGAACAATGTGCAATTAAAACAAATGTAACCATTTGATGCATTGCACCAGAGTTAGCCTTAGGCTAATTTACATCTGTAGTCCCACAAGAAGCACTACAAATGTGCCGGCTAGTGATTAAAACCGTTACCAACTCTTGAACAAAGTGGTTGTCATTGAAGAGCGTAATGTAGGGAGACGGCAGCGGCAGCCTGAGACGTGAAAAGATTACTTTAAACTCTTTCTTTAACTGTGTGTGTGTGTGTGTAAACTCTCTCTTTAAAGGTGCCCTGCCACGCGTATTTCATAACTTTGTGGTAATGAATAAATGAATGGTCTGAAGTTCTACCACGGACTCTGTAATGTTTTATTGTGGAAAAAAATGCCTTGGTGACCTTAATTGTTTCAAGCCATTCTAGCGTTGTATAGAAAGCCTGCAGGAAGACTCAGCTCGATTTGTGCCAGTTCTCATTAATATTCAACGAGCATTGACTGTGACATGATGCACTGAGTAAGATGCAAGAAAACATTCCACCTTAACGCCGCCTTCACATTGGCACTTGAAATCAACTCCGTAATACGCAATACGCACCCCAGCAGACCTCGTACTCCAACCGCTGAAAGCGTTGGAATAGTAGAAATCGGGAGTAAAAAAAAAAAAGGCAGCTAGCTGACGTTAGCTAACGCAACTAGCTAGCTAGTTAGCGTCGATTAGCTAACGCTTCAAATGGCATGCCTCCAATATATTCTCCCGTGTGTACACACATGCCGACTAACAGAGTCAAAGAACAACATTTTAACTGCCCAAACTAATCCTTTACTTAGTGGCACCAGATACACCTCCCAACTCTGGAATACGCAGCTGTACTTGTTTTAATTAATTTCTATAGGTATTTGTATGTTTATATGTATGTATGTATGTTTGTTTTGTATGTTCCCTTTATGTAATATGTGGTCAGTGTTGTCTGCATGTATGTATTTATGTTTGTGGGTTTGTTGGTACCCCTCCTCTAATATGTTATGTTGTGTGTGTGCTGTTTTTTTTATTTTTATTTGGACCTTGAGTCTGTGAATAAAGTTATATATATATACGTGCAAACTAAAAGACTGTGATTTTCCTACAGCCTACTTTATGAGGTGCCATGTCATTTCTCCGCTCCATTGTTCCGACCTCTCAATAACCCGAAAAATTCCGACGTCGCTTTGTTTAGGAAAAAAGTAAATCCTCTGCTCCGACATCCCATTGTTCCGACCATATAGGCTTTTGTGGATCACCTCCCATAACCTAAAATCTGAATCAAAAATAACAAGTGAAATTACTTTTCTCTAGCATATTAACACATTTAAATGTTTAGAAAAACTGAAATAAAAATGTAGGCTAAGTCCAAAGTCCAACAGGGTAAAGTTAGTTTTGGGTTGGATATGTATTTGTATTTCCATAAGCCTGCAATGATAGTGAATATGAATGGAGCATATACCTGCAATAACCAATGTGAAACTAACTTGATCAGAGAGAAGATGCCTCATTGGCTGTTTCAAACAGGAAACTTCGGGATTCCCGACATGTTAATAAACGAGGCAAAAAATCCTAAAGAAATATTATACATAATTGTCCCTAACGATAACCATAATCCTAACCCTAAATGGTCGGAACAATGGGATGTCGGAGCAGAGGGTTTAGTTTTTTTTCTAAACAAAGGGACGTTGGACTAGTAGGCTGTAGGACCAAAGGGAATTTTTCGGGTTATTGAGAGGTCGGAACAACGGAGCGTCGGAGAAATGGGCGGTCCCCCTTTAGGATACGTCTCTGTATGACTCCAGGGACGTTAACAGCTAGCTTGGCATAAAGATTGTCCAGGCAGTTGGTACTCTTGCTGAGTTTTTATATGTATTTGTTGTAGTAGTACTAGCATTGTAGCAACATTAGCATTGTAGCAATGACAACTAGCTTGTTGCTAGTAATATAACGTCATTCGAACAAAACTAAACAACTTTTTTAAGCATTAAAGTGTAGAAAACATACCAAACAGTTGTGTTAGGCCATATACAAAATTATAGAAAACACATCAACACCAACAACTCATTGTCTGCAAAACGTGTACACCGTCGGCATCATGTTGTGATGACACAACTCCGCTTGAAATCTGCAGAAAGTTGCAGTTGGAAAAACGCTGCCTGTGGAAACCAAGGGGGCAGGCGTCTCTCCACAGCTAAAAACACAGTGACTATCACAATATATTTCACATGTCACTGTCACCTTTTGGATGGTTTCCAACACCGGGGTGGACGTGGTTTGTTGTAACGCTAGCTGGCTACTCAACGAGGCTGAGAGACAGGTGTGGGTGGGGATTGCCGGGGGGAATCTCCCGGGACGGCGAGCCGAGGACGGCCGATGGCCGATGTGCAGCAGCTGAGCTGCTCCAAGCTGCCCGAAACGATCTCCCCCTTCACTTTTCTTTAATCTTAACTATTCATTTTGGTGCTTGTCGGTTTAATTTAGCTAACTGTAAAGACAGAGGGGTGAGAAATGGATGCTGTGTGGCAGAAAAAGCAGTATTATGGTTAGGAGTATTTTTTTCTGTGACATTGTATGATTTACAATTACGCTCAAACGTATCATCTGGGTGCCGTGTTTTGAAGGAAGTTCAGGAAGTTGGAGACACACTCAAAACAGCTCGTCCGAAATTGCTTTTATCGTCTTAGGAACGTCTCTAAAATTCGCAAATTGTTGTCAAAGAACGACCTGGAAATGATAATTCACGCTTTCATATCAACAAGACTTGACTACTGTAACTCTGTGTTTACCTGTCTGAATATGTCTGCTTTGAACAAACTGCAAATTGTTCAAAATTCTGCTGCTAGACTTTTAACAGGTTGCCCCTCGAAGGTCTCGTATCACTCCAGTCTTGTCAGCTCTCCATTGGCTCCCTGTAACATTCAGGATCCACTTTAAGATGTTAGTGCTGACTTTCAGGGCCTTAAACGGTCAGGCCCCACAGTATATCAGAGACCTTTTGAAGCCGTATTTCCCTAGCCGGACTCTTCGGTCCTCTGACCAGAACTTGCTTGCAGTCCCTAAGACTGGTTCTAAGACCCGAGGGGACCAGGTCTTTCCAGTCTGTTGCCCCCAGACTGAGGAACGCCCTGCCCCTGTCCGTGCGTCTGGCTGACTCTGTTGTCTCTTTTAAAAAGGATCTGAAAACTTGCTTATTTAGGAAAGCTTTTGGTTGATGGGTTCTCACTAGCGTCCCTTTCTTTTGATATATGTATATGCATGTTATACTGTTTGTTCTACCTATTCTGTTGTACTGCACTTTGTGATTTTATCTGTGAATAGCGCTTTATAAATAAATTTTACTTACTCCTACTTACTTACGAGGAACTAGAGGGTGAAAGGTTATATGACGCCACTGACTGACTGTCTGAAAATAAAACAACAGATTTCTCTGGGTTTGAAGTTTGGTGGAAACATTTGTGAGAGTGTAACTACACATCTCAAAAAATATATATATAACATAGGTATGGTGGTTTTTAGACATTTTAATGCAGAAATGTTACATATTGTTCCTTTATCCTCAATGAGAGCGAAGCATTGCTAATGAACGTGAGCGGACCCACGGGACTGTGCCTCCTTCTCCCTGCACTGCAGGCTCATATGACGGTTCTCCTGAGTTCCCATAGCTGTAAAAAAAATGGATATAATGGCTGTAGTTCATCATGTGCATCATCGTATGATACATCCGAGCGCTACATGCTGCAAAGCCTGTAACGTAGATGTGACGACATACGTATATATAACGACCGTATTGTGGCTAGTCGAGGAGGACAGTCTCGATATAAGATATAGAACAATGTAAAAAGGTAGTAATATAGCATAACATATTGTTACTCCACCATAGAGAGATGTCAGTCAGTAAATTGAGACGGCTTGGGGCGCACGGGTAGCTCAGTTGGTAGAGCGGGTGTCCATATATAGATATCCATAATATATACTTGGTCACATGCTCCTTGGTCTCTCTCCCCTTTCATTTCTTCAGCTGTCCTATCAATAAAGGCCTAAAAATGACCCAAAAAATGTATTATTAGTAGACAGCCTGTTTGACGTAAATATCCGGTTTGTCACACACACACACGGGAGACGGACAACGCCATATTTCACTTCCATCAGTTCTCTGGAGAGTCAGGCTTTAAATGTGCCTATTTATGGAAAATGAATGATGATGGTTTACTTTATTAAATTTGCTCGGCCTAGTTACGAGCGCCAGCGTCTCTCTGAAGTGCAGATTGCCTTGATGTGTTTTTTTGTTGTTGTTGCTTTTATATCTTCCATATTTGGGTCCTCTGTTCAGTTTGTCTTAACTTCCCTGTTCCTCTGACATTGCCTACAGCATCTCGTGAACCCGGTCTGCCAGGAATACCGTGCCGTGGTCCTGACAATTCACTCGGAGAAGTAAAGAAGTGAGAGCCATTTAGCGTGTCGAAAGAGCCCACAGCAATAACAAAAAAATAAAATAAATAAAAAGGCAGAAGGCTAGAGCGAGGAGGACAGAGTGTCATATTGTGTTAATGGACGCTCCCAGCGGTCAACTTTCCAGACTTTCTTTTCAGTCTCTCACCACTTTTTGTTCCAAAAGTGCAACAAAAAGTGATTTTTCGAGTTTTGACCCGGGAGGACGATGCACGGTCGAATGGAAGACAACACGAGGGTTAAGGGGCCGTGTTTATTTAGGGGAAGTCTTCCGTGGGTCCATCACGGATCAGGTTGCTGCTGCACATGAGCAGAGAGGAGAGGTGCTGCTCTTCCGCAGTGACGGTCTCAGAACAGCAGACCGTTTTGGCGACCACAGGAGAGAAATACCTCGCGTGCTCGCTGGACAATACCGGATTTGTCGCTATAGTCGCTTTTCTGAAAAAAAGTCTCCAAAAGGGTTTCTGAAAAGTCGCTAAATTGGCAACACTGCTGCAAAAGTGAGATAGCTTGTGTGTCACTTCCTTGTCTTAATCAGCAATTTTATTTTAGTTATTATGTTTATCAGGTATAATATTTACCGGGGCTGCTCGAAAAATCATAATCACGATTCTTTACACAATTACTTTTTGAGTTTTGGAAACATGTTGCAATTATTTAACTTAAACTTAACTTAGTGACCTAGTTAACGGTCATATTGTCCTCGGGTCATATTTGACCCGTTCTCAAAACTTCTATGTCAGAAATATGGGTTTCTTTAACCAAATTACTCCAGTTACCACCAACATACGTTCCTCTAAAGCCTGGTTCACACGGCAGGATAATTAGGCCGATTTTAGCCCCGATTCACCCCTTCCGACGGTCTTAAGGATGCTCCGATTATTGTAAAATAATCTGATCAGATAATCCTGCCGTGTGTGGCGCGTTAAGACGGCTCTCGTCTGCTCGGGAAGGACGTCGGGACCGCTCCCATCTCAAATCGGGGATATCCAGCATGTTGGATTGTTTTGGCCCGATTTCTCCTCGTGTGTGGTGTTCCCCCCGGGGACGAACGAGCACGCGGCCTGTGGACGGTGGCGTGTAACCAATCAGAAAGCGAGGTGACGAGGAAGCACCGGGAAACAAAATCAAAACAGCCGGCGGCATGCCGCACCAGAAAGTCCGGTGGACCTCCATATCATGTAAATGTACTGTATTTATATAGCGCTTTTTCCAGTCTTAACAACTACTCAAAGCGCTTTAACATAGTACAGGAACCATTCACCATTCACACACACATTCACACGCTGAGGCCGCGTCTGCCGTACAAGGCGCCACCTGCTCATCAGCAGGCAACTCGGGGTTCAGTGTCTCGCCCAAGGACACTTCGACATGGGACTGCAGGGCCGGGGATCGAACCTTCTGATTGGCAGGCAAAGACTCTACCACTGAGCCACATCTGCCCCCATATCATGATGATGTAGGAAGTAGTCCATGCTCGCGTTTTTCCAGTTAAAAACAAACTACAAACTATCGCCACTGCATCCTCTTCGTCCGCCATGATCGTTTACTCTGAAGTCACGTTTGATCTCGAGGGATTTTGCGAGATTTCCCGTCTGACCTGGGAACGCTCAGGAGTCAAATCGGTTCGTGTGTAATGTGTTGGTTTTTGCCGTGTGCTGCGCACCGCACGCCGTACGACCAGAACTGTTAGACCCGTGGTTTTTGTATCGCCGTGTGCGGGGGTCTCTCTCAGGATTGGAGAATCGGCCCGACCTGAACCAGGCTTAAGGGCCTTGTGTGGTCCTTGGGTCAAATGTGACCCGTTTTCAAAGATCTGTATCAAAACTATGGGTTTCTTTCAACCAAATTGCCCACAAATAACACGGATGGTTCCATACACAAAACAGGCTGTAATTATGCATCAACATACGTTCCTCTTATCTGAAAAAATAGCTAAAGTTCATATTTTTGGGGTTTTTTACCTCAAAATTAGGCATATTTTAATATGAATGAGGTTTATTGACCATGAATTCCAGACATAAGTGTAAAACTAGCGGTGATAAGTTGTAATGAAGTTGGCTTAGAAAATGTAACACAGAATTGGAAAATGTATACTTTATGCTTTATAAAACAAGCAAAATAGACTCGGGGAAGACAACACAAGGCTTAAGGGCCACAATGTTAACCACGTTCACCGTCCTATTGAAGAAAGTTTTGTTCATTTTTCTGCGGAACGTGTTTTCTCAGGTGAGTTGGGCCGACGTTTAGCAGCTTTTGATTAAAAGGCTTCACAACTTTTGTTGTTGACTTCAGACCGTAAAAGCTTCAGACGAGCTTTATCTGCTGATGCTTATCTCCTTTCAAAGCCTTCCTGTGTGGATTTCCTCTCCACTTCTCATCCTCAAAAGGTCTCAAATGCAGACAAACAAGCGTTGTGTCTAAAATCACTGGATTTGCTTCAAAACAAACTAATAGTCCGGCAGTAGGTCTCTGAAGAACAGAGCCATGTATAATAAGAAAAACTGAATACATTTGGATGTTCTGTATGAAGGTTGGCAAAGTCCACGTAGGGTTTAGATCCTTGTTTGGCATGAGCCTCTAAGTCAAGAAAACAAATTTTACAATATTTGGTCACTAGGGGGCGCCAAAAGTACAAAAAGTTTATATCTCATGAACGGCTCATCCGATTTTTACGAAATTTGGAGTTTGCCATCTAGACCCATTCCTGAGGCCACGCCTACAGTGGGGTACTGATTCGTCAAAGTGGGCGTGGCCTATGGAATCCAGGTTTATATTCACCACTTGCCCTAATGTCAGTCTCCATGCAGAGCTTTTTCGCAGTAGCCTACATAAGTGGCCTGAAGTTTATACTTGTGCGTTGATGTGTGTCGATCTCTTTACAGGGCCTGTGTGTGTGTGTGTGTGTGTGTGTGTGTGTGTGTGTGTGTGTGTGTGTGTGTGTGTGTGTGTGTGTGTGTGTGTGTGGTAGAGTGAGTGAGAGAGTGATGGTGATTATCTTCAGAGCGGGTAGTGACTCTAGAGTCATAGTGAGAGAAACAAAGTGTCTCCCCTGTTCTTTCTGACCACGGTGGGAAATGTGTAGCAGGAAGTTAACCCTCTCCTTGATTTTGTTTGTTGTTGTTTATGGAAAAGGAGAACCGGGACATGAGTCGGGGGGGGGGGGGATGCAATGCTACCAAACCACGGCCGGGAGACGTGCGTCGCCGCTACGGGGTCTGTATTTCCACAAACCTACGTACGTAGAATTAATGGAGAAGCATAAATCTCGCTTGAGGTGGATGGTCCCCACGGACCGTTGTTCAGGAAGCACACCACTAGCGCGCAATACATTTTGAATTTAGTTAGCGCGATGGCGCAGAGTAAAGACGTCCAGAAACGGCAGAGAATGTATACAGTTTGGGAAGAGAACAAGGTGCAATGTGTCTACTGACCTGCCATACCAAGGCGGTACGACTTCAATGATTCAGATTTAAACGGTTTACGGCATAACGCCAAGGGATCAGGATCCGGCAAAACGTTTTAGCTATCTATGATTGTTTGATTGCTAACGTTAGCTCAAAACGCCGTTCAAGTGACGGCCTTGGATGTGTTTGATTGCTAACTTGTAGAGTTTGGCAAGAGTGTCCTCCTCAAGCAATTTAGCTCAGACTGATAAATTGACAGCTCAAGACAGCAGAAAGTTATCTTGAGTTGTTGACAACATCATTAAAAGACCCAATTACCATCAACATTAGCTTGTTACTGGGGAGAAAATACACTGTTGTTAGGGGATTGCAGGGAATTGTGGACCCAAATGCAGAGATAGGCAGGCAGGCTGGAGAAGGTTTGTGCTCGAGGATTTATTAAATACAAAAATAAACAAGGTACTAAACAAAAAGAGTCCTGAAAGGAGCAGGCAAAAAGGCAAAAACTAAAGGAAGTCCAAAAAAAGTAAAATAGCCAAAAAAACAGGGTAACAGGAACGAGAACAAGGAGACAAGGGAAAAGACACAAGCAGGGACGAAGGCAAACAAGATGGGAGGTATGTCTGAACTGACGGCGAAAACAACAACAAATGATCTGACAAAGAACAAGGGGAACACAAAAGGTAACGAGCAAACAAGGGACAGGTGAGACACATCAGGGTGGGGCAGAACAATCAGACAGGCGGGAAAACACAAGACAGGAAGTAAAACTAGACAAGACCATGAAGGAAACAGAATTCAAAATAAAACAGGAAACAGAACTAAAATACAAAAACAGACAACACCAAAACCATAACAACTTTAGCAAGTACGCAACGTAACAGTACCCAATAACATTGCCATTTGCTTGACACGTGAAATTGACCATAACGTTTTTTTTTATTTTTTTTATTTGTATCTGGGGAAAGAAACGAGGATCACTGTCAATCACAAACAACTCACAAAGCGATGCATGCACAACTCACATCTCACTTGTGTTGTCTTCACCGTCGGCCATGAACTCGTCACTTTCATTTTATGTTCATGTTGTATTTTATTCAAGGTAAATTAACCTTTAAATAGCATTATACCTACATTTTTGAGTTAGAAAAGAAGCAGAAATGATGAATTATTGTGACTAATGGAATAGTTAAGATCAGAGGATGTCGAGTGAATCACAGACGGGTTTATGTCACAGTTTGGTCACGATGCTGTTTTGAAACCATTTAAACATTTATTTTTCAAATGCTGTGAAATTAAATAAAACAACTACAATGCATGTACGTTGTATGGGTTAACGTACATGCACGCGTCCTAGTTATTTTGGGGGCAATTTGGTTGTAGGAAACCCATATTTCTGATATAAAAAACTTTGAAAACGGGTCAAATTTGACCCGAGTACAACACAAGGGATAACCACGTGTTTAAAACTGCGACCACTTCATGTTAACGCCTGAAATGCTGCTTTTATCTTTACCATACACATGTACATTTTTATTTTTTGAATCATTACTGTGTTGTCTCTATGATGAGGCTGCTAACCCTTATATTACTGCACATATTATCTACACTATTGTGACTGAAAGAGTCATTATTTTTATTACATTTACTCCTGTGAGTCCAGTGTGGGGGTCGTTTATTTAGTTTGTCAGCTGCAGGTAGTTACAGTATATTCAGAAGTGAAGTGGGCACAGGCTGTAACAGAGCACGTATGATTGAGAAGTTCAAGTGTGGCAGTGACATCGGCGTATTTGAAGTATGTGGGGGTGAAGGCTGTAAAGGAAGGAGCGAGGACGGTGAAGAGGGAAGCTCATCACACGCAGACCTCGTGCACCCTTTTGACTTGATGAATAATTTTTTGTGCGCTTCAAAGTCCTTCAGAGAGCACCACCCCTGTTAGCAGGTAAATGTTCCTGATGAGAGAAGAGCTCTCAGGGTCCAGGGACAGCTCCGGTTTATTCTACAAAGAGAGTCTGACAGTCGGTTCAAAGCAGCTGTGGATCAATTTATAGTTCAAGTTCAAGTTCATTTTATTTATATAGCTCATTTAAACAGCCGCTAGACAGACTAAAGTGCTTTACAGAGCAAGCATATAAGAAAATAAAACCAGCAAAAGAACTCGTAAAACACCACATAAAAACAGCAAAGTTAAGAGCAACCTTAATTAAAATAGAGACTCAAATATAAAATAGAAGAACCAACTTAAAAAGGAGATCAATATGCATTTTATTTCTCTAGTCGGGCTGGTTCAGATCGCTCAGCAGAGATTAGGGCCCTAAAGGTTGGACGGCAAACAACTTCCTTCAGCTAAACAACGACAAAACTGAAATAATTATCTTAGGCCACCTCACCCCATATATGTGTAAAATGAAGCCGAAGCTTGTTATATTTGCCACCCCTCATTCAACCTTAAATAGTTCTTGTATATATTATATATTTTCTTTATTTTGTAACCTAATAGAGCTCAACAGTCCCGCCCACACTCCGAGAGACCTTGTGTTCCCGAAGTAAATTTCCCGTTCATTTCTCCCACTGACGTCTGGGAGAATCCGTATACAAAGAGATTTAGACCGCGCCGTAAGCTAACCAGCTACGACGTGACTCATAAGCGTACAACTGTAATGTAATTTTGAGTGAAAAAACGATCAGAGAATCCCCAAAAAGTCAAAAGGTACAAGACTGTACTGTACATATTTTCAATATCGAGCAAAGGAAGTACCCACAAACCACCACACACCACTGAATAAAGGAAGCTAGCGTTAGCTTAGCTAACAGCTAATTTGGCTAACCGCTAGCTTAGACAGCATGTAATAACTTTAAAAGACCCTCAAAAAAAAACCTGAAAAGAACTGTTAACATATATAACAGCTGTTACATCAGCTGCAGCCTGTTTTCTGTTTGTTTAGTTTGAGTTAACGTTATTTTAGACTGATTCAAGCTATTAGCTAGCGGTTAGCCTAATTAGCTGTTAGCTTGCCGGCCGAAGTGTGGAACAGGTCGTGATTCGTGCAGCGTCGTAGATCCTCGGAAAATCACCTTGCGCATGTGCACGACGGATCGTGCAGGCGGCTCCCCCTCCTCCCCAGCAGGAGTTCCACCAATCAGAGGCATCGCTGTGGGATTGTTCAGGATTGTGGGTAATGAACGTGGGTCCCATATGCCTTTTTGTTGTGCTCCCTCTGTCTTTGATGACTGGCAGTATGAATGTTTATATATAATATATGTTTCGGTGGACTGTAGATGAAGCTACCTGTATCTGTAAACCGTGTTGTTCGGCTTCTGTTTGAGTTGTTGGATCCAGGAACAGAACGGCGCCGGGGGGGAGCCAAGCGTTTCCTGTGTGAGGAGGTAGAGCTGAGGCTGGTCTTTGAGGCTGGGCCAATAAACAATCCCTGGCACTCTCTCTGTAAATCACTGCTGCTGTTTGCAGCTGCTGCTATTAACGAGACAAAAAAGCTCCTCATTGTCTGTGACATGAATACTACGCAATTCCCTCGGCACGCACAGTTAAAAGCATCTTTTTACGTCTCTCTCCAACCCTAAACCTGCACATTATAGATATATGATTGTAAATTAAAAGCATCAAAGGTTACGTGAACAGGTGAGTGCTTTTACCGAGGACTATAATGAAGAGTTTCTGAGCAGTCGGGGGAGGAAAAAGCCCAGCAGATGTTCTAACCGAGGCAGCAGAATATGAAATCCTCCCTCAGCTGAAGGTGAAGCTGCAGATCTTAACCGCAGCAGATTGTTTCAGGCAGGAAAAATGTCACGCATCTCCTCCTCCCCAGAAGTGGGAAAGGTCATCGACGTGCCCTTTCTGCTGGAGGGTTTGGGGGCGGACGGGATTCAGCAGATAAGATGCAGCTCAGACGCTGTACTGCAATTTTAAAGAAAGGTTATCCTCCAGCACGATGCAAATGTCAACGATCTTTACTGGAACACAAAGCTTCATGCAAATCCACCAACAACAACAACAGATTCCCTGCAGACAGACAGACAGATAAGAAGACAAGAAACAGTGCGATGTTTACACCGAGCCTGATAACGAAGAAGCCTCGTGTGCACAGAAACATTTTTTAATAAATGTCCAAAAGTCTGCTTTACGTTCATATTGAATGATTGCGCAAGACAAAACATCGAAGTTCTTCTCTTCTCAAGTTACGCCAAAAGCATGAAGCGGATTTGGGGCCCGGTTCCCTCCTCCCAACGATAGTCAGCAAAGCCCTGATTTGTTGATGGTTACCTTTACTGTTGTGTGAGGTACGTAACGAGCGTATTTTACATCCCCTATTCTGCTCGGAATTCCATCTTGGCTGCACCGATTTCAAATCGGAGTTATATATTTACAATCCGGCCGCGTTATCTAATCTGTCCGGCCACACTGGCTGCGATCAGGCGCAGAGCTTGCCCGTGCGCTGCAGCGATTGTTTAGGTTCCTCTACCATTTCTCCCGTGAGCGCATGTGTCAAGCAAGGGCACAGTGAAGCTGGATACTTTACAAAATAAACCACATTTTAATATAAAACACCCAGGTTTATGGTGATCTGGGGCTGTCTTGTACATCTGAGCTGTGTCTACAGCGAGACACGCAGTACGAGACACACTGGGGTAAACAACTGACAGTCAGTCGGTTAGTAGTTTATATCCACGACGTTCCACTTCAAAGATTGCTCTCGTTGTGCCAGAAATACGGCCGGGTGTCACTCTTTCAGGATGTCCCATTGCCTTTCTTTGTCTTGTAATTTTAAACCCCGATGGCTCCGTCCAGGGCTTAGCACCGCCTAAGATGATTGTGATTGGTTTAAAGAAATGCCGATAAACCAGAGCACGTTTTGCTCCCATCCAGGAATGCTGTGTGGACTAGTCGGACCTTCCTCCGCAGCGCTGTGGAGGAAGACAATGCAAGACTAGTCAGTGTTCATTAATCAGTCCCTCCAGAAAAACGCGGAGTTTTTTTGTGATTGTTGCGGGCAAAAATCCTTGATTATGCGGCACGTTTTCTTACAAAATGCGATGGAATATGCGGGATATTTATGCCATTTTATGCAATGAAAATGCGGGAACTTGCAAAAATTGCGGGAACTTGCAAAAATTGCGGGAACTTGCAAAAATTGCGGGAACTTGCAAAAAATGCGGTTTGATGAAAAAGAGAAAACAAAGTGATTCCCCCCCAACACTGTGTTCTCACTAGGTGAAATGACGTCACTTCATAACGTTTCCATGGCAACAGGGGAAAATGGCTGCTCTTGTGTGAAGTAAACGCAACATTTTTCATCTTCCTGCTGAGATATATGTGACTTTTTTGCAACTAAAATGCGGGGATTATGAAATCATGCAAGCCCCGCATATTTTGCGCGGAAATCGGCAATTTATGCGGCAAAAGTGCGGCGTATTTGAAAAAATGCGCCCCCCCGCATAAATATGCAGACTTTGGCTGATTATGCATTGAATTATGCGATCGCATAATCGCGTTTTACTGGAGGGAGTGATTAGTTATGAATCAGAAGTCAGTGGCTGTAAGAATATTAATACTATGGGAACAAAGAGCCGGTAGGCACAGAGCGGAGGAGCAGAGACTGAATACAAAATGTAAAGCTTTGTCGGTCCACAACAAAGGACACATCAGTCAGAAACAACAGAGACAAGCAGACCTATAATTTCAAACTATTGTGTACAGTCCAGTGGTGGCTGTCAGGAGGATGACTCATGCAGCTGCTAAAAAATTGGGTTGGAATTGGAAACAGGCTAAAGGTTTTGTGATGAATGGGACAGGGTTGGCTCAATAAACCCAAAAACAAATTGTCTTGCCGAGGACGTACAATCACCAGAGGCCTCACCATACAATATCATCACGATACTTATGTCACGATGCAATATTATTGCGATTTTAGAGACTCTCGAGTTCCTTAGCTAAACCTGTTGTGCTATCAAAGTTTTTTGGGGATTTTTGTATTTACTCTGTTTCTCCTCTCTCGTGTGCAGCTGTTGGAAGCCTCGCCACCTGCCCTACCCGCCACGCCACCAGACCTGAGTTTGTGCCGGCCTCGTCTACCTTCGCTCTTCCTCTCCTTTTGGATCGCCACATTCCTTTGTTGTGTTTTTTCGCAAGACTAAAGTTCTGTTGAGCACAAATTAAAAGACAGTTACAAACTCTAAACCATCTAGTCGGTGTCCGCTCTTGGGTCCAGACTCCTCAAACCTAACAAAATATATCCCATCGTGTACATGTCACGATTTTTCTTGCCTAGAAGTTACGTGGGATCCACAAAGTCCTATATGTTCAGAACAATGGGATGTCTGACGAGTGGGCTGTAGGACCAAAGGGAGTTTTTCGGGTTACTGAGAGGTCGGAACAATGGTTGGCGCCATTATAGAAACGCCGTATTCCCCATGTCCCTTTAGGGGCTCCGTAAAGTTCAAAATGTGATGCAATCATAAGGTTTTTCCATTTTCTCTGAGTTGTTCATTAACTTCAAATTATTTCCACTTCATGTGTGCACTCACCTGTAAATCTGAACAATATTTTCACTCAGTTCTTGCATTCTGCATGAAGTGACTCATTCACACCAGAGTCCTCACTGCCAACGATGGCACTAAATAATTTACACCGCTTTGTGAAATGGTCGTGAGTCATTTGCCGGGCTTGAAAAAAGCGTGATAACGCTCCGTGTGTGTTCTCCGGGGACCGGAGGGCACATTTACAAACATAAGCACAACATGACAAAGTGATTGAAGTGTTAAAACAACCCACTTAAAACGTAGGAGGAAGCCCGTCAGTGTAATGTGTTTCTGAACTCAGTATTTATGAGATCACCAGTAAACAGTCTCTGCCTCCTTCCTAGAATCATAATTTCCTCTCAGGCTTTTTCTCACTGTTCTTCACACTCTGTTTCCTCCAGTATAACGGGGAAGGTCACGTTTTCTGAGTCTGTATGTTATGTTATGTGCATGTTCGCCTGATGCATAAAAGTCCCTGTAGTACATTTAATAAAAGTATATGTTGCTATGCGTCTCGGTTAGACCTCTGATTCTAAACATGACTGAACCAAGAGCTTTAGTCTAATTGCTGTTCAGCAGTCACATCGGAGAGACAAAGTCCCTCCGCTTCCATTGGACCCCATGGGACCTTATTTCGGAAAATGTATGTAGGCGTACGTTAGTCTATATACACAACGTTCCACGTCCGGGATTGCTCCGGTGCCACCGGAAATTCCGCCGAATTGTGTTGCTGTTTAACCTCTGGTGAGGACTCTGGTTAACTGCTCCTCAGATCTCTGCAGGGTAAATCCAGACAGCTAGCTAGACTATCTGTCCAATCAGAGTTTTCTGTTGCACAACTAAAACTACTTCTGAACGTACACATGTTCCACCAAAACAAGTTCCTTCCTGAGACTATTCAGCAGAGGCACCGCGGCTCATAAACCAATAAAACCAATAAACCACAGTATGTTTTTGTCCCATGCAGGAATGCTGTGTGGACTAGCCAGAACCTCCTCTGCAGGTCTGTGGAGGAAGGTCCGGCAATGCGAGACTAGGCCTACGGTAGGGAACGTGGAGAGACAAATATTTTTTTTTCTTTTATCCCATTGGAATTGAGCCATTAATTAGATGATGTTCGCCAATTTAAAAGATAATTGTGGAAGGTAAGAAATTCTCAGTTTGTCATAAAACTAATAATCACCCCAAAGTCTTTAAGTGACGCCTCTCTGAAGCTACTATGCCTGTTGTGTTTGGTACCGGGATGTAACATTACTCACACAAGAAGCGGACGTCCTGCTTGTTCTTTTGCTTCCCGGCTGATAAAAAGACGCTGGATAAAACACATCAGGTAAGATGACGTTACATGTTTTGTGGAAGAGAGCTCAGCTGGCTAGCTAACACTTAGCAACCAAGTTGAATAGCAAGGCAGAAAGTAGTATGTTTGGAAAAACTAGCTTTTGCGTGGAATGAACCTTTCAAATGAAAAATACAATTCGGTAGGTGGTGTATTGAAAAACTACAGTCCTAGAAATGCGGCCCTGAAAATGCAGCCTCCGGTACGGCACTGTAGAAATGCAATCATAGCAATGCGGTCCTGCAGGAA
>CM042431.1:38596746-38611746 GCA_023631565.1 Gymnocephalus cernua
AGGTCTCCTCCCAGCTGGACGTGCCTGGAACACCTCCCTAGGGAGGCGCCCAGGGGGCATCTTTACCAGATGCCCGAACCACCTCAACTTGTTTCCTCGTTATCCTCTGTATTGAGTCTTTGTGTTCCCCTTGTCCTGTGTCGGATCATTGTATTCTGTATTCTGTTTCCTGTCCTGTCGTGGCTACTCTGGTCCTGCTTCCTGGTTCGCTTACCTTGTGATTATTTCTCGAGTAAGTTTTGCCTACCTTGGGACTCTTTTGTTTGTAGTTTTGTTAATAAATTCGGGACTTTGAACTAACTGCATTTGGGTCCAAGCCTCGCTAATTCCAGCTGAAACATGACAGAGGAGCCGACTGATCAGCCCGACCGTCGGCTGTCGGGTCGGTGTGTCGGGTCGGTGTGTCGGGGGCTTTAGAGACTTTTCACTGGGAACAGACAACTCGATAACTCCTCCGTTTCTTTCTTTTAGATTATTTTTTGGGGCTTTGATTTTTTTTTTTTTTTTATTAGATAGGTACTGTGTATCCTGTTCTGAGTCATCCTGTCCTCGGCTAACTCGGAGTCTGACGCTGCCTTTCACTGTGTTATATCACCTGATTGAAACAGGATACAAAAGAGCAGAAGACAGGAAATGAACAGCTCCTTTCAAGTCATATTGTTCGAAACAAAATCAGAGCTTTTGTTGATGGGCTTTTGGAGCGGTGGTTTTATAAAGACATAACAGGCAACAAAAAGAGAGAGGCACAGCTGAATCACCAGCCAGAAACATATTAGATTATTATGCCAGTCACGTCATGTCTAGTTCTGTCTAGAAGTGATGAAGCATCACTGTAGGGCCGTCCTCGACTAAAGAAATTCGACTAATGGATTAGTTGATGTAATCGACAGAGCTGAGCTCTTTGAGAGCTGGTTAAGACTAGAAAAGCTCAATATAAATGTAGTTAATTAACCATCTGTAAAACTGAGTTTCTCTGAAATTAATCCTGCAAAAGCACCACTTTAAATCTCGTGTTCACCAGAAATGTTCTCATAAGTTGCTTGGAAATGAGTAATTAAGCATGAATAAGCATAAAAAATGACTTATTGACTAAAGAAATCTTTTTATCTAATCTTCTATTTTTTTATGTGCAGGTCAAGCGGCAATTTCCAGGTCTGAGAAGTGAAGCCAACGCTGAAGCTCCTTAAAGCTGAATTATATCTACTTTCCAGCAGGGGGCGACTCCACTGGCTCCGAAAAAAAGCCTGTTTCTATAGAAGTATCTGAGAAATAGCGCCTACTTTTCACTTCATTTATTACTACCTCAGTAGACATTGGTCTCAATCAGTAGTTTATATAATACTGGACCAATGTCAAAGATTGTTGATCCCATCAGTCACTAAGGGCTCTGACAGAGTCAACGCGAGCAAGCGACGCGCTTCCTTTCGTAGTCTACACAGCAGACGCAAGCGGACGCAGGCGTCACGGGCGATGCGTGAAATGCAATGCACCGCCCACGCAACAGGGGGCAGCAGAGGCGGGGTCAGAGAGTCAGACCCTCACGGGAGAGCCGGGAGAGCGGCACTTGTCTTCTTATCAGACGCCGGCGTGCATCTCCACCAGTACAGCGTGCTACGATAGGGTAGCACTGACCGATACATTGATAAATGGTCGCTTAAACATGGTTTAGCAGGTTTTATGAAGTTGTAAATACGTTTAGGTCTCTCTATCTCTCTCCTGCCGTAGGCTATATTTCAGCATCTTGCACACAGCATTGGCTACGTACACACACACACACACACACACACACACACACACACACACACACACCGAATACTTGCAGTGTCGCCCCCAACGACAACGCATAGTATTGTGCGTATCGGTGCGTCGCGTAACAAAAACTGGGACGACACATTTTGCTACGCATCGACGCATAATGGAGGCCGAAGCGTAGCGATGCGTAGCCTTGCGGACGTGTACCAATGCGTTGACTCTGTCTGAGCCCTTAGACACAGAAACACGGGAAAATAAGGTCCAGGTAGTTACCCTTTAGACGTTGACCCTCTCACTGTGTTTTCACTTTGTCAAAGTAAATTGGAACATTTTGGTCGCCTAAAAATGTCTTGTTCAGCGTTCGTAGCAAGTTGGCACAACAGGGTATTATCCTGTTGTGAGTTATCCTCGGCTAACTCGGAGTCTGACGCTTCCTTTCACTGAACAGCTCAATTCAAGTCATATTGTTCAAAACAAAATCGGAGGTTTTGTTGATGGGGCTATTGGAGCGGTGGTTCAGCGGTGGTTTTATGAAGACATAACAGGCAACAAATGGGCCTTCAGCAGCGGGAACAATCATCCTCCAAGCTGCTGCAGGCCGATCATTGTCAGTTTGAGCTGAATTGAGGAGATAATGAGGTAAATGTTGCATTCTGGAGCCTCGGTGCAGTTTGTGATTGTGGCTTTTTATGCTTCCTGTGGCTGTAAAGTAGCAGGAGCTCTCTATATTTACATTATGTATTTACGGCTCTTCTGTGGTCTCTGCGGTGGTCGATGTCCTGCCTCGTCAGTCTGCAGAATCAGCAAAGACTCCACCGCAGGGTTTTCACACCCGCGCCCTCAGGCAGGACGCACAGAAGTGTGAAATTCAGGACTTCCAGGCGGAGGGACGCCTCGTATCCTCAGGCCATAAGCCTCGACGACAACAGACCTAATCCATATTGTACACTGTGTTCTTTACTTATTTTCTTACACTTTCTTCTTTGTCCCTCGTGTGTCCCTTTATAACAGCATTCAGTGGGGGAGGCAAAGGAAGCACTTCATTGTAGAAACATGTTTTTAATTGAGCACAAGACAATTAACGGTGAACATTCATTGCCTTCGCTTAAGCGCTGCCGTCAGGTGTCCACTTGCTCTTGCTGCCCTGAGGACATCGTCCTTATAAAAAAGGACGATGCTAAATGAGCTGCGGCTGCTGAATCTGTCATCATTTCAGATTGGCAACGGTCACTTTAAACGTTTTTCAGGAGTTTCCCCAGAGGCGGTAGTCGAACTGGACGACCCGGATTTGCATAAAGATAGCCTGGGTTCAACTTTATGTAAATGAGGAACGGGAAACTTGACGCTCTGCTTCTTGAAAGTCACTACCAGGATGCATAGCATGGCGGCTCATTACATCACATCACATGTCATTTAGCTGACGCTTTTATCCAAAGCGACTTGCAATTAAGTGCTTTCAACTGTGAAGGTACAAACTCCAGACAACAAGTAGTAAGTGCAAGTACATTAGCTTTAAATAAGTAACTCCAGTGGACATGTACCATCATTTCCCTTTTAAACTGCATTAAGAGTGGAAGGCAAAGGAAGCATTTTAATGTAGAAACGTGTTTTTAATTGTGCATAAGACGATAAACAGCAGTGAACATTCACACCTTTCGCTTTAGCGCCTTCGTCGGGCCGAAGTATCCGCTCGCTCCTGCTGCCCTGAGGTTATTTAACTTTCTCTAGCGTTGTCCTCGGGACAAAATGTCTCCTCATCAAATAGGAAAACTTTCCTGAGCACATTCACGCTGCCAAAAAGGAGATTAATCATTTAGATTTGGTGCTGAACGTGATGAGCCTCAAGGCCTCTGGAGCAGCGGGTACTAACCCCTTTTTTTTTTGGCTGGACTACATTTCTCTGAAAATCTTTTTAGAGGTTTATTTTAATATAGCATTTGCTTGGTTTTATTGTGATGGTTTAACAAGTTCTCACACAATCTGCTGAACAGTGCTTACAGGAGAACTAGTGTGCTTTCCCTTATTCTCTGTCTAATATATGTTACAATGTCATATTAAACCAAAGCTTCAAATAATGAGGGAAACATATATAAAAGAAAACCTCAGATTTCACTCACAGCTCCAACCAACGTCAATCGCACATAGGGCCTTATGTTAACGATGTGAATGCACACGGCGTGAAGCGCCTGCTGCAGGTGCGTTTAGGGCGTGGTCTAAATCCACTTTTGCTAGTTTGACGGCGGTAAAAAGTGTCCGTGTGCCGGGCGCCTGGTTCTAAAGGGTTGTACTTAGTGTCTTCATTAATCAGAGGTGTGTTTTGGGCGTAACATGCAATCAACCAATCAGAGATCATCTCCCATTCCCTTTAAAAGCCAGGCGCGTTTGGACCTTGGAGCATTGCTGTTATGATGGAGGATTTACACCCTAATATGTTTATTAGTAATCTTCTGCATGTGTGTGTGCTGCTGTGCGTCCCTGTGTGTGTGTAACAAGCATAGTGTGCACGTGCTGTGCACGAGCCTCGGAGCATTTTACTAATGTGCTGTTAAAATAACAATGAAATGCTGCGTTAGTGACTTTAGACCAGGTTTTTGTTGGTCAATGGTGCCATCACTTCCTGCTGCCTCAAGATCGCAATACGCCCAGAATGCACCTGAACACACCTCCCTGTAAGACCAGCACGCCCAGAATGCACCTGAACACACCTCCCTGTAAGACCAGCATGCCCAGAATGCACCTGAACACACCTCCCTGTAAGACCAGCACGCCCAGAATGCACCTGAACACACCTCCCTGTAAGACCAGCACACCCAGAATGCACCTGAACACACCTCCCTGTAAGACCAGCACGCCCAGAATGCACCTGAACACACCTCCCTTGTAAGATCAGCACGCCCAGAATGCACCTGAACACACCTCCCTGTAAGACCATTAGAGAAAAAAACTTTTTTTGGTGTACACAAATCAATAGATTAAATCACGTGAGACTGGGTTGTCCGGTTACAGCGATCTCTCTCTCTCTCAATACTGGACCAATGTTAAAGATTTTTTGTTCACATGAGTCACTTAGACTTCAATGCATGGGTTAAAGGTAAAATACATTAACAAATCAGTTACCCTTTAAGGATCTTTAACTGTCATAGCAGCTCCGTCAGCACCACCCCCCGAGCAGCCGGACTGAACTGAAGTTAGGCCTGAATGTAAATTGTGCAAAAGCCTAAAATCCCTCTCTGGGTGCCATGGTATCACCACAGCAGCTCTGCAGGATGATTTCCCTTCTGCACTCTGGTCGTCTTCAGCCATCCGGACCGAAAAGTCGTCTCCTGAGGGACTGTGATAAACGCCGAGCTGCCACTCTTTGCTGCCATCAGTGCAGCAGAACGGCTCCAAACACAAGAGGATCCCATTCGCTCAAAAACCTCAGTGCCTCAGTGCCTCTCTCTCTGTTTTAATTTATACTCTTGTACTTTTTCCATTTGTCTGTACTTTCATTGTTTGGGATGCCACAACCACACATTTGTACTGCTGTTTTCATCAGCATAATTCCACCTGGTAAGTATGTAAAGATACATTATTAGAGTAATAGACAAAAAGACCAGCGACTTAACAGCAAAATAATTGCAAGAAATATTAATAATATGAAGTCATAACCATCTGTGAAGGTTCTGCTGAATACAACGTGTCGTGAGCTTCAACTTATTCATGACATTTTTTTATTAGTTTATTTGTCAGGGACAATGCAGCGCACATTACTACATACATAATTATCATAGACAAAGCCATAACAATATGTGTTGCATAAAAAGGTTTCTAGCCAATAGGCTAATTTGTGTAATGGCAAAATTATATTTTACCATATTAATTATGTCTTTTCTGTATGTGCTCTTGTTATGTCTCCCCCAAGGAGAAGTTAAATACATTTGTCTGTGAGAAAATAGCCAACCTAGGTTTACTGAGATACAACCGTAGTCACAAGGTCTCTACAGGTTATACGACATAACATCCCTGTGAACCAGACAGACCAGAAGGTCTATCTTCATTTGTTATTAGATTGAATTGTGTGCTTAAAGCGATGTCACTCCCTCTCTCTTATCTGGGTATTTAAGCTGATGTTCTTGATGTGTGAACTTTGAAGACTCTTCCACATGTTGCTGCGTGCATCTTGTGAACGAGTTCTCCTATTCTGCGCAGAATATATGTACTTCAATAAATTACAAAAACCTACATTGGTTTCAGTCGACTATTTCTTGTTACTTGTTTCATCTTCAATTATTCTAAAACAGGTAATTAATCTACACCTGCTGCACCCTGGGTATTTTCCACCACATTTGCAACCCCAGTCCCTGGTCAGACCTTTCTAAAAACATAATCCAAATATATAATTTATAAAAAAAACTACATAATGTAAATTACTCAATCATATAACAAATACATAAGCACATACATTAACATTTTACATAATCACGACCACATTACACAAAAGAACACATCACTTAGGCACCCAGCATAGATGCATTACAACCAGAATTACTCAGCGGCCACATATTTGATTGTCTTTCAGCCAGCGTTTCACCTTTCAACCATCTACGTTCAATCGTAGGAACCGTTCAGCTCTGAATACCACCAGTTAGAAAAAGACCTAGTGTCGCGTTGCCAGACCGATGGAGTCGTTTTGTTGCCTAAACTTAACTTCCGGGCCCCCTGAAAGGCTCAAAGTCTCACTTTTGTCGGCGTAACTTAAACAGCAACGGCCTCTTACGGTGCGTTTCCACACAGAGAAATTTCTCCTCTTTCTCATTGAGGATGAATGGAGACGAAATTCGGCCTGATTGGGCGAGATGAGAGCGAATCGCCGAGGGGAGCGAAACAAAGTCGACGAAAGTTTAACTTTATTCAAACGAGGACCACTCGAGAACCAATCAGGTCCGCGTGTTTGTGTTTGGAGGCGGGAGTTACAAAGAAAGCCTGACCAAGATGGCGGAGGTTATCAGCGCCGTACAAGGGGGCGGGCTTCTCTCCTCAGAGCGAAGCCGCGATGGCGCCATTTTGCTAGCCCTGTTACCATCACCCGCCGTTAGCATCCCATTGACTTCCATTCATTTTGGCGTCACTTTGACAGCCAATAACTTTACATCTGAAGCGTTTAAAGACTTCATTTGTCCGTCGTTTATTTCTTAAGAAACACGACGATGTATAAAAGGCTCCGTTACCTTGTACCTCACGTTATGGCTCCGTAGCAGACGTTTTTATAAAAATAGGCTAACGGTTGGGTCATAACCACGAGACTTACCGCCTCATAGTAGAGGAATTACCGTATAGTCAGTCCCTCCAGAAAAACGCGATTATGCGATCGCAGAATTCAATGCATAATCAGTCCGCATTTCTTCAAATACGCCGCACTTTCGCCGCATAAATTGCCGATTTCCGCGCAAAATATGCGGGGCTTGCATGATTTCATAATCCCCACATTTTCGTTGCAAAAAAGTCACATATATCTCAGCAGAAAAATGTTGTTTACTTCACACGAGAGCAGCCATTTTCCCCTATTGCCATGGGAACGTTATGTAGTGACGTAATGTCGCCTAGTGAGAACACGGTGTTGGGGGGGGAAATCACTTTGTTTTCTCTTTTTCATCAAACTGCAGTTTTTGCAAGTTCCCGCAATTTCATCGCATAAAACTGCATAAATATTCCGCATATTCCATCACATTTTTTAAGAAAACGTGCCGCATAATCAAGGATTTTTGCCCTCAACAATCACAAAAAAACTCCGCGTTTTTCTGGAGGGACTGTACAGTACAGGAGAAGCTCGCAGGCAGTTTGGACTTACATCAGCTGTTTAGTTTAATTACTAATGTTAACTATCATTTTAGTGATCAATAATTAGCCTGTGCCTATGTTATCTCCTTACATATACCTACGCTCTCCGTCTCTGATAGATTGGGAATGATTGAGATTTCTCTTGGCACAGCTACCAGAAGACTTACAACGTTCAGACACGTTGCTCACGTCACATCTACGTCATCAAGCTCAGTTTGAGGCTGCGCAGTAACGCTCAGACATCACCGGGAAAGTGCTTCTAAGAGACTTCACTGGTCTCCGTCAAAAACAGCGGAGTCACTGGGTCCATTTTATATAGGTCTGTGCTGTCGGCTACCTGGCAGCGTGTGAATGCCCACTTCAGCACTGAAGTGACAGCACAATGGGGAAGTTAATTAATTTAATTAAAATAGATGGAGTTTTCGTTCCCCAGAGGAAATATACTGCTGGCAGGGAAGGCTTTTTAAATAATGAATAAATAAAAGTGAAAAGGTTAAAAGCTTGTTTTGGCGTTGTCGTGCTTGGGGACTTTCGTATTTTAAAATTCTCCTCACATATTTTATTGATGAGTTTGGCTTTGACCTGCAGAAACACGACAGCAGGGATGGAAGCTAATTGGCGAGGAATCTGCATTTTACATTAACTCCCGTGTTTCAGCAAGATGTCGGAGCAGCTGAGCAGACGGAGCGGTCGCCGTTTCACAGTCTGAGATCCCTTCAGGCGGCTCTGATCCGCGGACCACCTACGGTCCGCCACGCTCTCCCTCACTCACTCTCCAGGCATCGCAGGCACGAGTCGGTTTCAGGGTGCTAATGAAAGGTGTGTGTGTGTGTGACCACCAACTGTGCACACACCTGCCGCTCGCTCGGGGCGATGCAAGAGTCGTGGTGTGATTTCATCAGCAAAAAACATCCTTCTTGCAGAAGAACGAGTCGAGCGGCGTCTTCTGTTCCTCTTGTAGATAAAAAGCCAAGTCTAACTTGGTCAAATAGCGGCCAAAGCCGTTTCAAACAACTGGTGTTCATCCGTAGCCATCTTGCAACGTTTACTAATGACTTGGACGTCGCACCAATCACATCAGATACACCGATGTGATTGGTGCAGCTGGCCTCTGGCCCGCCTACATCAGATACACCGATGTGATTGGTGCAGCTGGCCTCTGGCCCGCCTACATCAGATACACCGATGTGATTGGTGCAGCTGGCCTCTGGCCCGCCTACATCAGATACACCGATGTGATTGGTGCAGCTCGCCTCTGGCCCGCCTACATCAGATACACCGATGTGATTGGTGCAGCTGGCCTCTGGCCCGCCTACATCAGATACACCGATGTGATTGGTGCAGCTCGCCTCTGGCCCGCCTACATCAGATACACCGATGCGATTGGTGCAGCTCGCCTCTGGCCCGCCTACATCAGATACAGCGATGTGATTGGTGCAGCTCGCCTACATCAGATACAGCGATGTGATTGGTGCAGCTCGCCTCTGGCCCGCCGATGTGATTGGTGCAGCTGGCCTCTGGCCCGCCTACATCAGATACACCGATGCAATTGGTGCAGCTCGCCTCTGGCCCGCCTACATCAGATACGCCGATGTGATTGGTGCAGCTCGCCTCTGGCCCGCCTACATCAGATACGCCGATGTGATTGGTGTAGCTCGCCTCTGGCCCGCCTACATCAGATACACCGATGTGATTGGTGCAGCCCGCCTACATCAGATACACCGATGTGATTGGTGCAGCCCGCCTACATCAGATACAGCGATGTGATTGGTGCAGCCCGCCTACATCAGATACACCGATGTGATTGGTGCAGCCCGCCTACATCAGATACAGCGATGTGATTGGTGCAGCTCGGCTCTGACCCGCCTACATCAGATACACCGATGTGATTGGTGCAGCCCGCCTACATCAGATACACCGATGCGATTGGTGCAGCCCGCCTACATCAGATACAGCGATGTGATTGGTGCAGCTCTGCTACCAGGGCATAGTTAATGAGCATCATCACTCGATGCCAGAGTGACTCGCTGAGCAAATTCAAATTGTGCTCTCGCGAGAACTCTGGATTTCCAGGATACACAGTTGTGCCAATTTTAGTAGAATTTAACCTGAACTCATCGACTATGTTACACGTTCCTACGCTGTGACAAGAATGTGTAACTGGAGATTACCTTCCTATGTTCACATAACCGGGGTAAGACCATACCCCACTTCCTGCTGTGCATGTACACCCTCGGTATATCGTCGTACGGTTTGGAGGACTTGTTGGGACAGAATGGTCTTTCCTGGGGAACGTACACGCAGCACTGAGATAAGACATCGAGTAAAACTTCCAACTATTTATTTAGTGAATACACTGTGCGGGAGTTAAAGCGGCGCTATGCAGTGTAGTCCGTGTCTTGTGTGTTTGCTGGCAGGTTTCTCTATAGAGCCCCCCCCCCTACAGCTCCTATGTTTCCTCGTGTCTGACTCCTCTCTCGGTCAGTCTGCCGTTTCCTCTTCCTCTCTTCCTCCCACAATGCTTTCCTAGCTTTCTGCTTCTTTTTTGCCGGCTCAGCCGTGACGATAGTGTGAAAAACTCCATCTCTACCTCGTTAGCCGGTTCCTGAACGGCCGTATGCGTGCGGCGCCGTGAAGCGATTCGTTAACACGGCGAGACCTGATATCACGCCGTACTTCCTGACGCTGAGGCCGCCGGCTCACCGGCCAAAAAGTTGCAAGGGAGGTTTTTCACCTCCCAGGCGCTAGGGGGGAGACGACCACCATTCAACCAGAAAACAAGTCATATAACCATCACAATGACTCGGAAGATGTTCAGTTAAGGTACATTAAGATACAAAAAAAAAAAAAAACTGTATACATAGTTCTTCTTTAAATGCTGCAAACGCAGCCTGTTTATATGCCACTGTTGTTTCGAGAGTGAACACAGTTGAAGGCTGCTGCACCGCTGGGAGCAAACGCATCATTCAAGCAGAAAAGAAAGAAAAAACACTGAATGTTGAACGCACCCTGATGTGACCCCGCTTCTTTAGTCCCGAGAGCCTGACAGGTGCGTGATCGCACCGGGGAAGATCGAGTGTCGATTGAGTTCAAGTAGTGTGTTTATTGCACTGATTGCACTCATTGGGAGATGAAGGTTTCTGAATGAGCACATTGTTTGTGAAGAGTTACATCGAGTGTCACGACAAGCACTTATCGGTCACGTGCTTTCCCTTCATGTCAGATGAAACTAGATATTTAAAAGGGAGATAAAAAAAAAGGAGTTTATGCAGCTGGAAGGTTTAAAAAAAAAAAAAAGGCAAACGACAGACGGGTCTGACAGATAAAGTCGCTGCAGGTTTCTTTGGTCTGAACTGGTCTTCAGACGCAGAAGTGATCTTGTCGTCGGGAGGTCGTCGGTTCAATCCCCAGACCGACAGGATAAAATCTGGGTGGTGGAGAGTGAAAGAGCAGCTCTTGTCCCTCCCTCATCACCACCACTGAGGAGCCCTTGAGCAAGGCAGCTTAACCTCCAACGGCTCGCGCTGCTCAGTGGCAGCAGATCAGACTGTGGTTGGACTGGGCAGATTATTTTTTAGATTACATGTCATTTAGCTGATGCTTTTATCCAAAGCGACTTACAATTGCTATATATATCAGAGGTCGCACACCTCAACTAGGGGTTAAGTGTCTTGCTCAGGGACACATTGGTTGATGTATCACAGTGGGAATCGAACCCTGATCTCCCACACCAAAGGCATGTGTCTTGGGCCATCACCACCCAAGGCAAGGCAGGGCAGCTTCCAGGTATGAATGGGGAACTGTGGGAATGTGACAGGTCCTCGTTGACAATGAGAATTTGTTCTCAATCGACTTACCTGGAGAAATAAAAATTAACAACACCTGAAAAAATCTTATTCAGGTGAGGAGGAACCCAGAGAAGTACGAACAGATATGGAGTTCTTACTACCATCATTACATACGTTTAGCTGGTACGTCTGTATATAACTTGCTCCCCTTTACTATTTTGTCTACCAAACTGATGATTTTATTTTATTTTGGGACCTCATGCAGCACTTGATTGTATTTTATTTTGCTTTTCAGATGCAACCAAAAGGTGAACTCATGCATTTGTATATCTTATGTTTTTACTGTACCAGGGTTGAGGGGGGGGTTGGTGAGGGGTTCTGATGTTGTATGTCTGTTCCTATGTTTGCCTTCTTTGTGAAAGTATACATATATAAAAGGCTTCAATAAAAATATCTTTGAAAAAACAAATGTAACAGTCAATCACAGGGTCTGTAACGCGGTGACAGTCTGAGCAGCGAACAATTAACTGCAGCGTCACTTCCTGTCATTCAACTTTGCTTTTGTTGCTGTGCATCAGTGATGTAAATAAATAATCCTAATTACACAGAGAATGTGTTTGAGTCTGATGTCTTGACAGACATCTCTCTATAAGAACTTCTCCGACTGTTTTCTGTTATCAAAAAAATCAAGGTTCATCTAATATCAAGGACGGTTAGGGGAGTTTGAATTAAAGTGCCCGTATTATGAAAAAGAATCACGTTTTCTGTGATTTGGGGTGTTATTTTGTGTCTCTGCTTCCACACGCATACAAACTTGGAAAAAATCTATCCATGTTGTTTTGTGTTCCTCAGTGCGGCTGCAGAATTGATATTCCGGTACGTGGCGTGGTTATTGGCAGCAGAGAAATTAAGAAAGGGGGGTTATTTCTAGGACAGATCTTATCTGGTTATTCACGTCAGGAAACGGAGCAGACAGGTAAGTACAAAGACAAGAAACCAGACTGGATACACCGGTGGAAGGCCGGTGAATAAACACACTCTGTGGTACGCAACAATCTGGCAGGGAAAGGAAAGTCAGACTGGTATTTGAAGGCAGATGATGGAGCAGGATGAGTTGCAGGTGTGCTGATTGGGATTGGTGCCAGGTGTGGGGAGAATCAGCAGGGGGGGAACATGCAGGCGGATACAGAAACACAGACACACAGAAACACAGAAACACAGAAACACAGAAACATAGAAACACAGAAACATAGACAAAAAAACACATGGCAGGCATAACAAAATGAAGAAATAAACCGACACACACACACACACACACACACACACACACACACACCAGACTGTAAATGCACATCAGTTCCAAACATCGGTTTCATTAACTAATCAGTCCCTCCAGAAAAACGCAGAGTTTTTTTGTGATTGTTGCGGGCAAATATCATTGATTATGTGGCACGTTTTCTTAAAAGATGCGATGGAATATGCGGGATATTTATGCAGTTTTATGCGATGAAAATGCGGGAACTTGCAAAAACTGCGGTTTGATGAAAAAGAGAAAACAAAGTGATTCCCCCCCAACACCGTGTTCTCACTAGGAGAAATGATGTCACTTCATAACGTTCCCATGGCAACAGGGGAAAATGGCTGCTCTTGTGTGAAGTAAACGCAACATTTTTCATCTTTCTGCTGAGATATATGTGACTTTTTTGCAACGCAAATGCGGGATTATGAAATCATGCAAGCCCCGCATATTTTGCGCGGAAATCGGCAATTTATGCGGCGAAAGTGCGGCGGATTTGAAAAAATGCGCCCCCCCCCCCACCCGCATAAATATGCGGACTTTGGCTGATTATGTATTGAATTCTGCGATCGCATAATCACGTTTTTCTGGAGGGATTGGTTACTAATAAATCGGTGTCGGCCTTGATAAACGATCCCCACTCATAACACAACTGTATTATTGTCCACAGTTGGTTTCAGAGCGCTGATTGCTGGAGCAGTGGAGAGATGAACCGAGACCCAGGAAGACAACACACGGGTTATGTAAGGGCGAGGTGTGAAAGCCGTCGCTGACTCCGCCAACGCAGCTGACGACTTAACGTGACGCTTCAAAAAAAGGAAAGGACGCATCACCCCCTCTAGAAACACATTTCCTCGTTCTCTCTCCTCCGCATGGTTTCCTCCCACGGACCACGATGTGAAGAAGGGAGGCAAGCGAAGAGACCTTGGATGCAATTTAAGGGAAGTGAGATTCAGCCTTATATAAAATAATGGTTGTTTTCACTCCGTCTTCTTACTAAACTTCCTCATTTGTGGGGGGGCGTGCAGGAAATAGTCTAATATTTTCCAGAGTAAACGCAGAGTCGTGGTTAACGAGCTGAAATCCCCAGCTGGCGCCATTTTCACAGCACAAACAGAAAGACTCTGACTGTACACAGCTAGTAATTAGATGTTCACATCCCACTTGGATACCAAGGGTTGACGGAGCAGTCGGTGCTGCTGTGTTAAAGTTTGCCCCCCGAGCTGCACACACACACACACACACACACACACACACACACACACACACACACACACACACACACACACAGAGGTAACGACCCCCGCTTTGTGACAGTCCTGGGGTGCTCATTAGCGCTGCAGTACAGCTGCTGTGTGCTGAACCTCGGCCGCTCTCTGAGCTCATGTTCACAAAGTGTGTTCATCCCAATTTTTTTGCCATTTTTTAAGCTTTCATTTGACCAGATCTGGTGCTTTCTGATCAGCCATGTTATCAGATGTGAGCCACAGGGACACGCCGGGGCTGCTGAGGGTGGAAATATTCACATTTGGTCGGATTTGATGCAACTTTTACATCGATCTACGGCGACATTTTGTCACGATGATGCTCCGGCGGGAGTCGGCCCGAGACACAGACGGCAACATTAAAAACTTGACCAGGCCGGCAACATGTTCACACAGGCCGCTGTGGTGAATTTGCAGCCATAAACACGCAGAAGGCGGCAACATTTGTCTCTCTTCCTCTTCCTTCTTCGCCTCCTCAGCACCTGCTCATTAATGTTACGGCTGCCGTTACACAAACATGTTGAAGTAAAAGCGAAAATGAATCTGAATTAAGCGTTAAGACTCGCGGTGTGACCGCAGCCAAACTGTGGCAGTGAAGGAACGACCGGGTGGATAAATAAAGCAGAGGGTGGTTGTGGTAGATGAGAGGCAGCTGGAACCCTGACTCCCCCACACCAGACTCCACTCCTGCAATTAGGACAGACAGAGGGAGGGAGAGACAGAGGGAGGGAGAGAGGAGAGACAGAGGGGGGGGAGAGAGGAGAGGGAGGGAGAGAGGAGAGACAGAGGGGGGGAGAGAGGAGAGGGAGGGAGAGAGGAGAGACAGAGAGGAGGGAGAGAGGAGAGACATGACAGAGGGAGAGAGGAGAGAACAGGAGAGACAGGGAGGGAGAGAGGAGAGAACAGAGGGAGAGAGAGAGGAGAGAACGGAGGGAGAGAGGAGAGACAGAGGGAGGTAGAGAGTAAAGAACAGAGGGAGAGAGGAGAGAACAGGAGAGACAGGGAGGGAGAGAGAGGAGAGAACAGAGGGAGAGAGAGAGGAGAGACATGACAGAGGGAGAGAGGAGAGAACGGAGGG
>CM042431.1:38616746-38649246 GCA_023631565.1 Gymnocephalus cernua
GGTTCGGGCATCTGGTGAGGATGCCCCCTGGGCGCCTCCCTAGGGAGGTGCTCCAGGCACGTCCAGCTGGGAGGAGGCCTCGGGGAAGACCCAGGACTAGGTGGAGGGATTACATCTCCAACCTGGCCTGGGAACGCCTCGGGATCCCCCAGTCAGAGCTGGTTAATGTGGCTCGGGAAAGGGAAGTTTGGGGTCCCCTGCTGGAGCTGCTCCCCCCGCGACCCGACCACGGATAAGCGGACGACGATGGACGGATGGATGGATGGATGGACAAAGGGAGGGAAAAAGATCGATAGGAGGGAAGAATATTGTCCCACTTTGGTGACAGCTAATGGAGATCATTTTAACAATAAACAATAAATAAGTCTCAGAGAAGGCTGGCTCGCAGCAGCTCAGCGGCATCTTTCTCCCGCTGTCTCTCCTAACTACACCGGCCTCGGATCCTGTCCCTTCTCCCCCCTTTCCACCGGCCTGCGCAGTGATAGGCTACCGTCTATGAGTGATACTGTGCATGAGGAGACAGCAGGGAGGGGGAGGGGCTTCTCCTCTGCTCCTCAGTCACAGAACAGAGCGTTTTGGCCGCCACAGGAGAGAAATGCCTCGCGTGCTCGCTGGACAATACTGCCGATTTCTCTACAGAAAGTCGCCAGATTTGTCGCTAGTCGCTTTTCTGAAAAAAAAGTAGCTAAGGGGGTCTGAAAAGTCGCTAAATCTAGCAACAAAGTCGCTAAGTTGGCAACACTGCAGGCAAAAAATCCTTGATTATGCGGCACATTTTCTTAAAAACTGTCTATATACTGTCTATGGTCTAAGTCTTGATGATCCACCCGGAAAAAGAAAATCCTCCACTATACCTTTAAGTAAACCGGAAACTGATATGCATGCTGTGCATACTACATTGAATTTCACACACTTTTGCGTCACCATATGCACACAGACCTCCCGCCCCCACCCCCCTAAAACGCTTGTCTAAACGTGGAATACAAAGTGAGAACACAACGCCACTTTTGCGTTTTCTCTTCAGATTGTTTCTCTAAACACGGCCTCAGAAAATATAAAAACAGTATCAAGGCATCCAATATTGCACTGAGTCCCATTGCAGAGAATCCCTATCTAGAAACTGTGCTGGCTGGGGTGTGGGGCGGTTGGGGGGGGGGGGGGCATGATTGTTCAATTTTGTGATGGCCCTGGGGATAAGACTGTTGGTGCGTGCTCTAAAAGCACAATACGCCTGCCAGATGGAAGCAGGGAGAAGAGATGGCTGGAGGGGGGGGGGGGGTGAGGAGGACGCAGCGGGTCTTACAGATGTCGTCCAGTGGGGGCAGGTCTGATTCTGCCTCTTCCTGTCTGCGACTTCTCTTCCTCAGGGTCATCTCAAAGGCTTCGTCTTCTTACTCGCATGCAGACGGTTTGGTGTCATTAACGTCACATGATAATCATTAGAATCATCAATGATCCAGCGTACGTATTTCAACCCGTCCCGCCGCGTGGCTCTGCGAATGCCAGCCGGACTGAAATCTCTCAGCAGCTGTGGGACAGATGGTGATGGCATGAGGTACATTATTCATGTTCCCCTCAGGATGATCTGTAACAGCTTCACTGATCATGTGACTTTACATCTCGGGCCCCATCATCAGGTCGACATTTTAATGTGTCCCAATACTCAGAGCCTTTCCAGTACGGCTGTAGACTCTTGTTTTGTTGTCACAGGGCAAAGGTGCAGCCGGTACATGTAGGGCCCTATTTTAACGATTAGCAATACGCCCAGAATGCACCTGAACACACCTCCCTGTAAGACCAGCACGCCCAGAGTGCACCTGAATGCACCTCTCTGTAAGACCAGCAGGCCCAGAATGCACCTGAACGCACCTCCCTGTGAGACCAGCACACCCAGAATGCCCCTGAACACACCTCCCTGTAAGACCAGCACACCCAGAATGCACCTGAACGCACCTCCCTGTAAGACCAGCACTCCCAGAATGCACCTGAACACACCTCCCTGTAAGACCAAACACGCCCAGAATGCACCTGAACGCACCTCCCTGTACGACCAGCACACCCAGAATGCACCTGAACGCACCTCCCTGTAAGACCAGCACGTCCAGAATGCACCTGAACACACCTCCCTGTAAGATCAGCACTCCCAGAATGCACCTGAACGCACCTCCCTGTAAGACCAGCACGCCCAGAATGCACCTGAACGCACCTCCCTGTAAGACCAGCACGCCCAGAATGCACCTGAACACACCTCCCTGTAAGACCAGCACGCCCTGAATGTACCTGAACACACCTCCCTGTAAGACCAGCATGCCCAGAATGCACCTGAACACACCTCCCTGTAAGACCAGCACGCCCAGAATGCACCTGAACACACCTCCCTGTATGACCAGCACGCCCAGAATGCACCTGAACACACCTCCCTGTAAAACCAGCACGCCCAGAATGCACCTGAACACACCTCCCTGTAAGACCAGCACGCCCAGAATGCACCTGAACACACCTCCCTGTCAGACCAGCACGCCCAGAATGCACCTGAACACACCTCCCTGTCAGACCAGCACGCCCAGAATGCACCTGAACACACCTCCCTGTAAGACCAGCACGCCCAGAATGCACCTGAACACACCTCCCTGTAAGACCAGCACGCCCAGAATGCACCTGAACGCACCTCCCCACGACGTGGGCACTGGACGGTCTTAAACTAGCAGAATTTTATATCTGTTACCTCTCCCTACTTTGTAATCTTGGAGATTACAGACTGCTTCAATGTTTAAGGAAGTTTTATGACCCCCAAAATGTCAAGGTAGCCCAGTGAGGATAAAGCAACATTTCAGACTCGTCTCTCGTGTGTTCAGTGTGACATTCAGCCTTCACTTTTACAAGTTAATTTATTCTGTTGCTCTCGATATATAAAAGTTAATAAAAAGGGTTTAAAAGTGTGGAGTTCTGGGACTCTGTTCCCTCTGGGAGGGGGCCCTGTGTTCCTGTCTTTTTATTCCTGTAGGAATCAGGGACACAGGAAGCAATAATCTGCTGCTGCTGCTGTTTAAATATAAAGTTATCAACAGACACAAGTGTTTGTGGAGTTTCTGTCTTCAGTTCTGGCTCTTCATGACAGAATATGAACGGCTCCAGACAAGATCCGTCACACTCTCATAACTCCACCAGCTAGAGCTGACACACACACAGCCACACGCACACACACACACACGCACACACACACACACACACACACACACACACACACACACACACACACACACACACACACACACACACACACACAAAGGTTTGTGTCACTATTTTTGTGGGGACTTGTCATTGATATAATGCATTCCCTAGCCCCTTACCCTCACCTTAACCATCACAACTAAATGCCTAACCTTAACCCTTACCCTCACCTTAACCATCACAACTAAATGCATAACCTTAACCCTTACCCTCACCTTAACCATCACTACTAAATGCCTAACCTTAACCCTTACCCTAACCTTAACCATCACTACTAAATGCCTAACCTTAACCCTTACCCTAACCTTAACCATCACAACTAAATGCCTAACCTTAACCCTTACCCTCACCTTAACCATCACTACTAAATGCCTAACCTTAACCCTTACCCTAACCTTAACCATCACAACTAAATGCCTAACCTTAACCCTTACCCTAACCTTAACCATCACAACTAAATGCCTAACCTTAACCCTTACCCTAACCCTAACCATCACAACTAAATGCCTAACCTTAACCCTTACCCTAACCTTAACCATCACAACTAAATGCCTAACCTTAACCCTTACCCTAACCTTAACCATCACAACTAAATGCCTAACCTTAACCCTTACCCTCACCTTAACCATCACAACTAAGTGCCTAACCCTAACCCTAACCATAACCTAATTCTAACCCTAACCCTAAAACCAAGTCTTAACCCTCAAACAGCCCTTTAACCTTGTGGGGTCCAACATTTTGGACCCCACAAGGCTGTGCAGACCCCACAAATATACTGGATTCTCCGGTTTTTGGACCCCACAAATAAAGTTAAAAAAGCCTGCACACACACACACACACACACACACACACACACACACACACACACACCATCTGTGATGTCTCTTTGGCTACATTTCTATGATTTGAAGCATTCATCTGGGTCCAACTTGCAGACAGAAGGAGCAGGTCATGAAAGAAAAGAAGACAGAAAAAAAGTTTGACCATCTGCGAAGCCACACACAGAGAGAGCCGTACGCCCCGTACTGACCCTGGCTGCAAATTACATTTGCTGCCGCCAGGGTGCGTCTAGATTTCTAGGCTAATAAAATTGAATAAATCAACCAAAATTCAATGGAAGTAATCATTAAAATTTGACCTGCAGAGATCGTTGTATGGAACCCATACAACATACATCCAAGTTATTTTGGGGACAATTTGGTTGTAAGAAACCCATTCTGATTTTGTGCCACTGACCCAAAGTCATAGTCAGTCCCGCCAGAAAAACGTAGAGTTTTTTTGTGATTGTTGCGGGCAAAAATCCTTGATTATGCGGCACGTTTTCTTAATAAATGTGATGGAATATGCGGGATATTTATGCAGTTTTATGCGATGAAATTGCGGGAACTTACAAAAACTGCAGTTTGATGAAAAAGAGAAAACAAAGTGATTCCCCCCCAACACCGTGTTCTCAGTAGGCGAAATTACATCACTTCATAACGTTCCCATGGCAACAGGGGAAAATGGCTGCTCTCGTGTGAAGTAAACGCAACATTTTTCATCTTCCTGCTGAGATATATGTGACTTTTTTGCAACGAAAATGCGGGGATTATGAAATCATGCAAGACCCGCATATTTTGCGCGGAAATCGGCAATTTATGCGGCGAAAGTGCGGCGTATTTGAAAAAATGCAGCCCCCCCCCCCCCGCATAAATATGCAGACTTTGGCTGATTATGCATTGAATTATGCGATCGCATAATCACGTTTTTCTGGAGGGAGTGCATAGTAGACTCCAGCAGAACTAAACTGTGAGTGTGCTGTGGAAAAAACTGCAAAGTAAGCTAGAGAGTACTTTATTAATCCCAGCGGGACATTTTTCTGCAGCAGTTTAGAGCAAAAATACTTTGCAATAAGCCGATTGTGTACATATGTACACTTGTAAAGATGTCTGATCAGAAACTCGCTGAAAAGATATTTAATTGGGACATTTTGCATGGTCAGCCGTGTGCAAATGAGTTTAACTTGTTATTCTAGTCAAACAATTTGTCCATTTGTTTTGTCTGAATGGGTTACTTTGTGATAGTCAGGAGATGAGCGAAATGTTTCTCATGTATAGAGAGAAATAGTCTGTTGATATATGGAGGAAACAAAATTACAAGCGCATCGTCTCATAAAGAACGGCTACAACGTAGAACTTTATGTGAAGTCTAATTTAAAGCATTAGCTGGTTTAAAGTGGCTCCAGAGGACAGACTCATGTGAGATATAGCTCAAATATCAAGTTCATTTTCTGTTGTATTGGCCAAGGGAAGTATTTTTAACTAAAATGACCTATTTATGATCATTTCTTCTGGCTGGGTGATTATAAATATTTGACCTTTGAGCGTTTTTTGTAGCGGATTTTATTTGCCAAGTTTGGGAGAGAAGACACGAGATAACGAGCGGTATAATTTTGCCTATGATGATGTGAAATGTTTGATCACTGTAACTGCAACTCATGAGGGTTTGCCGCATTAAGTGCATGACACGGAAGTAATGAAAAATCATCATCATATATATTTTAGGTAGACTAAATCAATTACAAAGTGTACTGTCATTCTGCTCACTTTCAGGTTGATAATTGTATTTTAAGGTTGTACCAGAATATGTTTACATGGTTTAATATATTTTTGTTGTACAGCACATCTCTCTCTCACTGCTGCAGCTCCTCTTTTCACCTTGTGTTCAGGTCTCTGTTTTAGCTACAGAGTGAATCATCTGTCCTTCTGTACTATCTTTGATTCCACTCTGCACATGCTCAGTAGCTCAGATGGTAGATCATGTCAGTTAGCTCCACAGACAGTAAAAGAAAGGTTGTTTCTCCAACTTTGGTCAGTTACAAGGCAGGATTAGCCGGGAGACTTCTTCTAAAGGAGGGCGCACATGGAAGTACTTCTTTTGGAGATTATGGTGAACTTGTGTGTGTCGTAGCAGCGCTTTGCCATTGAGAACGAGCTAGCATGCTAACGCTAGCGCTAGCATGCTAGCGGTTGTGTTTAGCCCGTCGTTTCGGCTAGTTATGTAACAAGCCCTGCAGATGTTGACCAGCTCACCCAGAGACTGAAGGCAGGAATCATTCAGAAACCGTATCTCACTCAGAACAACATGGATGGATTTTTTTAAAGTTTGTATGTGTGTGGAAGCACCAGAGACACAAAATAACACCCCAAATCACAGAAAAGGTGATTTTTGTCATAATATGGGCACTTTATGTTATAGCGCAGTTATGGATCAGATAGTCTCGCTTTTCTATAGCTTTGGCTAGTCCACACAGCATCTGGAAAACGTGCTCTGGTTTATCTGCATTTCTTTAAACCAATCACAATCGTCTTGGGCGGTGATAAGCTCCGGACGGAGCCACGGTGCCTCTGCAAAATAGCCTCAGGAAGGAACTTGTTTTGGTGGAACATGTGTACGTTCAAAAGTAGTTTTAGTCGTGCAACAGAAAACTCCGATTGGACAGATAGTCTAGCTAGCTGTCTGGATTTACCCTGCAGAGATCTGAGGAGCAGTTAACCATTGATAGTCCTCAGACACGTTTGGTTTAAAACACTTCCGAGGAACATGCGTTTTCCTGCGTAAAAGTCTTTAGTTTTCCCCAGGAAGTGAACTCCGATCCCTGGCTTAACAGTCCTGTGTTTTATGACCCCAACATCCACCCGAGCTCCTCCCTGCAGCTGCAGTCAGCGTGGTGCATTACAGCAACAACAAAAAAACGTGGAATGCATAGGCTACGGATGACAGTGCTTAACGTTGCGTAGCTTTTTGTTTTGAACGAATGGTTCACGAGAACAGACAGAGAGGGGAAAGCTGTGAGGGGATCAGAGCGGAGCATGCTGGGAAAAAGGCTGCTGTGGGCCATCTGGCTGCTGGACTCATTAACTCAGTGAAACTGCGTCAGGTGAATAATTCACTTCCTGAGTTCAGGCTACTCTACCACCACCACCTGCATGAGGTACGCTCAGCACACATGAGCAGTAGTAGTACTAGTAGTCTCAGTAGAGAGGGAGGGGAACATGCTGTTAGTGGTGGTGGTGGGGGGGGGGGGGGCACCGTGCTTATGAAAATAGTTGGTGATGACTTTAATAGCTGGCGACTAAAACACATGGATTTGTTTTTATTTTGGGTAAAAAAACAGAAGCAAAACACACCAACACCAAGAGAAAGTAGCAAGAACGTCGAAAAAAGTGACAAAAATGCTGGAAAAAATTACATATCTTGAAAAATACTAAATGAAAAGTGTGTGTGTGTGTGTGTGAGTGAGTGTGAGTGTGAGAGAGAGAGAGTGTGGGGGGGGGGGGGGTTACAGGCAAAAACCTTGAAAAAGCGAGAAAGAAAATGCCAAAAATGTCGAATAAAAACGTGACTAATGTAAAAATTTAAATAAATAGAAAAGTCAAAACATCGAAAAAAAGAAACAGACATGTTTTTCCTTCAGGACACCAAATGGCAGCTCTGGTTAAACAGGTGTTACACTGCTGTTTAATGCGACACAGAGTGTGTGTGTGAGTGTGTGTGTGTGTGTGTGTGTGTGTGTGTGTGTGTGTGTGTGTGTGTGTGTGTGTGTGTGTGTGTGTGTGTGTGTGTGTGTGTGTGTGTGTGTGTGTGCGCGCGCTCCTGTCCTCTGCTGCTGTTTCTTCTCCAGATGACGCGCCAGCCAACCAGTCCCTCGCCGGGCGCGCGCCCCCTCCTCGGGCACCAGCACAACATAAAGTGAGCTTCGCGCGCACGGCGCTGAGCAGTGCGCCTGTGACTGGCGGCGGAGAGACAACAAGCTCCGGAGGGAAAGAAAAGGAAAGTTTGGTTGTTTTTTTTGTTGTTGTTGCAATGAGCTGCTGCGGCAGCAAGTGTGCGCACCTGTCCGCGCGGCAGGAGCGCGGGAGGTGACGCGCCCCCTCGCTGGGTCACACAACACGGGATGGCGACGTCAGAGCCGTGGAGCTACAACTCCACGTCCACGTGGAACCGGTCCGCGGCGGGACAGGAGCGCTTCGGCAGCCTGGATGACATCGACCTGCCGGCGGACGGCTCTCCGGCGCTGCGCATCCTCATCTCCATCGTGTACTCGGTGGTGTGCGCCGCCGGGCTCGTGGGCAACCTGCTCGTCTTCTTCCTGATGAAGGTGCGCCGCGGGCGCAAGAAGCGCTCCAGCATCAACCTGTTCATCCTCAACCTGGCCGTCACGGACTTCCAGTTCGTGCTCACGCTGCCCTTCTGGGCCGTGGACACGGCGCTGGACTTCAGCTGGCCGTTCGGCAACGCCATGTGCAAGATCATCCTCTCCGTGACGGTGATGAACATGTACGCGAGCGTGTTCTTCCTCACGGCCATGAGCGTGACCAGGTACTGGTCTGTGGCGTCCGCGCTGAAGGACCGGACCCGGCGCAGAGTGTGCCCGGTGCGGTGGGTGATCGCCGGGCTGTGGGTCTCCGCCACGGCCGCCTCCCTGCCCACCGCGGTGTTCTCCACGGTGAAGACCGTGGCCGGGGAGCGTCTGTGTCTGCTCGGCTTCCCCGACGGCCAGTCGTGGCTCGCGCTCTACCACCTGCAGAAGATCCTCGTGGCGTTCGTGCTCCCCATGCTCATCGTGAGCGTGTGCTACCTGCTGCTGCTGCGGTTCGTGCGCCTGCGCAGCATGAACAACAACCAGGTGATTTTTATTAATTTAAAAAAAGGTTTTTTATTTAGAATTCAAATTACAAAATATTCAGTCATCACAGTCCGTAAACACAAAACTAAACATAAATGAGTGCAAATAATATAATATGAAAGTATCGGTAAATATGAAGGTAATAATTTAAAGAGAAACACATAAAAAGAGGTATACGTGCAGTTTAGTGTCCCAAATTCCCCGTAAGGTAACCCCGTGTGTTCAGGTCCGGTCCCCCGACCAATCGGCTATCATAACCTTAACCACGCGAGGTCAGTGCCTAACCTCAACCAATCAAGCTGCTTCGTGCTTCTTGGCGTGGCCATAGTGCACTTTGGGAAACTAAACTGCACGCAAACCATAAAGAGATACATAAGTAAAGAAGTGACAGACTTGCAAACTTCATTAAAAGGTGCAGCAGGTAATACTTCTAAAAGTACCTTTCTGTCATATATCAGCTGAAACTGACCCGATGTTCCAGTAGAACTACATGAAGCAGGTCATTCCTCTGGCTCCACCTACAGCCTGGAGGGGGATTTACAAAAATCCACCGCTCCCTGTTCAGATGCACCAATCAGGGACAGGGTGGCGTGTCTAACGGTTCAGATGCACCAATCAGGGCCGGGGGGCGTGTCTAACGCCGCCTTCACATTGGCGGTTGAAATCGGCTCCGATACGGCTTCGAAACGACCGGAAGTTCGTTCATTTCCTGTGGAGAGTCGCAGACCGCGTGCGAACGGGTCCGAACGAGTGCGGTGCGGAAAAAATTGTGTCCGTTGGTCATCTGGATGCGTTAAAACAATTTAACTCTTGCGACAAGCAACGGGCGGCTCCTATCCGACAATTTGAGCGGAAGTTAGCGTTGCTATGGTAATGATAAACAAATCTGTTCTTAACTTTTAATAAAATAAATAATGATTTCCTAACGATTTTGTTTTATTTTCATGATTTCCTAGCTAACGTTATTAGGGCAGTTAATGCAATTGCTCACGTTAGCTAATCGACGCTAACTAGCTAGCTGCCATTGTTTTTCTTTCTTTGTTTTTTTCCAGTAGAAATTCCTTTTATTTGAGCCTGGCCAGTCAAAGTGAAACTGGCAGCAAGATCATGTAAAAGGAATATCAGGACTTTAAAAGTACATTAAAGTATGGAAGTCATAACAATTTTTTTTTTCATTGTACAAAACCACATCAGCCTGGTTATGTTATATTTTCCTTATTTTCTTATAAAATCCCATGAAATAAAAACTAAACCAACAGTGAATTGATTATTACTATCAAGTAATAACTGTGTAGTCACAGCATAACCCTTGTGTTGTCTTGAAAACGTTTTTTGGCACTTTTCTCAACACTTTTTGAAATTCATTGTCATTAAACCTAATTTAAATTACATTATACTTAATTTTTTAGTTCAAAAAAGCAGAAATTATGAATTGTTTTGACTAATGGTAACATTCAAAATGCTATAAAATTGAATAAAACACTCAAAATTCAATGAAAGTAATCATTAATTGTACCTGCAAAGATTGTTATACGGGCTCCATACAACGTACATCACGCATCCAAGTTATTTTGGGGCAGTTTGGTTGCAAGAAACCCAGATTTCTGATATAAAGAACTTTGAAAATGGGTCAAATTTGACCCTATAGGACAACACAAGGGTTAATAAAGCTTATTTCTATTCTTGTTTTATCAAACGTCTTTTTATTAAAGCATACGATTTAACATACATCACTTATACATTCCACATCTTTTTTTTTTTAGGTAGTTCAAAAACCAAATAAACAGTAACCTTAAAGTGGTACAATGATAAAACAAGACAAAGCAAAACAAGGCAAGTAACAACAATACAAAATGATTGGAAAAGCACCACCAGGCTGACCACGATCCACCACGCCGCCATGTTTTTTCTACTTCCGATTTCTACTATTCCGACGCTTTCAACGGTCGTGGTACGACGTCCGCTGGGGGCGTGTTGCGTGTTACGGAGCTGATTTTACGTGCCAACGTGAAGGCGGCATAACTGCGTGTCAATCACTGCTCATGCACATTCTCCCTTGTGGGGGGGAGGGGCTTAGGAGACAGTTTTGGGCTTTAGCAGGACGGGGGGGAGGGACTGAGAAGTTGTTTTTGTTCAAATTTTTTGGCTAAGTCCTGGATCTTCACCATTCACCTATGGTACCTTTAAATGATGACAGCAAGAGTTCTTAATGAAATAACTTTGAGTAGCTATTAGAGCTGCGATTTATTTCCTTAAAACAATCTGCGATTTATTTATTTTTTTGTCATTCACATTTTTATCGCCTTTTATAGAAACAGAGACAAAAACAACAGTGATCTCTCGCTAAACAAAAACATGAGAGATAACAACAAGTGAGCGGATGAAAAGAAAACATACATACATACATACATACACAGGGTAAGCATAGGTCTAAGTCAAAAATCAGCGATTTGTTTCATAAAAAACTTGATTTACGATTCGATCCCCCCCCCTTCCATTTAAAACAAAATAACTGCAAACTGTATATATATTTAAAAAATATATATTTATTGTATTTAATTAAAGTGCATCAACATTAACAAAATTGCAAAGGCAAACCCTTTCTCTACCTGAAGAGTCACTGTGCCGTGTGCAACAAAGATTGTTACACATCCAAATTATTTATACTGGATTTGGATTGAGCTAATAAAACAACAACAAAAAAATCGATGTGAATCGATTTGACCTACCAACTCGATTTTTAAATGAAATTGATTTTTTTCCCAGCCTTAGTAGATATCAGTTATTAAAATACCTTTTTTCTTATTTGTTACCAATCACAACAACCAGGTGAAGCGCCGGTCCCGGGTCACGCGCTCCGTCACCATCGTGGTGCTGTCCTTCTTCGTGTGCTGGATGCCCAACCACGCCATCACCTTCTGGGGCGTGCTGGTCAAGTTCAACGTGGTGAACTGGGACCGGACGTACTACATGGTGCACACGTACATCCACCCGGTGACCGTGTGCCTGGCGCACACCAACAGCTGCCTGAACCCGGTGCTGTACTGCCTCATGCGCCGCGAGTTCCGGAAGAAGATGAAGGACCTGTTCTGGCGGATTTCGTCGCCCACGGGGGCGAACAGCTGCCCGCTGCGGCCGTTCTCCGGCACCGTGAGAGCGGAGCCGGAGGTCATCCCGCTGAACACCGTGGAGACGGAGAACTGCAGGCTGTCCGTGTTGACGGACTAGGGGCGACGCGGACGCGCTGCAGAGGCGAAGCAGACTTTAAACTACAGAAACAAAAAGGACAAAAGTGGGTAAAAAAACAAAGAGAAGAGAGAACTCTGTTTGTTGTTGTTGTTGTTGAAAGATCGTTATTTGAAATGATTCGCCTCAAACTGCTACGGAAGAGGATTAGTGCCACATTTTTCCACAAAATTCTGAGAAAACAAGTCAGAAATATGACTTTATCTATTAATTTTTCTGACTTTAAAGTAGAGCTGGGCAATATATCGATATTATATCGATATCGTGATATGAGACTAGGTATCGTCTTACATTTTCAATATCGTGATATCTATAATAAGTGTGTTTTCCTGGTTGTAAAGGCTGCGTTACAGTAAAGTGATGTCATTTTCTGAACTTACCAGACTGTTCTAGCTGTTCTATTATTTGCCTTTTACCCACTTAGTCATTATATCCACATTACTGATGATTACTTATCAAAAATCTCATTGTGTAAATATTTTGTGAAAGCACCAATAGTCACTATAATATCGTTGCGGTATGGATATCGAGGTATTTGGTCAAAAATATCGTGATATTTGATTCTCTCCGTATCGCCCAGCCATACTTTAAAGTCAGAATTACTGGAATTGTTGGGTCTTTGTAAATTACAGAGTGTGGTCTAGACCTGCTCTATCTGTAAAGTGTCCTGAGAGAACTCCTGTTATGATTTGATACTATAAATAAAACTGAATTGAATAGAACCAGAGCTGCACGATATGAGGAAAATATCTATAATTGCGATATGATTCACAATAATGGGGGGGTGATCATTTTGTAAAGCAGACTTTAAACTACCAAGGGGGGGGGGGGGGGGGAGAAATTTTAAAGACGGATCGATATTTGAAAAAATTCGCCTCAAACTCCTCATCTACGGAAGAGGATTAGAACAGGACTCTGCCACGTGTTAAAATTTTATTTGAGTTATGAGAAAAAAGTCAAAATGACTTAAAAAAAAGCCCAAAAAAGTCAGAAGTAGGGGTGCACGTAAGTCAGAATTGAAAGTAGGGGTGCATGGTACGAGGAACACATCTAATTGCAATGGTTTAGGGTTATTGTGATTGAGATATGTTTCATGATATTGCAGGGAATGGTCATTTTTATTGAGAAACATGATTATAAGTGTGATTTTTTGCGAGCGCGTTTACCAAAACAAAGATATTTTCTTTAATCTCTAGGATAGGATTTGTAGTCCGAGACGTCTCTGCAGCACCACAACAAATAATTCAGAATGATTTGACACATATTTTACCTTTTAAAAAACAAATATTGAGCCCCCATTTTGATTTGGATATTGCACTGTAGTCCATATTGCGATGGCAATATAACTGCGATGAGCTGTGCAGCCCTACGTATTTATTTTTCCCACACGTGGCCCTAATCCTCTCCGTATCGCTCACTGACTCTAATCCTGCAGATTTCTCTGCGCTTTTCTCCCCTTGAAGTTGCTCTTTATTGTGTCGCTGGAGTTTTTACCTCTTCTGAAGGAACTACAGGATCATATTCTTATTTTTTGGGGGGGGGGGGGGAGCGCCGTGCAGACTGTGCCAAATCCAACGGCAGTATAAAAACAACAAGGAACCGGACCAATCCTCACTAAAAGTGACATTTTGAGATGTGTTTTTTTGTGACTTTGCATCGCAGGGATTATATATATGTTTCCATCGCTAAAGGAGAGAATAATGTGTGAGTAAATTGCATCGGTGCATAAAAGCCTCCAGCTGTGTTTCTGCTTCCCCTGACTGTCCCAACGGGAGCTTACGCCACAGAAAATGCTGTTTTCTGGGAAGCTTGACTCTTTGTTTCTCGTTTCCGATACAGAGGAGCGCAGGCTCAGTGTCTCATCCAAACGCTGCTTCTTCGCTCTCTGTGTGCAGACGTTTATGAGGAATCACAGTCTGATCATCCTGCTGCTGCTGCTGCTGCTGCTGCTGCTGCCTCCAGGGGCGGAGTGAAGGGGGGACGGGGGCTTCTGGGGCTCCAGACCCAAATGTTTTTCTAAAAGCCTCCGAGTCTTTGAGGGTTTTAAAGGTCGCGTATCATGCTCCTTTTCTAGGGTCATACTCGTAATTTGGGTTTCTACTGAAACATATTTACATGCTTTAATGTTCAGAAAAACACATTATTTGTGTCATCCTGTCTGTCTGAATATATCTAAATGTACCCTCGGTCTAAAACGCTCCGTTTTAGCACCTGTCTCTTTAAGGGCCCCTCTGGAAAAAGCCCAGTCTGCTCTGATTGGTCAGTGTTTCCGGGTCTCCTGCATTCTCTGAGTCTCTGCAGCGCCATTGCAGCTGGGGATTGGCTGTAATGGCGCTGTAGCGGGCGGCACTTACTCTCTCTTTCTTTCTTTCTTTCTATTCCCTGTTCCATCCATCCATCCATCGTCGTCCTCTTATCCGTGGTCGGGTCGCGGGGGGAGCAGCTCCAGCAGGGGACCCCAAACTTCCCTTTCCCGAGCCACATTAACCAGCTCTGACTGGGGGATCCCGAGGCGTTCCCAGGCCAGGTTGGAGATGTAATCCCTCCACCTAGTCCTGGGTCTTCCCCGAGGCCTCCTCCCAGCTGGACGTCCCTCCACCTAGTCCTGGGTCTTCCTCGAGGCCTCCTCCCAGCTGGACGTGCCTGGACCACCTCCCTAGGGAGGCGCCCAGGGGGCATCCTTACCAGATGCCCGAACCACCTCAACTGGCTCCTTTCGACGTGAAGGAGCAGCGGCTCTACTCCGAGCTCCTCACGGATGACTGAGCTTCTCACCCTCATCATCTCTAAGGGAGACGCCAGCCCCCCTCCTGAGGAAACACATTTCGGCCGCTTGTCTATTCCCTTTTGAAAAGCGATAATTATTTATTATTTTTTTTAAATTACATGTATATCTGCATTTATGTCAAAACCTCGAGACTTTCAAACATCAACATGTCATTTATTAATATGTATTCGTGTCAAAATGACATAAACATCATTTTCTATTCTATTTTGTCTGGAAACTCTTCCAACACGCTCGCGTGTCGCGGGAAAAATAGGCGTCGGTTCTATTTCTAGCATGCACGCGTTTTCCGCGCGAGCCGCGCCTGAGACGTGCGTGTCACGCGGGCAGCGTGCACGCTCTAACCTGTTAACACGGGGGCCGAAAACGGACACGCCACGCAGCCGACACGCTCACGCCACGCTGCCGTGTCATTTCTCCGACGCTCCGTTGTTCCGACCTCTCAATAACCCGAAAAATTCCCTTTGGTCCTTCAACCCACTAGTCGGACGTCCACCAGCGATATTACCAATCCCACTGTGGCCACGCCAAGACCCGCCCTTCCTAACCCTAACCCCAGCCGGCGGATCACGGAGAGATGACCACCATTTGAGACAAAAATGAAATCACGCTGAAACCACGCAGGAACTCATAGTTCACCTTTTTAAGGCATTTTTATTATCAAATATCTTGAGGGAAAGTGCTTTAATCCTTGTGTTTTTCCTCGGGTCAAATTTGACCCGTTTTCAAAGATTTTTTATATCAGAAATTTGGGTTTCTTTGAACCAAAATGCCCAAATATAACATGGATGCCATGTAAAATTAATGATTACATTCATTGAATTTTGGGTGTTTCAGCATCCTCTGATCTTAACAATTAGTCAAAATAATTCATAATTTCTGCCTTTTTAACTCAAAACTTAGACATAATGTCACATAAATTGGGTTTATTGATGATGCATTTAAAACAAAACGTTGAACAAAGTGACAAAAATGTTTTTAAAAGTGTCAAAAGCATAAAAAAAAGAGCCACAAATGCTGAAAAAGCACCAAAAATTCAAAACTTTGGACCTGGATGGACAACAAGTTCCCGGTCGAAGGGAAGACAACACGAGGGTTAAAGCGTAACTCTCGCCAAAATGCATCCTAGGGTCTTTTTGTGAATGTACGTGAGTCAAACTTTAGTTTAAAAGCATATTTAGGACGGAAGCTCCACTTTTAAGATTGACCGTATTCTTGTTTGTGGGTCAAATGGCCTTCTGAATGGGAGAGCTAGGGGACCTTTTATGCTAGCCTCAAAATATCTATTTTTAACCACTAAGAAGACTCGACACAACATGAGACTTTGCTCCGAGTATCTCCAGGAGCTCTACACATTAACTCCACCGGAGCACGAGGGATATACTAAATCTGTTGCTGCTTGTTTTGATATTGACTCGTTCTGACTGCCGAGACGGCGGCGACCGGAAACAACCAGAGCTACGGTGAGTTGTTACAACCTTTCTTTTTAGTAAACTCTGGGTCCACAAACAACGTTCTCAATGCTGAGTTAATGTGTAGAGCTCCTGGAGACACTCGGAGCAAAGTCTCATGTTGTGTCGAGTCTTCTTAGTGGTTAAAAATAGAGATTTTGAGGCTAGCATAAAAGTGCCCCTAGCTCTCCCATTCAAAAGGCCATTTGACCCAAAAACAAGAATACTGTGAATCTTAACCCTCGTGTTGTCTTCGCGTCGACCCGCAACTTTGTGTTTTTCTGGTTCAAAATTTCAACATTTGTCACTTTTTTTGACGTATTTTTAATTATGTTTTTTAAATTTAAAAAGTTTTGTCACTTTTTCCAATGTCTTTTTTTTGCACTTTTTTTTCAAATGTTTTGTCCCTTTTTTTAAGAAGTTTTTGTCACCTTTGGTGATTTTTTTTTAATGTTATTTTTGTTACTTTTTCCAAATTTTTGTCAAATTTTTTTAGCTTTTTCCAACGTTCTTTTCTCATAGTTCTGATATAGAAAGTTTTAATAAATGGGTCAAATTTGACCCGAGGACAACAACAGGAGGGTTAAAAGTGGAGCTTCCGTCCTAAATATGCTTTCAAACTAAAGTTTACATTCACAAAAAGACCCTAGGTTGCATTTTGGCGAGAGTTACGCTTTAAATGGAGCATGACCCCGGACCCAGACCCCCCCCCCCAGGTTTGGGCTGAGCCCCCCCTCCTTCCCCCCCGAATGTTGAAAAGGTCTGGCTCCGCCCCTGGCTGCCTCGAACATCACTCTGTGGAATATTATTGACGTTTGTTGTGGCTGCTGTGTAAACTGTTCAAACATAAGTAAGTGAATGTAAAATCTGCCAATGCAACCTTAAAAACAAATGTTTGGACAATAAAAATATTGACTTTGTGTTGAGATTAATCCGAGTGTTGGTGCTGTTTACCGTCTCCAACGGGGCAGCGTCATGGCATCGCTAATGACTTCCTCATTAGATTCCGGTTCACAAGGTCCTGATTCAGTTACAGTTCCGATTCGCTATCAATCAAAGTTACATTATAATAATTATAATGTAGTTTGGATATAAAAGAGATTCTCAAAGAACTTCTGCTGTAACTTGTGCAGGAATGAAGCAACCCTCACACGTATGTTTAAGTAGTTTGTGTTGACGTTTATTCAAGTGTTGGTGCAGTTTAAAGGACAATTCCGGCGCCAAATGAAGCTAGGGGTCAATAACACGAACCGAGTCGACCGTTCTCTGGGATGTTTTCACGCTGATTGAATGTGACCAGTTTTAGCACAAAGCGCTAATTAGCTTATAACGCTAGTCGAGGTACTTTTTTACATTTTTGTCATTTCAATATTTTTGTCACTTTTTTACATTTTACACTTTTTGGACATTTTTGTCACTTTTGACATTTTTGTCACTTTTGACATTCGTCACTTTTTTAAGTTCGACATATTTGTAACTTTTGACATTTTTTGTAACTTGACATTTTTTTGTCACTTTTAACATTTGTCACTGACTTTTTTGACTTGTCACTTTGACATTTTTGTCACTTTTTTACATTTTTGTAACTTTTTACATTTGTCACTTTTGACATTTGTTAATTTTAACATTTGTCACTTTTTGACATTTGTCACTATTTTACATTTTTGACATTTTTGTCACTTGTCACTTTTTTACATTTGACAACATTTTTGTATTATTTTCAATGTTTTTTTATTAATTGTTTTTTCTTCAAATGCTATAAAATTGACTAAAACACCCAAAATTCAATAGAAGTAGTGAACTGATTATTTAACTTGTGGGGAGCGTCGTATGGAACCGTCCACGTTATTTCCTTGGACAACGTGGTTGAAAGAAAACCGAAATTTCTGATAAAGAAACTTTTTGAAAATGGGAGATTTGACTCGAGGACATCAGGAGGGTTAATAAACACGATGTAGGGAATAATAGAGGGAAAGGTTTCCAACACAGCTAACGAATGGGAAGCGTTGAAATGATGCCGCCAGTGGACACGGACCATATCGGGGCGGGCTGCGATGCCTTCAGGGTCCAGTCCGTGTGGATCAGATTTACAGGCAGGAACGTGAAGTGTTTACACGGCGGCAGCGGCCTCCGAGCTGCACAGTTTGTATCAGACTCGCCGTTCTGTAAAGCGAGTCCTAACAGGGAGGACTGTTATTTGACAAGACGAAGATACATGTTTTAAATGTTTAGACGCACGTTTTCTGTCGGCAGCCGACCACTTACGGAGACTCCGAGGTCTTCTTCTTGACAACGGGGGACAGAACTCAGGCGCAGACTGGAGTAGGTGGTGAAGAATCTTATTTTATTGAAGCTGTGAGTGTGAGCTGGCAGCGGGGGTGCTGGGTGCGAAGATGCGGCTCAAGACTTGATGTTCCGGTGCGTGGCGTGGTTATTGGCAGCAGAGAAGTTAAGAAAGGGGGGTTATTTCTAGGACAGATCTTCCAGTTAGTCACGTCAGGAAACGGAGCAGACAGGTAAGTACAAAGACAAGAAACCAGACTAGATACACCGGTGGAAGGCCGGTGAATAAACACACTCTGTGGTACGCAGCAATCTGGCAGGGAAAGGAAAGTCAGACTGGTATTTGAAGGCAGATGATGGAGCTGGATGAGTTGCAGGTGTACTGATTGGGATTGGTGCCAGGTGTGGGGAGAATCAGCAGGGGTTGGGGGAGGGGGGGATGCAGGTGGAAGGAGGGAGACAGAAACACACAGACAGACAAAAACCAAAACACACCAAGCACACAGCAGGCATAACAAAATACGATACAACTTTATTGTCAGCCGAGGCTGAAAGTCTTTGTGCATCCCTGGTAGAGCTGCACAATATATCGTTTTTTTATCGTCATCGCAATATCGACCGGCGCAATTTACACATCGCGAAAGGCTGCGACACATCGCTGTAGACACAAAACAGATTTTTTTGTTGTAGGGGAAAGAAAATATGAGTAGAAAACTGCACATTCAAATGTAACTGTCATTCCTTTTTAGTGCTGCCTTTTATATTCAATTCAATGTTCAATTTGTTCAATAAAAGAACATTAGAAATGATTTCATTTCATTTGTTTTAAGTTCAACAAGCGATGTGTTGTATTTTAGCAGAATACTGAAAGCAGCAGAACAGAGCACACTTTAATATCTGGTTATTTATCGCAAGTAACATCGTTATCGCGATATTCAACAACGTTATCGCATATTTTCCTCATATCGTGCAGCCCTAATCCCCGGGTAGCTCGTGAACAAAAGAGGACATTCACATACGTACCATAACACTAACAGACGTACATGAAACATTTCCACCAATGACATAAACCTCCAAGTATTCCAAACACAAAGAGAACATGTACACCAGAAAATGACATCAACATGCACACAGACAATGAAAGAAAATGAAGAAATCATATAAAATGAAAACTATAAAATTGAATAAAACGCCCATAATTCAGTGAAAGTAGCCTCATCGTCAATTTATTTGGCATTTTTTCAAATACGCCGCACTTTCGCCGCATAAATTGCCGATGTCCGCGCAAAATATGCAGGGCTTGCATGATTTCATAATCCCCGCATTTTCGTTGCAAAAAAGACACATATATCTCAGCAGGAAGTTGAAAAATGTTGTTTACTTCACACAAGAGCAGCCATTTTCCCCTGTTGCCATGGGAACGTTATGAAGTGACGTAATTTCACCTACTGAGAACACGGCGTTGGGGGAATCACTTTGTTTCTCTTTTTCATCAAACCGCAGTTTTTGCAAGTTCCCGCAATTTTTGCAAGTTCCCGCAATTTTTGCAAGTTCCCGCAATTTCATTGCATAAAACTGCATAAATATCCCGCATATTCCATCGCATTTTTTAAGAAAACGTGCCGCATAATCAAGGATTTTTGCCCGCACCAATCACAAAAAAACTCAGCGTTTTTCTGGAGGGGCTGGTTTATGAAAATAGCCGCCACGTGTAAATATAGTCTAAAATAGAGTGGACATGCTGCCGTGTTTGTTATCAGTTTATCTGGGGAGAGAAAATATAAGCCGAGACACGAAGCTCGACGGTAGAAGTGAAAATTAATCGGCTGCTTTTCTGCAGATCTGCTGAAATAAATGGAGATAAAACACCCGTGTGAGTGTTTGACTCGAGTCTGGAAAATGTCCTTTTGATTTACTTCTTCTGGTAGAAGTGAACCTTTCATCAGATGAAATAAAGACGAGAGAGCCGCAGGAACAATGTTTAATGTTTAGCACTTGTTAGTGTTGCAAAGGGACAGAGAGAGCAGACACACACACACACACACACACACACACAGTGCGTTTCACTATCTTTGTGAGGACCGTCATTGACATAATGCATTCCCTAGCCCCTTACCCTAACCTTAACCATCACAACTAAATGCCTAACCTTAACCCTTACCCTCACCTTAACCATCACAACTAAATGCCTAACCTTAACCCTTACCCTAACCTTAACCAACACAACTAAATGCCTAACCTTAACCCTTACCCTAACCTTAACCATCACAACTAAATACCTAACCTTAACCCTTACCCTAACCTTAACCATCACAACTAAATGCCTAACCTTAACCCTTACCCTCAACTTAACCATCACAACTAAATGTCTAACCTTAACCCTTACCCTCACCTTAACCATCACAACTAAATGTCTAACCTTAACCCTTACCATAACCATCACAACTAAATGCCAAACCTTAACCCTTAAACTAACCTTAACCATCACAACTAAGTGCCTAACCTTAACCCTTACCCTCACCTTAACCATCACAACTAAATGCCTAACCTTAACCCTTACCCTCACCTTAACCATCACAACTAAATGCCTAACCTTAACCCTTACCCTAACCTTAACCATCACAACTAAATACCTAACCTTAACCCTTACCCTAACCTTAACCATCACAACTAAATGCCTAACCTTAACCCTTACCCTCACCTTAACCATCACAACTAAATGCCTAACCTTAACCCTTACCCTAACCTTAACCATCACAACTAAATGCCTAACCTTAACCCTTACCCTAACCTTAACCATAACCTCATTCTAACCCTAACCCTTAAACCAAGTCTTAACCCTCAAACAGACCTTCAAACATGTGGGGTATACATCCTACAAAACTCTCTGGACCCCACAAGTATACTGGACTCCTGGTTTTTGGACCCCACGAATGTAGTTAAACAAGAACACACAGACACACACAGACACATATATCAGTCCCTCCAGAAAAACGCGATTATGCGATCGCAGAATTCAACGCATAATCAGCCAAAGTCCGCATATTAATGCGGGGGGGGACGGGGGGGGGGGGGGGGTGCATTTTTTCAAATACGCCGCACTTTCGCCGCATAAATTGCCGATTTCCGCGCAAAATATGCGGGGCTTGCATGATTTCATAATCCCCGCGTTTTCATTGCAAAAAAGTCACATATATCTCAGCAGAAAGATGAAAAATGTTGCGTTTACTTCACACAAGAGCAGCCATTTTCCCCTGTTGCCATGGGAACGTTATGAAGTGACGTTATTTCACCTACTGAGAACACGGTGTTGGGGGGGAATCACTTCTTTTCTCTTTTTCATCAAACCGCAGTTTTTGCAAGTTCCCGCATTTTCATCGCATAAAATGGCATAAATATCCCGCATATTCCATCACATTTTTTAAGAAAACGTGCCGCATAATCAAGGATTTTTGCCCTCAACAATCACAAAAAAACTCCGCGTTTTTCTGGAGGGACTGATATATACACACACGCACACACACACACACACACAGAGACACACACACACAGACACACACAGAGACACACACACATACACAGACACATATACACACACACACTCACACACACACACAGAGACACACACACACAGACACACACACACACACACAGACAGGACAGAGAGCAGCTCGTTATGTAACAGCTGATAAACAGCGAGGTGGACTTTGCTCCTCCCTAACGAGCCGGCAGAGGAGCTTTATCACACGAACAGCCCAGAAACAAGGAAACTAGTAGTCTGTGAAAACATACAGCTGCCCGTTATATCACACACACACACACACGCACACACACGCACGCACGCACGCACGCACGCACGCACGCACACACACACACACACACACACACACTCAGCTCAGTGGGTTTAAAGAGGTACTTTCAGCATAAATGTATTCAGATCAAACTGAAATACTGAAAATACAACTGCCCATTATATCACACACACACGCACAGACACACACACACAGAGACACACATACACACACACACACACACACACACACAGACAGAGACACACACACAAACAGAGAGACACACACACACACACAGTCACACACACACACACACACAGCTCAGTGGGTTTAAATACGTGCTGTAGGGTAAATGTATTCAGATCAAACACACACACACACAGAGACACACAGAGACACACATACACACACACACAGTCACACACACACACACACACACACACACACACACACACAGAGACACACACACACACACACACACACACACAGTCACACACACAGACAGCTCAGTGGGTTTAAAGAGGTGTTTTCAGTATTAATTTATTAGGATTTAACACATTTGTTTAATGCTCATGTTTAAGCTTTAGACAGTTTAAGCTCTATATTTTATATTTTTGTTATTTTTGACACTTTCGCCATCTTTACGTCACGTCAACGCTTCCTGCCGATATCTCGCTGCTGTTTTTTAATGCTCATTTTGACACTTTGGATGTTTTATTGAGGCTTTTGTGCACTGAATGCATCTTCGTCTTCTTCTTCTTCTCTGTTGTGTGGTATGTGCCGCTGACGGACAGCCGGGTGACATTTATCTCCCCAGAACAGCTCTGGGATTACCGCTGAGTTATGAATTTTCATTCTCCCAATCATTTATCACTCGGCGTGTAACGTAATGAGTGCCCTCCGGTGATGGATGGCCGCGGCGGTACAGTGATCGGATTAAGTCGGTTCTCCGTGTCACTTGGGACTTGTCGATGTTGGTAATCAACATTAATGAGAGCAACAGGCCGCTGAGGCCCGAGGCCAAGTCACGTGACTCTTCACAGCTGGATGCAGGCACAGCTGGATCCTCAACAGCAGGGTCAAACGCCCTCGAGCAAGGCACTGCTTCGACTCGAGGAGGAGACACATGAAAGGAAAGTGTGGTTAATTATGCGAGCACTTTTATTATAATGACTTAATTAAATTAAAAAAACAGATTCTTAACCCGACTCCACCAGATGGATCGCTTCACATCTGGTCGGCATATCCATCTGGGAACTTTCTGTTGGAGAACTTTTGGTAAAGGGGCAAAAATCCTGGTTATCTGATTGGATAAACCATCCGTCCATCACCAGCTATGTTGGTGATGGACGGACCAAATCAATCAATCAGATCAACGAAGCGTATGACGTTTTTCTCAAAAGTTTTTGTCGCTTCATGTCACTATTTTCTTCACGCTTTTTTCAAAAAAACAATTCCGCACTTTTCAAGATTTTTGTCACTTCTTTGGAAGTTTGTTTGGCTTATTTTCGGAATTTTTTTTACATCTGTCACTTTTTTTTGATATTTTCCACCTATTCTTGCCTGACTTCCTTCTTTCTACCATTTTTTTCCCAAGTTTTTAAGTTCTTTTTTTAAGTTTTTGTCGCCTTTGTTCATCAGCGTTTACATGTTTTTCACCTCCATGGCTGTTGTTTGATAACCTGACTCCACCAGATGGATCGCTTCACATTTGCTCTTCATATCCATCTGGGAACTTTCCGTTGGAGAACGTTTGGGAAGGGGCGAAAATACTGGTTATCTGATTGGATAAACCATCCGTCTGTCACCAGCTATGTTGGTGATAGACGGACCAAATCAACCAATCAGATCAACGAAGCGATCAACAGAGCGACGACGACGCCAGGCTCCCCCTGCTGCTGCAGGCAGAGCACAGCTCGTTAGCTCAGCAAGCAACATGTCGGTGAAGGATATTTGCCGTTTGTGTAACGAGAGTTTAGGAATAAAAGGCCCCGTTTCAGGTTCCCGGTCCATATTCCAGAAGAAGGATCCAAGAGGAAACAGCATTAGCGAGCGGCTAACAGAATCAGGGCTACCGCTGTCTGAACACGAGTCTAGATCAGGTCAGATCTGCACGCGTTGCTTCCGCTTGCTGAGCCTCGTGAGACCGTCCTGATCTCGCCAGCTCCTCGTTGCATCACACCTAAACCCGCCTCAAAACCAACGCTGATTGGTCGATCGTTTGGCGAACGGCTCCAAATCTTCTCTGCCTCAAGACGCCAGACTGATCTGCAAGCAGAAAACTGGAGCTCAACGAGATCAGGAGGCTAACAGATTCTCACTCCCATCTCGTAAAATTACGGACGCTTGGTCAGGTGCATAGACAGTTAAAGAAATGGACTAAGTGATCCCGTTGCTCTGGACCGAGACCAGTGAGGTCACTTTCCCGGTGATGGCTGAGCGTTACTGCGCAGCCTCAAACTGAGCTTGATGACGTAGATGTGACGTGAGCAACGTGTCTGAACGTTGTAAGTCTTCTGGTAGCTGTGCCAAGAGAAATCTCAATCATTCCCAATCTATCAGAGACGGAGAGCGTAGGTATATGTAAGGAGATAACATAGGCACAGGCTAATTATTGATCACTAAAATGCTAGTTAACATTAGTAATTAAACTAAACAGCTGATGTAAGTCCAAACTGCCTGCGAGCTTCTCCTGTACTGTACGGTAATTCCTCTACTATGAGACAGTAAGTCTCGTGGTTATGACCCAACCGTTAGCCTATTTTTATAAAAACGTCTGCTACGGAGCCATAACGTGAGGTACAAGGTAACGGAGCCTTTTATACATCGTCGTGTTTCTTTAGAAATAAACGACGGACAAATGAAGTCTTTAAACGCTTCAGATGTAAAGTTATTGGCTGTCAAAGTGACGCTAAAATGAATGGCAGTCAATGGGATGCTAACGGCGGGTGATGGTTTGGTAGCATCAAAATGGCGCCATAGGAGCTTCACTCTGAGGAGGCAGACTTGCCCCCTTGGTCAGGTGTCTTTGTCGTCTCCTTTAGCCTCATATAACGCGCTTTATCTAAACGTGCTTGGTCGGGACTATTGGCGTCCCTTTAGACGCGGTTATGTTGAGGAAAAGGTCGTTGGGCGGGCTCACGTTTCCTGTTACACACGGGAACAACGGGACGGTTGACTTTAGGAAACGTGACACGTGGGACCTGATCCCCGGTCTCCTGGGTGAAAGTCCTGTGTTGTTTGACCCATCCACCCCCCCCCCAGACCAGCCTGCCTACGCGGGTTTTCACCCTTTCATACTACCGTGGTCGCTCTTATGGCGCTTTTCCATCACATGGTACCTGCTCGACTCGCCTCGACTCTACTCGCCTTTTTTGGTTTTCCATTACAGGTACACACACACGCACGCACGCACGCACGCACGCACGCACGCACGCACGCACGCACGCACGCACGCACGCACGCACACACACACACACACACACACACACACACACACACACACACACAGACACACACACACACACACACACACACACACACACACACACACACACACACACACACACACACACAGACACACCTGGTACCTGCTAACTGGTACTTTATGTAGTACCACCTCAGTCGAGGTTCCCAGCGAGCTGAGGCGATACCAAAAGGTGGCGTGAAAGTGACAGACGGGGGCGTCCTGAACCAACTCGCCATGTTTAAATAGTTTAGCCGGCGGCGTTTAGTTGTTGCTCCTCCAGCTTCATTTGAAACTAAATGTGTCTTCTGGCAACAGAAAGAAAGAACAGGGGAGACACTTTGTTTTTGTTTACGCCGTCACTCTCTCACTTCCTCCTCGCTCTAAAACACACACACACACACACACACACACACACACACGCCGGCTCCACAGACACACCAGTGCACAAGTATAAACATCAGGCTACTAAACGTAGGTTACGGCGAAAGCTCTGCGTGGAGCCTCCCCACAACCGTAAAAAGGCCTCGGTCACGGCAGTTTACTGCGGCGCCGCTATGACGACCAGCCACGCTGAGGCATTATTCTAAAATCTGTAATGGAAAACGGACGCACAGTGCGTCGAGTCGAGGCGAGGCGAGTCGAGCAGGTACCATGTAATGGAAAAACGCCATTTCAATCAGGAGAGACTTTGTTTGCAGATATGTAAAAGAACAATATTTATTATACAACTGCATGACAAAAATGTACGAGTCTTTTGGAGATTAGACTCCATCAAATTAATATTTTTTAAAGGGGTAGAGAATAGGAAACATATCCCCCCCGATGGAGTCTAGACACTGGTGGCGGCGGAGAAGAGACCGGGGACCAGACCGGGGACCAGACCGGGGACCAGACCGGGGACCAGACCGGGGACCAGACCGGCGAGGCAACGGAGCGACCAGCCGGGAGAATCATGAAGACTGGAGGCGGCGGGGGAGGTGGAGGGTTGAACGCTTTGCCTGAAACGACCTGAACAGCAAAGGAGAACATATTTAAGCAGAGCTGTAGTGCTGTGATTGGCCCTTGAATTCCGTGGTCATGTCTGATTGGTTTAAGTGAAAGTATGGCTTGGGTTAATGACGTCTTCCTGAAAGAATTTGCGCTGAGCTTTATTAGTGGTACGTCATCTTCAGACCCCCGTGTAGCTGCTACTAACACGCTGAAGGGCGATTCTTTCGTCTCTTCAGACGCTGACCTTGTATGCATAGTTACTCAGTTTTCTCTTGGCATGCCAGCAGCGTGATAACAAGACTGAAGAGGTGAATTCACGAAGGGATTGTGCAGCTTTGCAGACGCTAAACCTGCTCGCAGAAGTCAAAATTAAACCTTTTGTTTACCTCAAGTAAATAACAAAATGATGGTGATGAAAAAGTAATAATAATAACTCTACTTTGCATAGCTCCTTTCATGCAGTTAGACGCAGCTCAAAGTGCTTTACAGTGTGATATTAAAACAAAAATACAATAATAAACATACCTGGAAATGACAAAATACATAAGAGAAGTTCATAAGGAGAAAATGAATAAAACAACAATAAAAACAGGTGAGAACGCGTTGCAACAACATGACAGCTTGAAGTGTTTTTGTCGACGCAGTTTTTTAATCCCAAAGTAAGAACTGAATGACCTCGTTAGGGTGGAACATCTTCACGCCGACTTCATTATGTCACTTTGTGAGCCTGTTTTTATTGTTGTTTTATTCATTTTCTCCTTAGGAACTTCTCTTATGTATGTTGTCATTTCCAGGTATGTTGATTATTGTATTTTTGTTTTAATATCACACTGTAAAGCACTTTGAGCTGCGTCTGACTGCATGAAAGGAGCTATGCAAAGTAGAGTTATTATTATTACTTTTTCATCACCATCATTTTGTTATTTACTTGAGGTAAACAAAAGGTTTAATGTTTGGTTCATGAGATCACAGTCAGGGTGCATTCACTCTTCGTGGGTGCTTTGAGAATCACACCTTTTCTTTTTGACTTCTGCGAGCAGGTTTAACGTCTGCAAAGCTGCACGATCCCTTCATGAATTCACCTCTTCAGTCTTGTTATCACGCTGCTGGCATGCCAAGAGAAGACTGAGTAACTATGCATACAAGGTCACTATGGTAATTAGGGGCGTTATCGTGCTGAATCAACCAGAGAATATGATTTATAATTAATAATAACATCCTGATAAAATAGCCTTCATCATACTGTCTGTGGTAGCGTAAACCCAAACGACCATCTTTTCCCAAACAAGTACCGATTGAGATGAATCTCAACATGATTCCAGTGTGATCAGCTCCCTCTCGTTATCTCCATAACAAACGGTTGTCATAACGCAGACCTAATGAGCTGGTTAATGTATTCTCTCTCTCTAATGACAGCATTAAACAGACTTGCAGAGATAATAATAATAATAGGTCAAACAATTAAGATCACATAATTACATCATTACCTTTCATATCATTTACCTTTATTTAACCAGCTAGGCCGCTGAGAACAGGTTCTCATTTGCAGCGGCGACCTGGCCAAGAAAAGGACGACATACGGTTACACATTCAATACAGTACAAGAATACAGATTACAATATGATACATAAAGTACAGAGTTACGTCGGCATTACAAAGCCGGCACGAAGGGAGGGGTGAGGAAGTCGATGGATATGTGAAAGTGATATTGTAATAACATAATATACATGAATAGACAGTCTATAACACTGCTGAGATGTAGTAAAGAGTCAATATACAGTTAGTGCAGATTGTGGTCTAGATCATGGATCTTCAACAGGTGGTCCGGGACCCCCAGGGGGTCCTCAGAGTCAATGTAGGGGGTCCTCAGAGTCAATGTAGGGGGGCCTCCAAATTATAGTCAATTTTTGTTTGTTTTTTCACCAACATTTTAAAGTCTGAACATGAATCCAACATATTATTGGCAAATATAAATCCCCAGTGATGATATGCTGACTGGCCTACGTAAGGCACACGTGTCAAACTCGAGGCCCGCGGGCCATATCCGGCCCCTCGCAGACTATGATCCGGCCCGCATATCAATTTAGGTTCACAATACATTTTGGCCCGCCTAGTTTTTGTAACTTTTTCTGACATTTTTTGTCATTTTTTCCGGCGTTTTTTGGGGCGTTTTTTTCTATGATGGCTGAGGAACGTTTTCCTGACTTCTTCAGAACTTCATGTCGACCAAACTGTAAGTGATTAGCTTTCTTTGTTTTCTTCATTAGAGTTAGAGTGACCTCTCCTTTACGCCAGTCAGTCACACGTTTCTCACTCACTCCAAACTTTCTTTCTGCTGCATATTTTACTACCTGCAGTTTGTAATCTGCAGAATAGGATTTCTTTTTGGGGACATTTTGTTTGCGTTCAGTCTTTCTCGGTTGTCTTTCAGTTAATATTTCAGTTGTTTAATGTTTTCAGGGTTAGGCTGCAGGAGCACTGAGCAGCATAGAGCGCCCTCTCGCGGCTGTAGACGGTAATGTTTTCTCTTGGTTAATTTCTCACGGTTCATGTCAAATTAATTTTGATAAATAAGTCGCAGGACCAGGCAAACTATGAAAAAAAGTGTGACTTATAGTCCTGAAAATACGGTAAGCACGGAAAGACTAACGAAGCATGCATCTGTCTGCTCTGTGCAAGAACAGACACAATATAAGTAATCATGTGAGGTGTTTACACAGAGCCTGAGGATAGCGGATGCTCTTTATGAGTGTTTGCAGTGATGTGATGTGTTTTCCTCGCTGCAGACCTGGTGATTGTATTCGCAGCTCATGAACTCTGAAAGCCACGGCCAGCATCAGGTCAGACCTTCAGGCCGTCGTCTCACAACTTCAGCTGACTAACCAGGTTTTCTGTAGCAAGAGGAATGTGTCGAGTCGGGTAGCGATGATTACTGCCGAGCCAATGGGCCGGCCCGCCGGCTCGGTGCTCGTCTCGTCTGAAAGTAATGATGTGATATGACACGCTGTGGGTAGAGCAGCAGCCCGGTTAACACTCTCCGTTACAGGGCGATTTCTGTATTTTTCAACCTGGAGACAACTTTCTCGTTCATTGGTGCGACTACTGTGAACAAATATCTTCGAAGTTGGTCCAGTATTGAGCGAGAACGCTGTAACCGGCAGCCGTGAACTGGGCTGCAATGTAGAGGTCCACTAAAAGTTCTGTTGTTGCCGCTGACAGACTCAGATTATTATTCTAAGTGTGTGACAAAATTATGAAAGGATCCCTACAGAGATAGACCTTTTAGTTAAAGAGTAAGTCTGGCTCTATACACGCTAAAAGTAGTGATTATTTACATGGAGTCTGGCTCTAAACACGCTAAAAGTCCTGATTATTTACATGGAGTCTGGCTCTATACACGCTAAAAGTCCTGATTATTTACATGGAGTCTGGCTCTATACATGCTAAAAGTCCTGATTATTTACATGGAGTCTGGTGTAGTTTGGTGATGGTGATTTCTGGGCTGTTTCATGTTAAACTAAAAGGATCTTACTCTTTAACTAAAAGGTCTATCTCTGTAGGGATCCTTTCATAATGTTGTCAGACACTCAGAATAATAATCTGTGTCTGTCGCGGCAACAACAGAACTTTTAGTGGATGAAATTGACGGTGCACAATTGCCTCGCTTCTTTAACCTTTAGGCCACCACCAGTCTAGACGGCTGCAAACCGAGACCTTTGGCAACACTGACGCCAACGATCCTCCTCCTGATTGGGTCTCATCGGTCACGACGTCTCGTTCTCTGAGACTTAAAGCTACTAATGTTACCATGGCAACTACCGGCAGTGGGCGGAGTCTCCACGCTGCCTCCTGTTTATGTCCAGTATACCAGAACGTAGATGAAATGTGACATTTGGGCGTGCTAATTAGTTAAGTATGTTAGCAACAGTTATTCCGATTAACACGAAACTGGACACGCTTGTTCCCCATGCTCCACTGAGGCTATGTGCCAAATTTGGCATCAGTCTGCCACTAGGTGACACTGTTAACCTCCCGTATGTGGCAGTCAAAACACGAAGTGCAGAGATTAGTTCTTCTACTGGAGATTAAAACTCAAACGCTTAAAAACCAAAACGTAGCAGTGGAGATGCAGCCTTAGGTTGAAATGATCTTATATCAGCTGTAACTATGGCGTTAATTCTGTAATGGCTTAGAAGACAGAGTGGTTTAGTGGTTTAGTGTTTAACTGAGGCGAAATGTCACTCTGTCTCTCCATTCATCTTATAAAGATAAAATCAACAAGATTAATCTCGGAGCAGCTGAAAACACGTCAGGCAGAGAGATGAGCTCGAGTGGGAGAGATAAGTTTCAGTGATGAATGAGAGTCGCCTCCGAGTGACCGAGGTGGTGGCTGTTTGTGGATCACAAAGATGGAGGAGTGGCTCCACCCGGTACCTGGGAGGTCTTCACGCCACGTTGTGACTGTAACATTTTCTCTGACATTAAAGGAAGACACAAGCTAAGAGCTGTGCAGAGTTAATTGTGCCCTGTGGAGTTGTCTTGTAATCTAACAAAAGTTATGTGCACATTTAGCCTCATGCACGAACCATACTTTACAGTTTTTACATTACATACTCATAATGTTCCCTTTGAAACAGGGACCCTATTTTCTAATGATTTTGTGTGTGACTGATGGGAGCAACGATCTTTGAAATTAGTCCAGTCAGTATTATGCAAGACGAAACAAGCTGTCATGTAAGCGTGAAAGAATCGGGACAAAAGCAGATTAGAGTTGAAGATCTTTGCCCAAACCCGACGGGACCCGACGGGTTCGGCACAATGAGAATAATGAGCCAGCGGGTTAAATGTGAAATGCAAAAGATTTTTATTTAACCGAAATGTCCCATTGAGTTACAACAACTCTTCTACCGGGGAGTCCTGGCCAAGACCGACGGCAAGAACGTTTCAAAATACATATAATACAGACAAAGGCTACATACTACACCACAAATCTCTATAAATACTACACCACAAATCTCTATAAATACTACACCACAAATCTCTATAAATACTACACCAAAAATCTCTATAAATACTACACCACAAATCTCTATAAATACTACACCACAAATCTCTATAAATACTACACCACAAATCTCTATACATACTACACCACAAATCTCTATACATACTAGAGCACAGACATAAAAACACAACTTACAACTTAAAATACATACATATTTAGACACAAACAGACATAAACACACAACTTACAACTTAAAATACATACATACTAGAACACAGACAAGACAAAAATACACAACTACAACTTAAAATACATACATATTTAGACACAAACAGACATAAACACACAACTTACAACTTAAAATACATACATACTAGAACACAGACAAGACATAAACACACAACTTACAACTTAAAATACATACATACTAGAACACAGACAAGACAAAAATACACAACTACAACTTAAAATACATACATATTTAGACACAAACAAGACATAAACACACAACTTACAACTTAAAATACACCTTGTTAAATCTATGTTCAGTCAGAGTTGAATGTAAAAGGTGATGACATTCT